>ML976001.1:163490-252966 GCA_010015635.1 Clathrospora elynae
ACACAAGATGGTACGAAGTGCAGTTATACTGCATCGATCATTGCCAACGCACCGTATCTCTTCACACGCACGGGGCATATGGCTAAGTTAAAGCCCAAGCGTGTCACTGACCCTGCATTCTCTATTATGCACCTCGACCAAAGTGACGTTGGACAGCTCCAGCAAACTTTGTACCCGCAAAATCCCGCCTGTTCACTCTACCAACTGGTATTAACTCCTATGGCACTGGAATTGACAGGCTCTACGGGCCACTCAAGCGACTGTTTCCCGTTTGTGAGTATCTTCCGCTGCCCTCATCTTGTCGTCCTTCATCACAAAGAACCAGCTCGTCAAAACAGTGCCCAAACAAGTTGCAAGCAGCGCGATAGAGCAAATATAGCTAACGCGATACGTTGGACCGAATTTAGGCCGGTAGATCTGCGGCCCGACAATACCCATGAGCTGACAACTGGCGTTAGTAATTCCAATTGCCAGCCCAGCAGTCGTAGTGCCTCTGGCAGCGCGTATGCGTTCCGGCCAGATAATCGCAAAGAATGATTGTGAAGCTGCAGTTGCGATCATGACGAAAATATACTTCGCGACGGGCTGCTTGACGTTGATCAAGAGGATGTAGCAGATAATCTGGACGATCTCGACACTGAGTCCGGCAACCCAGGGCGATAGATGTAACGGTTCTGGACTAGTCCGTACTACTCTATAGTTAGTTAGCTCACCTGAGATGAGACGCCTCATAAGCTCGTCGGCTCTCATCTCTAGACAGACAATGCAGTTCCCCTCTTCCTCCAATACCGTCACAATAGACGCCTAGTATGGATGAAGAACGCAAGTCCGCACAAGATAACGAAAACAAGCGTGAACGGCGGCATGGTCATGATCTGTGAGACTGCAGTATTAGAGGTCTCCAGCTCATAGATAGCGGTCGGTAATACGAAGGATATACCCCAGCCGCCAATTCCGTGCGTGATCCAGATCATGAGGAAAGGAACGAACGTTGGGCTCTTGAACAGAGTCTTGGTTTGCTTCAGATTAAATGTCTTCGCTTCCATGGTAGGTGCCTGATCAGGCAAGCCGGCCAAGATAGCTGCGCGCTCTTCTTCGGTAAGAAATTTGACCGTTTGTGGATAGTTCGGTAAGTAGAAGAAGGTGTACACCGAGCACAATATGGCGGGAATTCCTTCTAGGATGAAGAGCTAGGGAGTCAGCGAGGTATCTTCGCAGCAGGGTCTCAGCACCTACCCATCGCCATCCAGCGAGACCAGCAACGCCGTTCATGTACGATATCGCGTAGGCCAGCAACCCGCTTATCGTTCCCGAGAACATTCCGCAGGCATAGAAGAACGCAGTGCGCAGCGGCAGCCGATCAGTTGGGTGCCAGAAGCTGAGATGGTACAATACACCCGGGTAGAAGCCAGCCTCAGCAGCTCCCAGGAAGAATCGACACACCAGTATGCCCGCGTAGTTCTGAGTTGCGCCCTGACACATCGAGATCACACCCCAAGTAATCATTATCCGACTCATCCAGACATTAGGGCTGAAGTGCTTCAACATGAGTGTTGCGAATGGCTCCAAGAACATGTAAGGGTAGTAAAAGACACTCAGTGCCCAGGCCCATTGGGAAGAGGAGAGGTTTCCGAGTTGCTTCTTAATTCATGTTCCTTGTTCCAGATTCATGATCGCAGTGTTGGAGATGTTGCTAACGTGAATGCGCATAATCAGATAGACGAATGCATACGAACAGAGCAGGCGTTTGTCGACTTGCCGGTGAGCAGTCTTGAGGGTAGATTCTGAGGGCAGGTTCGAGCTGACTTCCGAGTCAGGAACATCGTGAATTTCTTTCGTCGGGGCATCGTCTAGATGCTTGAGAGATACCATCGCCGCGTGGTTCAAGTGATTCCAATAGGGTGATGATAGGGAATCTGTCACGGTTTGCGGTCTCTCTTGCACGCACCTCACTGTTGGTGGGAGGAGGCTGCCTGTTCCGCACTAGCGTTGTTTATAGTCACTCACCTACATATACCGTTTGTAGTTCCATGCAATACAACCTCAGTTCAATCCGTCATTTCTTCCCACATGCGCACTGTCCACGATCCGCGATAGAATCCGGAGACGTGTTTGCCGCCGGTTCAACAAACGCTCGAGCATGGACATCTTATAACGGCGGCATAAACCGATGGAAATCAGCGCCTGATATGGGTGAGCGCACCATTTCTCATCATCCTTGCCAACTTTCAACAAATCTAGCGAGCACGTCATGAGGCCTATCGCGAAAGATCCACACAACTGTCGAATGGCGCTTTGGTGCAGTGACGTGCGCTTCCTTCCGACTCGAATCAGACTCATCTTTTACTTCGAGAAGTCGCAAGTTATCGGATGTGCTTTGCCGATGTACCCAGTAGAGTCATGTTAATGGCCGTTGAGGTCGGCTATGTAAGCACGAATCTTGGCAAAATATTGCGTGCTCATGATGAACCTCGTACAACCCTCTTGAACCGACACCAGAAATAAAGGACAGATGTATATCCGTAAGAGCGACACTCTCTGGATCACATTATAAAATCGATATATGATTGTGAACATGCCATCAGCTACATACCCAGAGCTACCTGCCATTCCGAAATGGAAGCGGCCAGGACAGACTACCGAAAAACTTGATTGGGCAGACATCAAGGTCATCGATATTTCGACGTTTGATGAACCGGGTGGCAAGCAGAGGTTGGCAGAAGAGCTACGAGGTGCCGTAGGTTCAACTTGCAGCCTTCTGAGTACAATCTGACCTGCTTTCAGGTGCACCATACTGGTTTCTTCAGTATCACAGGGACCGGCTTCACACAAGAAGAGGTCGATCAGCAATATGATATCGGTCAGGCGTACTTCGACTTACCGTTAGACGAGAAGGGCGACCCAGAGTATCGCTGCGACTTTGCGCAAGGCAACTACTTCGGGTACCGCGCTGTAAGCATGGCAGACTCCAATCGTTGAGATCGCGAACACTACTGATCCAACACGCCTAGGCCAACGAGAAGAAGATCATGGGCACCGAAGTTCTGGACAACATTGAATCAGTGAACATTCCGAAGTTCATACCAGCAAACGAGAAAGAACCCTTCCACCCTTACCTTCGCCATTTCCGAGCCGAGATCGAGGACTTCTCCCGGCGCTCCCTCGAAGTAGCCTCGAAAGTATTCACGCTATTCTCCATCATCCTCGAGCTCCCGGAGGACTACTTCTCCAAGCAACACCTGTACGGCAACCAATCAGAAGATCATTTACGGTACATGATATATCGGCCGCGCTCAGCTGAGGATGACGTAAAAGTGCAGGACACGTGGTCACGGGCACACACAGATTTTGGCAGTTTGACACTGTTGTGGAGTCAAAACGTAGCCGGACTGCAGCTCAAGACACCGACTGGAGAGTGGAAGTACGTTCCACCTGTCGACAGTGGGATCATCTGCAACGTCGGCGATACACTCGATTTCTGGTCTGCTGGGTATCTCAAGTCAACGATCCACCGCGTGCAGCGGCCACCAGAGGACCAGGCGCATATCCATCGCCTGGGGCTTTTCTACTTTGTTAGGCCTGGGAACGATGTTGATATCAAGCCGGCGCCATCACCACTACTGAAAAGGTTGGGACGTGTGGTGGAGAATCAAGAAGATGCGAAGCCAGTGAGAGGGTTAGAGTATGTGCGCGAAAGGGTCAAGAACTATCACAATCATAATGACTATGCGGATATGAAGGGGAAGAAGTTCAAGGTTGGGAATCTGGAGATCGAAGACGAAGCTGCGTAGAAACCCTATGTATGTCGCACACCACTATTTGCAATGTTTACGAACCCATTTGATTGTTTTTCGTAATCATGAGTTTGTCCCAGTCTCCCTAAATTTCAGCTCCTTGTACCGCCACCCGTTGACTGAAACAATGTACCAGGCGATGCCGCTTTCAACCTTCCGCAGGAAGTACTCGGAAATTTTCGAGCGTCATTGATAGTACCAAGAGAATCTTGCCATTGATCACATTGCTGTTTTCTACTGTCCATGCCGAGGTGCAGCATATGGCCATATTCCGGATGCTACATTCTTCCACGAACAGCTCTACGTATCAAATTACCGCGTCTGCTTCGTGGGAAATCCGTTTGTTTGTGTGAAGGTTTGGGGGTGTTCATTTTGGTCGTCCGAGGAGACTTGCAAGAACCTTATGGCGACACCTACGCAGCTACACTTGCTGCACAATTGTTTCGAGCAGTTAAAGTTCTTGCCAACAATTTTGAGCTGGAGCTTATGCAGTACAACACGCCAAATGCTTTCCTGAACGCCAAGATCGACAGAAAGCTGTATGTCCGTACACCTGATGGTTTCCAACACCAAGATGGGCAGCTTTTGGAGGTGCTAAGCGCCCTCTATGGTCTTACAGAAGCACTACCTGTTCGAGGGAGCGCCTGTGAGTGCCTCCCCTCTTAGACTAGCGTCCTTCTTCGGCTCGTTTAGCTTCCCCTTCCATAGCTTCCACTTCCGTAGCTCACAGAATACACACATGTTCACATTACCGAGACCACCTCTCATCAGGTTATGAGCCCGGCTCTTTTTTATTTGCGCAGGCAACTCATAACGATAGTACACCTAGCGACTGCGCAGGTGCTATCTGAGAGCGTGCAGCAATATTAGGAGCTTGTTTCCACCCCGGTAGCACACCGACTGAATTCAGCAGCTACCGTAGCTCCCCACCTACCGTGTCCGTCGCCGTGATGATCGCCGCGGCGACTGTTCAAGCACCACCACAAGCGTGCGGTTGAGTTGGCAACGCATATCGGTTGCACTGACTTTAACAAGGTAGAGTTCTTCGACGCTATTGATGGTATACGCAAGGCGACGTTTAAGCAATCCACAATACACTCATCATGGCAAAAGTCTGGTATATGGCCTTGGAACCCGAAGGTTGTGCTACAGAAACTGCGCGCTGCACAGCATCCTTCTACTCCATTGCTGCCACCTCAACTGTCGCCTTGCTGCGTTACTACAGCCACACCGCTTACAGTACAATTCTTTAAGTGTGAGCTTCAGAACGCGCGCTTTAGCATGCTAGTTGCAGGAAAAGTTGATTTAAAGCAATTTGACCGCTTCTGCAAGGCAGCTGATGTGATGGCTGACTCTTGTGCTGTTGCAGAGCGCGAGCTTGAACGTGTTACTGCTATAGCAACAGCGCGCTGTCAACGCCAAAGTACTGGCCAAAAGCAAGTACAGAAGGGCGGCGTACTAACTGCAGCAAAAGCTTGCGCTGCAGTTGACGCACAGGTTGAAGCTGACGCAATTAAGGTTGGGCGCAGGGCAGCAAAGCAGTACAAACGTGACCTTCAAAGCGCTGCCAACGCACTAGGGAGCACTGCAGGTGCTCAACAACAAGCTGCTAAGCAAATTAGAATATTAATATTGCTATTATCAACTTTGCAGCTATTAAAATATAAGCGTTGCACTATTATTCACAATTGCAAAGATAAACTCTCCATATCTGGCGTTGAACTTGTCTTTGGCGTTGAACTGGCTAGCGCCAACCCCAGCAGGGTTGGCGAATGGCGCGGGTAGTATGGCTAATAGGTTGTTTCTGCACTCTCAATTCAATTCAATTCACTCAAATCATCTAGCTTTAGAACAATAGGCCTGCAGCCTTTTAAAAACAAATACTGGTACAACATGCAAAAACTTGACAATAGGAAGAGGAAGGAGAACACAGAAGCGGAGTTGCTAGACCCTACCCCTGTTTACCTACTAATGATAACCCTTACCCATCTTACAGACCAATTGGATAGGGCGGGTACTTCTAGCAAACCCTAGTGTTGAAGCTAGTGCCTCATTGGCACCGCTCAGTGCCTGTCCAGCTTGGGCTAGCGTCTCTTTCAGTATATCTTCGTAGTCTCTCACCTACAAAATACAACAGCCTTAGCTCACACTTCATCACTTAGAATGTAACTAGTGAAGTTGCTTCTCTCTCTGTCACTCTCTTTGTCACTCCTACACCGTCACAAGCTCTCATACAGCTGCTTTCATTCACTCATTCACTCATTCACTCATGCAATACCTGCATTAGCCGCTCCCTAGTGGGGATCTAGTTGGAACATTTACTGTCCAGCTAGCTAGCACCCTACCAAACAGCCCACCAAAAAATGGTGGTGACTTTTTGGGCGTTCCCTATTGGCTAGAGGGGGGCATGACTTATGGGAAGTACCGATAAACCCCTCATGTCTAAGCTGCTATGACATCCAGCACTAAGGCTGACGGACTTCGTGAAACCCTATGGCTGGCATGAGGCTGTGCTTAACCAGGCCCTGTGAATGTCAATTCCGACCGAAATTGATGGTGAAGTCAAGTGAACGCATATCAACAATAGGTTATTCACTGGCAGCGAGTACAGAATCGGGGGTGAGGCCGGCTCGAAGAAATAGCAATGCATTATCTCCAGGTTTGACGAGAGGAGGCACAGAGAACGAATTGGAGAAAGGGATATATGTCGAGTCAATGCTGGCATCTTGAACGAGAATTATTGCACCTACGAGGCGCAAGCAAAAAGCGTGGTAAACGACACGTGCAAGCAGCATCCCAACCGAAAATGATCATCCCATCATTCCGTTCTCAATGATACCTCTTGATGACAACCGCATCAAAAACCTAGGCATGTCTCAAGACCGGGCGCTGGCAATGCCTTTGTCAAAGCAAGATCCTAAACACCATCACATTGCACTTCAAGTCGCGAACCACAAATCGAAAGATCTTGGAAGCTTTTATGCACCTGCCATCACATGTATGCCCTCAATCCACCCCCATCACCTTAGATAAAACACTCAATAATCTCCTCAGCAACAACCCCCTTACCCCCAAACCTCGAACTTTTCCCCCTCTGCCCTGGGAAATACCAACTCCCCTTACTCAACACCAACGCCACCGGCACCTTCGGCACGTCCTTGGCCCATTTGGGTTCCCTCTCCAACGTCTCCTGCCACGGCAGATTCCTCGTGCCGCGGAAAAATGTGTGTGCCGCAATCTCCATGTCCGTTGGCTTCCATCTCCTGCTCTGTCCACCAATCTTGATACGGCGGTTAAACCCGTGGGCGAGGTACTGCGTGACAATAGCTAAGATGGCGTAGCGCTCCGGGTCGTTGTCGTGCGGGTCCGGTATATCGTAGACTTTCCAGGCGTGGTGGTCGAAGAAATCTTGGACCTCATTACGGAGGACGTTGTAGTCGCCGCGCACAATGTAGTGGTACATTATGTAGAGGCGGTCTAAGGGTGTTTCGGCGGCTTTGCGGTGGGGGAGGAGAATAGCATCAAGAGGCCAGGGGTTGATTGCGTGGACGGGGTGCGAGGACTGCGAGGGATGTGTGTACGACATGCTGAGTGTACGGAGGATACTGTAGAGTACAGGGTGTTGGTTTAGGAGGTAGCCTTTGCATCCTTTTTGTAAGGGTTGGGGCTGTGCGGGCTGGAGGGTGATGGTGGTTTTGTAGCGGGGCATTGTTGGGAGGGGTTTGTAGGGTTGCTGGTGCAGATTTGGTGGATATATTCTCTGGAGGAGATAAAGGCATATACGAGGAAGAGGATCATACTCCAGAGTGAAGCACAGCACAGATACTTCATGGTCAAGAGTGGTATGAGGGCACAAGGGGAATGAGTTGTCCGCAAGATCGAGGGTCTGAATGATACATCAATGCTGCATACTCAGTTTCGAGATCACCCTATGAGGAGTGAGCTTATCAGTCTGACAGACCCTCCACTCGACATCATTGTGGACTGGAGTGGTGTCATCTGGATGGGAGGGGTATCGCCTTCGTATGCCGCTGTGTGTCCAAACATCAACATGGGTAACATAGTCCCTGGAATAAGTTCTCGAATCAATCTGGACGATTTCTGGACATTGTGTGAAGTTTCCATGGTCGACGAGTGTAGATGACGACGTCCAAAGCAAGAGCCAACGAGACGCTAGTGTTAGTCAGCGTCGCCGACTTTCTACACGTCAGTACGGACCCTAGACCGGCATCCCGCTCATGAAGCCGACAACAGGACCCAAAAAATACAAAGCCAGAGGGTGATGTCGTAATGTAGATATCTCAAAGCAGCCATAACCAAGATCTTCTCTTAACTAATTACTTCGCTTACATTACTGTATATAGCGAATAGATAGGGTAGATAGTCTTAAGCCACCCCCTCACGTATCTACACTAAATATTCCCCCTCGGGACGTTGAACATCTCACGCATTTGCACTACAGACTCCAGCCTCAGCTCCGAGCATGTCGTAAGTATCCCGTTAATCCAAACTCCGCAGTAGCGCGAGTATCACATTCCGAGTCCTCGCCACACGTGTGATGAAAACAATAGAAATGTTGCACCCTAGAGGGTATTTGTGCATACTACAAGCGATCATATACACTACAAAGGGCATAGCGAGCGACAGGAAGCAACGCAAACTTCACTCAATCGCAGGCTAACAACGATCGCATAACGATACATCCCCCCACCGCCTTCACCCTTTTTCGGCACAAAAACCCCCGTCCCCAATACTCAACGGGTGATGATGACCTCGAGTCGAGTACCAGTAACCAACACCAATATCCCGCTAATCCATAACTGCCCCTCACACCCAACACACGCGCCCTACACACAATCCCATTCCACCCCTTTCCTTCACCCCTCCTTCAAAAATCCACCCAACGCTGCTACAACCCTTCATCTCCTTTCCCTCTTCCCACTCCCCATCCCCCACCTCTCAAACCTCCCCACCAAATCCCTAACCCCCCTCTTCCCTCCCGCAAACCGCGGCAAAACACCCGTCGACACACTCCTCTTAATATCACTCTTAATATCACTCTGCACCTGTTCATCTGCTACGGCCGACCTCAAAGAACTATGACTGCGAAAAAGGTGGAAGCGGCGCAACCTATGTGTAGTCTGTGTGTGTTTGCGGGGTTTCTTAGCTTCGGATTGACTCGCCGTCCTCCTCGTTGGATACTGTGTGGTTGCCGAGGGTACGGATATCACAGGTGTTATTGTCGTTGCTGTTGATGTTTTCAATGTTGTAGTAGTGCCGAGCGAATGACTCCTAAGCGCCAAATTGCGCGAAAAACTTGGCATCATACCAAGCGACATACTACGGTTGTATCCCTGGCCCAACAGCGGTCGTCGATTGGTAGTGTAGCTCTTCCGCGGCATCCCAAATACCATGCCGCCGCCGTCTTCCTTGTCGTGTTGTTCGCGCGCAGCATGTGAGGATCGGCTCCAGTCTAGGCCCAACTCACTGCTCTTACTCCTCCTCTCCTGCCGCGCTTCAAAGCTGCCGCGCTTCGCTGTCTTGCTAATCATTGTTTTGCTGCGGAATCTGTTGATACTGTCTACGCGACCGAGTAAGCCCCGTTCCCTCTTCTCGCGCCTCTCTTGTATAATTCGGTCTTCTGCCTCGAAGTGGTCGGTTTCCTCTTTGCGCGCGAGAAAGTCTTCAATCCATTCTGTGTGCTCCTTGACCATGGTGGTGGGAGGTTTAGTCTGGGAGGCTAGGGGCTTCTGGGCGGAGGAGTGGACGAGAGTGTTGTTGAATCTAGCGTGAGCTTTATTGATACCAACATCATTGTTGTTACTCGGAGCTCCGGTAGGTATATATGCCATGGGAAGCGTTTGCCTCGTCATGGAATAGACTCTCGTGCTTGTCCATGGCGCTGAGGAATCCTCATCTCCACCCATTTCCACAAGGTCGCGCTCGCTGATGGCTTGCATGCTCTGGAGCTGCGCTGAGGGCTGAATGTAGATAACGCCAGATCCCGTGTGAGACTTTGTAGACGCACTAGACGAAATTGTTCTCGAGCTCGAATCTTGCCCTTGAGGACTGCTGGCAGGACTTGTCGCCATTTGCTCAACAACCTTATCACTCTCCACAATCTCGACAGTGGACGATGGGATCGGTGGTGTTTTTCTAGGCTGGTATGTCGGCGGCGTATGTTCGATTACGGTGGCGAGTTTCGTGAGCGACGACTTTGGTAGGACCCTGCGGCGAGGTGGAGTGAGCGGAGGGGCTTGGTGTACCTCTCCTGTTGCTACAGTCGAGGATTGAAGCTTCGGTATTGCTGGGTATGTGGGGATGTTCGGTGTTGATGCTCTTTCGGGAGAGGATGGCCTCGAACACAAGTCTATCTCGTTTTGGATAACCGTCTTAGAGGAACCGGCAAATTCACTCAGCGATATTGCGGGATACGTAGGTACTCTCTGTGCCACTTCTCTCTCAAGAGAGATCGGACTCGAAGTCATGTCATCCTCGATGTGCGTTTCCTCCATAAAAGACAGCCCCTTGTGTGGTATCAGCTCGCAACCATTCGCATCGTTACTTCTCTTTAGAACTAGAGGCACCGGAGAGGCCTCGCCATGCGTTCCATTGGCATACTCATCCTCCAACCGTCTCAACGCCCAAACAGCCTCCAGCAACACATCCCTACTTTTATCGTAGCCCAGAATAGTATCCTCGTCATCACAGTTCCCCATCATAACGGATGCGCCTTCGAGAGGAAGAGCTGAGGATCGCATTCCCCAAATACCCACCCTCAGCTCTGGATCCCCATCGAATGACCACCTCCTTTCCCGGAAATCGACCCACCAATGCGCATGCCATCGACATCTCCACCCAGACTACTCCCGGCACATCACCACAATCTGACGGGTACATGCGGGGTCCAAGCTGTGTCCGAGGAGTCAAGCAGAGTTGCCGTTGATGTATCCATGGTACTACAGTGGAGCAAGATTTTCGAGGGGTTCAACAGCCGGCAACTCCACGGAGTAGATATATTGTTCGGCGGCGGCAGATGAACTTGTTGCCTTGGCCTACCCCGGGCTTTTAGCTGGATCAATCTCATCGTAAGGATGGCTTCAGAAGTATTCGTAGTGCCAAAGAGAGCACGTATGGCAATGGAATATATAGGCAGTAATATGCCTTGTGCAGAGTCCCCCATCCGCCAAAGCGAGCTCGGATAGCGTAACGGGATGTCCTGGAGCGGGGACGTGGCATTAGCAACCTGTTACCTCGACCTATCGACTGATTGGTCGTGGAATAAGGCGTACCGTGGGTCTCATCGCCTCATTACAAAATGCTTGCTGCCTCATTTTTCTCAAGAGCCTGGCCAGAATCACTCATTCCTCACATCGTATCACATACGAACTCACTCCCACACCATCCCAACCCTTTGAAGCAAACTTATATTCATAGACTACTTTTTCCCCGTACGAGCTGCAGGCTCAAAGCTCACACCCAATGCAGCACCGATCCAACCTTCTAATTTGTATTTTCAAGTATAATGCGCCATCCATGCAGTAGAGTGACAATGAAAAACTAACAGTGAGGACAAAAAAAGACACAAAATCGAACAATAAACATGTACACTGAAGCCTCAAAAGCCGTGCATGTGCCACACAGTCTAATCTGCGCTGCTTCTCCGATGAGAGGACGCAGCCGATGATTCATGATGCTCTGCTAGACCACCGCATATCGACCCATGCTGTTTTGAAAGTGGTGTTTTGATTGCGCCGAGCAATGCAGGCCGTGAGGTGAAAGTGTCTAATGCTTTTTTGATGGCAGAAAAGGAAATCGACAAGTTGCCACCGTTTATGATTCATGATGCTTTGCACGTCGGTTGACGCCAATGGTTGACTTGACTCCAGGAACTCCGTGGAAAATGCAGAGCTCAGCACATGTAATCGTGCTGGGCGAGAGATGATGATTGCTTTTGATAGTCTAGTAGACTGATGGGTATGGTAAACGGATGTTTTAGATGAATGATGATAGACCGATAATGATAGACAGATGATACTTTGTTGTGGATTGTTTGCCGCGAGTGATTTGAGGATGTTCGATGTCGTCGTTGAGGTGATGCTTGATAACGTTTTGGGGGTTGGTGGGGGTAGGTCGAGATGATGGGACGCACTCACTGCCCGTCGAGAGGAGTAAAAAGACGTTTCATGTTCAGGGAAAGATGGGCAATGGCGTAGTCGTCAGCGACCGTGGTCATGGAGCCTATCTCGATACCCTTCTGCGCGGAGTCGGAAGCTACATGGACCCTGATTCGCTTCAAGAGGTTAAATACGTCTCGACAGCGGTCATCCGCAGGCGCGGCCCAGTCGGGCCGAGATTGCCGGAGGAAGAGTTGCGCAAGGAACCAGAAATGGATCCCATCCCGGCAGAAACCTCGGCGGCGTTGGTTCTGCGGGAATTGAATGGCGAGGTCGGCATCCCAGCACTTTTTCCATAGTTCTAGAGCACCAACTGTAGCGCGAAGTAGATGCTGGGCTTGTTCACTGACGCCGCTCGGTGGAGTCTCAGGGCTGCCACCTTGAGACTGAGGCGTGCTTGTACCGCTCGAAGATATTCGCTGAGGAAGTTGTCGTTGGATGTTGTAGATTTGCGCATGGATTGCGTGGATGAGAACTAGCACAGATCGTTAGCATAATGTAAACGAGCCTGGGATGCGGAGCGAACTTACTGAACTTCCCGAAGGCATTGGTAGCCCGCTCAGGAAAATTTCCTTGACGGGCTCCGTTCAACACTTGCAATGCTTCCGAAATGCCCATTTGCTTCACCCGTCTGCTCCCGGATTCATTACTGGCCTGCGCCGATGGTCCTCTCAAACCCAGAGCACTAGCGCATTCTTCCGATGTCTTTGCTTCCCAGGCTGCATCGTCAGCAGGCAATGGAACCGTGATGTTGTTAACGTCAAACCTGGGCGGAGTGTTGAAGAATATGGTAGAGGAAGCGTCAATCAAGAACATGTATGACGTCAACCTGGCTCGCTTTTCGTTCTCGATCCAAGTTGTCCAGTTCCACGAATTGACCTCGTCTCCCGTCACTGGCCCGGACTGATGCAATACGCTAGCGTTCGGATTGTCGTGGGAAAGAGGTTGGAACAAGTAAGCGCAAAGTGCTACATTTGCCAAAGGACGAAATTCATCCCGCGCTTGCTGACGCTGCTGCTGCGACCCATGCCATAAGAATTGCGAGTGAAGCAAGACCAAAGCCTGTATCTCCTCAGTAGTGGAGGCCAACTGGTGGTTCAGATTGGCGATGCGATGCGCTTGGGCCAACTGGTAAACTTGACTGGATCTCAGAACACACTCTCGAACGCGGTCCATCAGCCAACGAACATCCGTAGAGCCCAGCTTGTCGGAGTAAACAGCCCCAACACAGCACATTGCCAGAACAAGTCCAGGATTGGCGGAAAACGGATCGAAAGTTGCAGTATGTATGAGAGGCCAATGCGAGTGATAGTGTCTATATTCGTACAGGAACGCCTTTACGTTGTCTCCGGTGATGATGTTTTTGAAGCCTTCGTAGGCGTACGCCTCGCGTGAGTGGGGATTTGATAGCAAAGACGCGTCTGGGAAGCAAAATGTCAAGAGCGAATGTGCGAGGATTTGAAGAGGAGTAGAGGTGGATTGGCCAATAAACCAGTTATCAAGCATCGGGGAAGAATCGACCAAACCGGAAGCATGCGAGTACAGCCCGAACAAAGTATCATTTGTTGTATCATCTGAGGTCTAAAGGTTCCGGTCAGAACTGGTCCGTTTTGGAGAAAGGTGGGCCACCTGCCGTACTGGAGTTATTCATATCGCCGTTGAACGATCCGTTCCGCCACACCGAGCCATCCTGACCGTTGGGGAGGCCATCCACGTTGGGCAAGTTCGAAACTCCGTACGAAGCGGTATCGGTACTCTCGCTCTTAATGGGCATGCCATTCTGCGCCATGTTGCCATTGGTGGGTGCCTGATCATAGCCATAGTGAGCGTTGGGACCCGACCCGTTGGACGTGTTTTGGGACGTTGATTGCGCATAACCGTTGGGGACACCGTCCGGCTGTCGATAGTCGTTGAAGTTCATCCTGGAGTTCGCAAAGTCCAAAGCTGACATGCTCCTGCGATTCTCCTCGGCTCCGCTACCGGGGCGCATCAAGCTGTTAGACCGAGACGTGCGCGCAGACATGGACTGATGGTTGACGAGGGAAGGCAGGTCGTTGCTAAAGCCGTTGGCGCCCATCGCAGGCATCTGCGGCATGCCCATCGTGTAGCCTCCTGCATCCGCGTACGGCATCGACGTACCCCCGATGTGGTTGATGTACGAGTTCTGCTCGGCGCTGCTGGGCTGCCTGTTCTTCTGCAGATGCTGCTGCGCGTGCTGCAGATGATTTGCGCCAGTCGGGTTGCCCCGTCGTATTGAACACTTCTGGAAATGGCGCTTCAGGATGTCGCTCCGGCTGAAGGTATCTTTGCAGAGATGGCACTGGTAGGGGCGCTCGCCCGTGTCTGTGGAACGTCAGTGGCTGGGCGTGGGATGACAGAAAAAAAACTTACGTCGCAGCAGATGGCGCTTCAGATGCTTCAGGTGCAGGTACGTCTTGTTGCAGTGCGGACACTCGTATTTGCCCTCGGCGTTCTTGGTGGCCGTGGTGGGTGTCTTGCCGGCAGCTGGCGCGGGCCGTCCAGGGTGCGTGGGCAGCACTCCACGACGGCCCTGCTGGCCGACGACGTGCACCGGCTCTGGCTCCTGGTTGGAGAGCATTGGGGGATGGGGATACAGCGAGGGATGTTGCAGTCCCATGCCCTGCGAGGGTGCCATCTGGTGGTTCGCGTGTGCGGAGGCCGTGGACAACATCGGCGCCTGCGAGTACGCCGACGTGGCCATGGGCATGTATGAGGATGGCGTGGGCTGGAGCGGCCGGAGCGGCGGGTGCTGCAGCGGCGGCATCGTGGAACCCCCGTTCGGCGCCGACGTCACAGGCGTATGCGGCGGCTGGGGCGCGTGCGGGTTGCCATTGTGGCCGTACAACGAGGGGAACTGCGCACCGCTTTGCTGAAGGGGCGGCAGCGGCGGCAGCTGGTTCTGCGAGCCGTTGTACTGCTGTTGCCCGTAGCCGAGCGGATGGCGGAAGCGGTCTGAGCCGTCCATGGTGCTTATGTACTGCGTGGGGCGAGGATGTGTGAGGTAGTGATGTGGAAGGCGCGACCAATAGTTGTTGGTGATGGTACCATTCGACGCAGCTCAGGTCCGCGTAACACCGATGACAGCTAGCTGACAGGCGGAGGGAGCAGCACAACTGACGTCGGACTCGGGGAACGGTGGCCCAAGAAGACGCTTTGCTGGGTGGAGCCGTGTGGGGGACTCAGGTGAGGGTGGGATTCGCGACGGCAGCGACTCCACGCGTAGAATTGGGGTGCCCACTGTGGATGAGGAGGGCAGAGGCGAGGTGTGGTGCGTAATGCTGCGGAGAGAGGAGCAGTGATGGATACTTTCTCTTGCGCACTAGTGACTGAGGTGGTTTGCCTGGCTCGCGCGGCAATTCACGCGAAGGGCACAGGGACCTGCTGCAGATCGGCGACCCACTCAACTTTGAGCCTCAGCCGAATTGAGTGCGGATAGACCAAGTGGAGGCTCGGAGCACGAGGCAGCCAGGGACGAATGGCCCACGACCGAAGCTGAAGCTGTTGGGGAAATGCTGCGAGGAGGGGTGAGGTCGTTCGGAAGAAGTACCGCTCGGTGAAAAATTGTGCGAGTGCTGCAGTCAAGCGTCCGAATTATGCGCACTACGATACCTGTTTCCGCCCTGCTGAGTGCCGGAGCTTGCCGGACGGTGTTGATGGAGCAGATGCCGTGTGAAGAATATCTGGGTAGTGTGACTGTGGATGTGAATGGGGTGGGAGACAGGGAAGTGGAAGACCCGCAAGAGTTTTTGGACGAGGTGGTGTAGCGGCAAGCGCGTTGGGATGCGGATGCCTCGACGTTGCAGACGTTAGGGAAATGTGGATGTAGGAGAGACGCAGGTGCACCTGAGGGTCCAGCTGATGAGATTTTACACGTGATATATTGATGACTTTTTCCATTGTCCGCACTGGAGGCCATCTATGCGCAGCTGTTCAAAATGCATTACCAATGACGACAGCCGTTCACGTACTAAGGCTGCAACCACCCAATTGCATGCACACATGCTTAATAACGGCAATGCCTATGCACTGATTGCGCTTTTAATCATGCCCAGTTCCGAACAGTGTCGACCGTACCAAGATGTGCAATCGATAAGAGCATGAGCCTCATGAGCCCTGCCCTCGCACGCATCGCTACCAAACACGCAGCGGTTCGAATCTTCACTTCGTACGGGTTCCGTGGAACTGAACAACGCCTCGCCCATCGGCGTACTTTGGTCAACCTAACATGTCAGAGCCAGCGGATCGGTAAGGCAGCGAGCGAGTGCGAGCAGCAACTCATCCGAGCATCGACCCGACGTAGGCCGAGCTTCATTATTGCGCGTTGGCGGCTGTGGCTTGCCAGGGTCTTATTACCGCCGATCAAACCGACAGCGTCCTGTGAAAAAAACCGAGAACTCTGCAGGTCTCATGCCAACGTCTTCCATCATCGCGATGCATCTCTTCGATGCTCCATGATGGTTTTGGGCGCCGGTGGAGACATGCTCGCAGCAGCAAGCTGCAGCCGCTGAGCTTGAGGTGAAAACTTTGGTGGGCGTGACGTACGTCTATTCCCAAACGGTCTTCTGCTAGACATGGGGTCCTTGCTCAGCGGTATCAGCGGGCGCCCGCTAAATCTTCGGTTCCTCAGATCTTCGGTTGTGCGACCCTCGAATGAAACCTCAGGTCTTGAAAGTTGAAACGGCTCTTCGAGATTCGAGAAGGATGCGAGGGAAGGTAGACGCGCATTGCTTTTAAATCGAAACAACGCATGCTGCAGGTAGGAACAGAACGCCCATGTGCGCCGCGTCGTCCGCCATGATGGCCCTTGCCAACGAGAGGCTGTTAAATTCGCCTCGTCCAGTCAGCTTACGCAGCAACTGAGCGATGCTGTTAGCGTACTTTTCCACGATGCCGCTTGGAACGGTGAATGACACTCAAAACGGAATCCCGGCTGCTGGTGCTGACTCGATTACAAAATGTGGCACACCTGATGTTTGCACAACAAAAAGTCGCATCGTCCGTCTTCATTTTCCTGTATCGGTGTGTGCTGGCGTCGAATCTCTACCAATATCGCCGTCATCTGGAGCCTACCGTCTAGCCAAATGTCGGTCTAGTCGTGCCATTCCCACGGTCCTTGCTGAGGCTGCCGATGTTTTGCGTTGCATCACAGATGTCCATTGGCTTGGCGCCCTCTTGAGGAAGAAAATGCCGAGGCTTTTGCGCCAGCATCGGCGAGGCGCCTCCGACAATCCTGCGAGATTTTGAAAAAAACCCTTTTTCAGAAAAGCGTTTTTCTCGGTTTGAAAAAAAGGGACTGTGGCTGCGCCGCTATTGTTGAGCGTGTGAGTGAGTGCCATGGCTTGCAAAAGTGCCGTTAGATAAGTACCAGGTACCTAGGGTCCAGGTGACCCCCACGTGTTGCTCTCCAATCCCACTCCGCTGTTGTGTACCAAACGCGATTCAAGCAGCCCTTGAGACAAATCGCCGCAACACGGCGCGGTATCGGCACATATTTCCAAGACGTTGATAAGACTGCTAGGCGCCCATGGCAATCGCATCGTCCGACCTGCACACCTAAATGCGCAAACGCATTTGAACTGCGTATGATGCTAGCGACGTGCTCATCGAGGAAGTTGGAATAAGCTCCAGTCCCACTTGCGCTCCCGGATCTTGGTCTGGATGATAGCCGCAGGTGGGCGTGAAAGTGGGCTGTCCGCTTGACACTGCCGTGGCCCAAGGCGGCAAGACCAGCGACGTGCAAGCGGGAAATGTCGTGCAGAAGGTTCTGACCCGCCGGGCGCACCTTGGCTTGGCCGCCATGCACTTGTTGCGTTTCAAACTCCTTGCGTCGCAAAAGAAAGGCCGGTGACTCGCGGTGAGCAGACCTCCGATGTCGAGATAGCGCATCGATGAAGCGTTGGCTGGGATTGTTGGCCGGAGGCTGCTGGTGGCCGGCAAGCGGATGCACAGTTCCGATATGTCGCCGTGCTTGGTTTCGCGATGCCTCGAACTCGCGGATGTTTAGCTGGGCCCGCGGCGGAAGGCGACACAGTTTACTGGGGCTTGATACTGGACCGCATGTTCGGATCTGCGAGCGAAAGAAAAGGTGGTTGATTGAGCTGTGGCCTTGAGACGATTTATCGCTTTCTAGATCACCTGACTATGACGTGCTGCCGCCCCCATCATTAGCGGAACCCAAGTATCGTGATGCTGGTCAACTCAATGTTCGACGCTCAGACTCATGGAGCTTTCTCGAACATAGAAGAGACCAGACCAGACCAGAAGCTTCACTTTACACCCCCACAACTAATCCAACATAATACATCATCCCCACACCTCCACATTACCTACCATTAACGAACGCCCCATGAAATCCATATCCTACACACTGCACACCTTGCGCAAGCACGTCAATCCACCACGCTTCAACACGTATCGAAAAATGACGACCCCAGCTCAACCCAAGGACTCGCAGGGTTCGTCACAAAAGGCCAACCATGAGCCAGCATCCGACACCGACAACAAGCAGCCACTCCCTCTTCCATTGCCAGAACGAAGTTCCGACTCCAACACCACGACAATTGATATGAGCACAGGAGGCAGTAGTGTCAAATTGGATCACTTGGGACCCCTCGTCGTGAACAAAGACGGCACACTATCCCGGATCTCGAATTGGGAGCAAATGGCTGAGATTGAGCGGCAGAACACGTTGAGGGTTTTGGGGAAGCGGAATCAGCTGAGGAGAGAGGGGTTGAAGAAGGTGAAAGGGGGTGGTGAGAAGTAAAAGAAGGGATGGTGGTTAGCGGGGAGGACTGTGTTCACATGTACATGTTAGGAATTCGAATCATGTTCTTTGCTTCAAGCATCTGACCTCTAACTATATACACGTGTCTCTGGTATGGCTCTCGTCTATGTCGTACCCGTGTGTGACATGCGCTCAAAGTAGGCCCACTGGCCTTCTGGGGCGGGCTCCTCGAGCGGCTCCCATCTTCGTTTTGTTAGTGGAGTGTTGATGTTCGGTGGAGGGAGTGCACTTACACTTTAGCTTGGATCATGGCGTCGACGAGCTTGTGCTCGCCCTCGGCTACCTGGATAACCTCCTCGATCAGGCCAGCGCCGATTCTGCTCTCTAGGTCGGAGATGCTGAACGTGTTAGCCGTGTAAAATCTAAACTTGATAGAGTGCAAACATACGCCTCGGCAGTGTATTGCGGCTCCGGGTCGAACTTGATGTCAGAGAAGGCCCGTTCGGGCGTGTACTTCCCATCGCCCTTCATCTTTTGCACATACGGTGACCGCTCTTTTTCTGTTCGGATGCCCTCGGGGAAAGACTGCAGCGTCTCCCCATCCCACTCTGCCGCCCTAGATCGCTCATCCACCACTTGCTGTGAGGGCAAAACGACGGTCCGTCCGGCTGAAGTGTGCAAAACCTCGTATGCGCCCACATCATCGTCAACATTTGCTAGGATCTTCGCCTGCCACTCGTCCCACCCCTGCGGCTTGGAGCTCTCGACAGCGGCGAGACGTTGCTTGGTAAGCGCTTCGGTGGACTGGCGGTAGACGGACGACTCTGGCATCTGCTTGAGCTTGTCGAGGGTCGCATGGTAGTTGTAGAGCAGTGTCGAGCGCGGCGAGGGGTGTGTGAAGAGGCCGGTGAGGCCGGTCGGGGCGCCGACCTCGAGGAATTGGCCGGGCTTGACGCTGGCGAAGAGGCGTGCAGCTGCCCTCATGGTTGCGGGAGTGGTGAGCGTGGGGGGGTGAAGCAGTTGGTGCTGCCGGCAAGTGCACAATGCGCCTGCCAAGCACAGTGGCGCCGGGGAGGTGATCCCTGTCGACGTTCAGGGACAATGCGCCACCATCACCATCACCATCACTCTCTCGTGAGCACCAACGCCTCCGCCACACTCTTGGTGATAACCAACTCACCTTGTGGGAATTCACGCGCTTGCCACTTTTAATACGGGAACAGGAATATCTACTCAACTCCCCCAGAGAGGACCGCTGCCCTCTCTCGGCAGCCCGCCGCCTCCGTCGCGATGCGCTCCATCTTTTATTCCCTCTTGTCGCTGGCGACGGTTGCTTCCACACTCGCAATAGAGACAGTGACTGCGAAGACGGCCGACAATGATGATGACTGGGAGGAGAAGACAGCCGACAGCATCTTCAACGGCCAGACAGTGCCACCCATGATAGAGCTGAGAAAGGACAACATAGACACTGAGATCAGCAAGGGCAACTGGTAAACATGTGCCGTATATATACTTTCCCCCAGGGCACTAATGCCTGAACAGGATAGTCGAGTTCTTCTCGCCCTACTGCCAGCACTGCATGGCCTTCAAGCCCACCTACCAGACCGCATACGAGTTCTACTACACGTCGAAGCCCATCATATCGAAAGAGGAACCCGAGGGCGACTCCCTCAACTCATTCACCCGCTACTATGACTTCAAGTTCGCCAAGGTCGACTGTGTCGCCTTCGCTGACGTGTGCAACGCGCACACCATAGGAAGCTACCCGACTATGATCTACTTCGAGGACGGGGTGGAAAAGCAAAGAGAGAAGGGGTCCAAGGACATGAAGGCAATGAGCAAGTGGGTGGAAGAGCTACTCGAGACGATCCGACCCGGCTCGCGCAAGGAGGGCGGACCTAAACTGCCCAAGGTTGGCGCCAAGTCTGTCGAGACTGGCCCCGACACTGAGGACGTCGTCAAGGAAGAGAAGAAGGAGGAAGCTGAAGAAAAGAAGGTTGCAAGCGCGACGCTCAAGGCTACCGTTACCAAGGCAGCTCAGGCGACTCCTGCAAACGCCAAACCAACCTCGACCATGAACCCATCTGGAGTCGTTGTACCACTCACCGCTGAGACGTTCGAGAAGGCTGTTATCAATACACTCGACCCTTGGTTCATCAAGTTCTATGCGCCGTGGTGTCACCACTGCCAGGCTCTCGCACCGACATGGGCGAACCTCGCGCGCCAGATGCAGGGAAAGCTCAACATTGGCGAGGTCAACTGCGACGTAGAGAAGAACCTGTGCAAGGCTGCACACGTTCGCGGCTTCCCGACCATGCTCTTCTTCCGCGGCGGCGAGCGCATTGAATACGAAGGTCTTCGAGGCCTGGGCGACCTGCTGGACTATTCTGAGAAGGCCTCCTCGATTGGTGCTGGTATTATTGACGTCGACGCTGAAGCTTTCAAGAAGATGGAGGAGACCGAGGAGGTCATCTTCACCTACTTCTACGATCACGCGACCACATCCGAGGACTTCCAGGCCCTGGAGCGCCTTCCTCTGAGCTTGGTCGGGCACGCAAAGCTGGTTAAGACGAACGACAAGGCCCTGTCCGACCGCTTCAAGATCTCCACTTGGCCGCGATTGATGGTCTCACGAGACGGAAAGCCTTCTTACTATCCACCAATGACGCCGTTCGAGATGCGCGATATCAAGAAAATTCTCACCTGGATGAAGTCTGTATGGCTGCCTATCGTTCCCGAGATGACCTCTTCGAACGCTCGCGAAATCATGGACGGCAAGCTTGTTGTTCTGGGTATACTGAGCCGGGACCGCTCGGATGAGTTTGTTCTTTCAAAGCGCGAGTTGAAGAGCGCTGCGTTGGAGTGGATCGACAAGCAGGAGACTGCATACCAGCTCGAGCGACAGGAACTGCGTGATGCAAAGCAACTTCGGACTGAGGAGGCAGAAGACAAGGATGATCAGCGAGCGCTCAGGAACGCGAAGAATATCCGCATCAATATGGATGAGATTGAGCGGACGCAGGTTGGCTTCGCGTGGGTCGATGGTGTCTTCTGGGAGCGCTGGATCAGGACCACATACGGCATCGACGTTAAGGACGGCGAGAGGGTCGTCATCAACGACGAAGATGTAGGTCCTTCACATCACATCCTTCCCATATCCCCACAATACTAATGTGAACAGAACCGCCACTACTGGGACACGACCATTTCCGGCGAACCCATCCGCCTCAGCCGCGCCTCCATCCTCGAAACCATCAAACACGCCTCCTCCAACCCTCCCAAGATCGCTCCTAAATCCACCACCGGTCGTATCACAGGCATGTATCTGTCCGTCCGCCGCTTCATGGGTAATCATCCCTTCATTGCGCTAGGCATGGTTGTAGGCTTCCTAACGGCGGCGACGCTATTTGGCAAGTCGAGGAGGAGGAGGTCTTTTGGTAGTACTGGGGCGTATTTCCAGCTTGGTGAGAAAGACGGGCTGTTGGGGGGTATGGGCAAACATGATTAAGTTTCAGGGGTTATGAATCTGGGTGAACTTCAAGAATGGCTTAATGGCGTCATGACAGGGTTTAGTGTATTATACCTTTCGCTGAGTGGTATCTGGGCGGTTTGACATGGGCGTTTCCGTACTAATATGCGACATTTAACTATGTACAACTGAATATTTATAATGGCATGTCACTTTCCGCATTTTGGTGGTTTGCCTCTTTCCACGTGTTTTCGCGTTTTGTTTACCCCGCCATGGTGTCCCTCCATCGCCTCAAGTATTCTCACGTAACACAATATCTCAAGACTCTCCCCAGTTCATGCAACTCTCATCTATAGCTCGCCCAACCACAGCTTCCATTACCCAATCTGTAGCTTTATATTTTCTTAGAAGAGCCAAACCCCTCTGTCGCGCACCCTCGATCCACTCTACAACAGCCCGTAAACACACCGGACCCACGCCTACATACATACATATATACATACATACATCCTCACTCCTCCCTTCCTCCCACCCTTCCCACTTCCACAAACCGCAATGTCATTCATAACACTCTCCGACCTGCACTACATAAGCCGAGAGCAACTCGCCAGCGACTTCAAGAGCAACGACTCCGCTCTACCGCCAAATACGGCGATCATCGACGTGCGGGATAGCGACCACATCGGCGGACATATCAAGGGCAGCACATGGATACCTTCTTCGCAGCTGGACTACAAGGTGCCGGAGCTGGTGAGGGAGTTGAAAGGGAAGGAGGTTGTGGTATTTCATTGTGCGTTGAGTCAACAGCGGGGGCCTAGTGCGGCGTTGCGGTATTTGAGGGAGAAGGGGCGGTTGGATCCCCGCTCTTCGACTGTGTCCAAGGGTGAGTTACATGAAGAGGGAGTCGGTGGGAAGGCGGGAGAAAAGGAGGATGAGGATGAGGGTGGTAAAGGGAGAGACGACAGAGGCCAGAAGGTGTATGTGCTCAAGGGAGGATTTACAGAGTGGCAGGAAAAATACGGCCAAGATAACAACCTGACAGAGGCGTATTCGAAGGATATCTGGGAGTTTGGGACACAGGACTATTAGTTGTTGGACGATACTCGGGCTTCGGATTGGGTCACGCATGGACGGCGTAGGTAGATTGTATCGTGCTTGAAGGTGCGAGCAGCTGGGGATTAAGGTGTAGATGGGTGAATGAAACAAACCACGGTGTCCACCTATACTTCTGATGACTCGAATATACATTAAAAAAACGACAAACATCGTATTATTTTTCGCAATATCCGACTCTCTTTCCGAGCCGACGATGATGTACAGGTGTGCTCGACGCGACCACCATCAACTCAAGTTCCGTTCCCCGAGACGATGACGACACCCACTCGTCTCGAGGCGCACGCCCTAATATCCCACCAACCGGCATACCAAACCCGGCATCTCCGCATTCCACCTCCGCCTCCAAAGGAACACGGCGTCTCTTTAACCCCTCATTCATCCGACCGGCACCCTTAAACACGACATATAACCCTCCCCGAATCTCCGCAATGGCACCTCCGAAGCGCGCCCTCTTTTCCCTCAATCTCGAGTCTGACGTCGACCACGTATGCCAAAAAGTCGAAGACCACAACGAGGCCGGGACGAAAACAGTCAAGATACTCGAGAGCAAAGGGCCTACGCACAACCACACGGATTTGACTTGCATCACGAGGCCGTTTGAAAGAGTTGTAGACAGTGCTGTTGACGAGGTTGTTGAGGGATCTGGACGTCGGATTAAGAGTAAAGAAGGGGAAGTGACGTACTTGAACTCGACGACAACCGAAACGACACGCTCGAATTCTAGCTCCAAGCGCGGGAATCTGAACGTTGTTAGTAAACAGAAAAGGAGGACTATCGAGCGCAAGTACGATACGAGTGAGCTCTAAAAGGAACTGCAAGAAAACAAACATCTACCTACCCTTCTGAGTCTTCCGACTCGAAGCTGTCAGTTACACACACACACACACATCATGTCTTCCGCCGACCAACAAACCACCCCCACCCCCCTCCGTATAGCAATAGGCTGCGACGAAGCGGGCGTAAGCTACAAAACCGCAATCCTCGCCGACCTTCAAGCCGACCCCCGCATCGCCTCGGTCCAGGACGTCGGCGTCCCCGCCACCACGGACAAAACAGCGTACCCGCACATCGCCGTCTCAGCCGCCCAACTCGTCGCAGACGGCAAAGCAGACCGTGCAATCCTCATCTGCGGCACGGGGCTCGGCGTCGCTATTAGCGCGAACAAAGTCCCTGGGATCCGCGCCGTTACCGCACACGATTCGTTTTCGGTGGAAAGAGCGATATTAAGCAATGATGCACAGGTGCTGTGTATGGGGGAGAGGGTCGTGGGCATTGAACTTGCGAGACGCTTGGTCAAGGAGTGGATTGGGTATCGGTTTGACAAGGGCAGTGCTAGTGCGAAGAAGGTCGAGGCTATTATGGAGCATGAGCGGAAGAATTATGCGGGATTGGTCAAGGACGCAGAGAATGGGCAGAGCTGTTGAATGAGCGGGGGGGAATGGGAAGGGACGTGACCTTGAAAAACAATAGCGGAGAAATGCTGAGTGCTGAGAATTGTTATTATTATTGTTTTTGTTGTTTTCGGTCTAATGTTCAGACAGCATTTTTTTCAATATCCCAGTTGATACGATGGGTTCTGCACATGCCTTGCAGACTTCGATAGCGCCACATGTAGCCCTATACCGGTGAGTTTTTGAAAATAGTACCTGCCCTGATTCAACGTTGTTAGGAGAAAATACCTTTGACCTTGCTATAACTGTGTCGCTAGCGACAAGAAAAGAAGAAGTTGTAATCATATCGCGTTTGATTTTGTTCGTATCCTTGACCAAGCCTTATCATTCTGTATTTTTCGTGATAACTAGCTTGGGCAAAAATAAACAGCGCTTCTCATCGTAGTGTAGGGGTGAGCCAAGCCGTTATACTCTATCTATCAGTCAACTTGCACCGGCGCACTCTATTTACACCTACCTCCCTCACTTGCCCTCCCCCTCCCCAAAAAGATCCTTCTCCACCATCCCCCTACAAATCGGATGGTAAAACTCTCTATGCGCCTCGAACGTCTTGACCGCCAAGTCCCGATTTGCCTCATTCAGCAGCCGATACATGGGCCGCACAAACTTCATCCTCCCAATCCTGCCCAGCAGCTGCGCACTCGGCTCGTACGTCTCGCGCGCCTTGGCCCTTAGGCCGATACTCAGATACCGGGAGAGCACTTCGATGTTTTGTGTGGTAGCGTATCCGTATACAGAGCCGAGGCTGTGGATGTGTTCAGCCGAAAAGCTGGTGGCGAAGTCTTCTAGTTTTTCGAGGAAGACTACGGATTGATTGGATACCCAGCTCTCGATATCGGTGGCTTGAGGGGTGAAGTCTTTTGCTTCGGAGGGGGGCGAGGAGGAAACGAGTGCTTTCCAGTGGTCTGCGAGTTCGTAACAGCTCTTCACCATTGTCTGGTCGAAATCCGGTTTCTCTGGGTACCCGGTTGCGTAGAACAACTTATCCCAGTCAAACTCTTCCAACTTTTTCGCGGACTCGGAGTCCTGGGCGAAGAAGTCAAGTAGGCAGGATTTGAAATCATAGCTGTCGACAGATTTGAACTTGAACGTGTTAAAGTAGTGTGGGATAAACGTATCCCACTTCTTCTTTCCGAGTAAGAGCTCGAACTGGTATAGCGCGTGGAAGCCCTTCTCGTACGGGATAGACGAAAACGCATCGTCTGGGTCCTGGCCCTTGAGGTCGAGAACCAGCTTGGTGTAAGGGTGGTCGGCGCCGTAGCGCTCCATGCTTCCTTCGAGGGCTTTCCAGCCGATGATTGCAGAGAAGTGGCGGTGCGCTTCGCCGTGGATGGCTCCCGCGATGCGGCGCTCTAGGTATGTGGTCCATCCCTCGTTGAGCCAGAAGTGCTCCCAGCTTGCTGCGCTGACGAGGTTACCGGACCATGAGTGAGACAGCTCGTGAGCGATGACGTCGACGTTTTGCTTGTCGCCTGAAATGATTGATGGGGTTGCGTAGGTCCATACAGGATTCTCCATGCCGCCGTAGGGAAATGAGGGGGGCAGGATAAGCACGTTGTACTGTGTCCATGCGTATGCGGGCGAGACGATGGACTCGAGTGCTTTCATGAATGGTTCGATCTCACCGTCAAGTTCGCGTTGGCAGGCGAGAAGCTCTTCCGGGCCGGACCAGACGGTGCTGCGAGGGCCGATGCTGGCGCATGCTAGGTCGCCACTTGCGATGGCGAAGAGATACACGGTCATGGGGACCTTCTGCTCAAACGTGTACTTCAGGGTGCCGGGTTCACCATCCTTCTTGGGCGGCTGGTACTCGCTTGCTCCTGTTGGCAGACCTGATGCGAGGACCGGTAGTGGCGAGCGCAGAGCGAAGCTAAAGGTCGACTTGACATCTGGTGTATCCTGGCAGGGAAAAACTGATCGTGCGTGGATAGCCTGACACTGGCTGAACATGTACGGATGCTTCTTATTAGAAGTCTGCGCAGGCGTCATCCATTGAAGTGCAGTACACTTATCCGTAGTAGCAACCTTGATCTCAACATCAATCGTCTTCCCCTTCGGCACCTTATCAGGCAGCGTAATAGTAAGCGGACTGCCATACGGCTCAATACGGTCTCCAACTGTGAATTTAGCGCTCTTGCCATCGACCTCGACTACCGAGATATCCAGGAAACTATCCCTTTGTCAGCAAAAACCGTACGCTACGCAACCACTCAACCTAGCTCTGATAGTACCCTGTCTAGAATAAATGCACATACCTACTATCCAACACCACCTCCCTAACCTCCTCATCCGTCAAGCTCTCCAACCTCAACACCACACTCCCAAACACTCGCTTCTTCGCAAAATCAACATCAAAGTCCACACTCGTATGCCGCGTAACAAGATTATGATAGTTGCTCAGCGTATTCGGGTCTCTGGGCGTCCTAATTTCGATATCCGGGTCCGTCATTGGCTTTGTTAGCATAGCTGCGGGGGCGCGATGCATGGTGGAGAACTTTGCTACAGCCGGTGAGGAGGTTGTCCTTGATGTTGCTGTGAATAACGGACCAGCTAGAGTTTCTAATGCCAGAGGTGAGGACTGAGGTTGTTGTGAGGCAGAGTTGGAAAGCTGCGAGGGAGCAGTACTGAGTGTGTGGTCGTGGTGGAGGTGGAGGTGAGCGCGGCGGAGCGGAGTAAAAACATAAGCCGATCTAATCCGCAGCGGAGCGGCAAACGACCTGCCTAAAGCACAACGTCTTACCGCCATCACGACTTGCAGCTTAGATTGACAGAAGGCTATGTAAGCAGAACTCGCAATATACGTGTGTACATACGCGTAATGTAAGTCTATGACTTGAGCCAGGCCGGAGGCAAAGTGCTAGGTGCACGGTTATTCTCCTCCAGGCGGGTCAGCGAGAACAGAACATCGGCATTGGGATAACTTTCAAACCACAGTCCAGTTTCGCAGAAAGCGTCGGATAACAAAGAGTGCATGTTACACTAATGCTTGATGGAACCGAGAGGGATATATGCAAATGTCCATCTTGCAGCTATATCAAAAGTCCCATGCGGGTCTAACTACGCCATAACGCTTCGATGTCCCAAAAGCTGTCATACTATCCATGCACGCAACCACGAACGCCAAAATGGCCCACAACGCCTTTCATGTTATTCAGCTCAATCCTTTTTGCTACCCTCCCCCTTCCGCCCTCTATCTCTCAGGGTCAGATTGAAGTCCTGCCTCGCAGATTGATACTGTCGAGATCCCGAAGTGGACCGCTCAGCCGTCGATGCGAGCGTCTCTTCTGCCCTCAATCTGCCCCTGTCCCTCTCATCGTCTCCAATTTCAAAAGCGTCGTCTCGCAATTCAATCAGATCGCCCAAATCACCACCAACGGCCCCTAGAACCGGCACAGCCGATCTTTTGCCCTGGCCAGGCGTACCGGGTTCAGTCAACAGCTTCTGTGCTTGGGTACCCACTTTCCTGACCCAGCCCTCTATCGCGCCTCCGAGTTCTTGGAAGTCCATGCCTGTGCCATTGAGTGGTGTGACAGCCCCTGATGCACCATACTGGCCCGGTGTCCCCGCACCAGCATCTAACAAACTTGGTGCCCACGGCGTGAAGTACTCCTGACCAGGCGGTGGCGCCATACTCGGCAAGTACTGGGCGAAATTCTTATTCAGCCCGTCTTGTGCGGGTCCAGGACTCCGTACATTCCTACCCATTGTTCCGACACCTCCCGGGCCATGCAGACCCCATGCTTTGCCTGACGTGCTTCTTTGACGACTGTGTGTTGAGACGGAAGAGAGATTGCTCGATGCGCGCGGTCGGGCGGATTGCGAAGGAGATATTGTGATGGGATTCGTAGACGCAGGGGAGCGAGGCATGTCCACCGACGCGCGCGGTGTAGATGAATCCGAGTATGCGATGGACTTCCGTCGGGCGGGTGGGAAGAAGCCGAGTGCTCTGCGCGGCATGCGGCAGATCTGTGTAGGCTGTTTGTCGTTGGGAAGAAGGACCCATGAATCGTGCTTCCATGGTGGTTCCGCGTCCGCATTGGAGGAGACAGCGGAGTTAGTCTCCGAGTCTTTATGTTTCGGCGTGCTCCAGCCGTTGGGAAGTCCATGCGTGTCTGCAGTGGGAGTCTTGTTGCTCGAATCGTCGCCAAACTCTCCCAGCAGTAGATCTTCGTTGGGGAGAGCATCTGGTCCTTGCACTGGACGTCCTTTGACTCTACAAGCATCCACTGGCAGCACCACGGTCTCCTTCGTCTGTACGCTGTCGTTTGGCCACATGCGGTTCGATTTGCGGAGGACAGCCTGCTGGCAGTTATACTTGATGCTGAGCCCAGCCAGCGTATCCTGCGGCCGAACACGGTGAATGTAGACAAGCGCATCTCGATCCTCGTTCTCACCGGGAGGCGCCGAGGCACTGAGCCGCTCGTCTGAGCTCCTACGTTTTATGCGACCGACCGCGTCTGTGACCAGGTGCTCGTTGGCGCACAAGAGATCCTTGCGCTTCATTGCCCGGACCATGGCCTCCCTGTCCTCGTGTGTTCCCACACCGACGTGCGAACCTGTGCCGGCGGGGCCCCAATTCTTCGGCGGGGGTGCGCTTGTAGACGTGCGCCGCCCATGTAACGCTCTTCGTCGTCGGGTGCTGCTTGCGTCGCCTGGTGCGCCGTCATTGGCCATGACGGTCGCTGCGATGCCCTGGATAGCCGACCACGAGTTCCCCCACAACCCGGATAACGTGGCGGATGGAGACTTTGGCGACTGTGTGCCTGTGGCTCGTTGGAAGGCAGAGGAAGGGCCCGGAGGGAAGTTGAGGCGCGAGGGAGCGACTCCTTTGTGTGCATTTGGTGCAGGGGATGCATTGCGTGAGCCTCTCCGCGATGCATCCCTGCTCAGCCCACTGTCGCTGCCCTCGGGCGCATACGCATCATCCTCGATGGATATCAGTCGGCGCGTGCGTGGGCGCAGTGTCGAGTTGCTCTTGGACGTAGACAGCGAGGTACCATTGGAGGGGTTCATGGCATGCGGACGCCGGGCGGAGTGGGTAAAGGTGGAGCTGCATAGGCCAGATGGTTCGAGTGGTCGGGAAGCCGCATGGCACGGGGCTACTGGGACATTGCGTTGACGGGCGAAGACGGAGGAGCGAGGTGGGTAGATGCTGAAATGTAGTGAGGGTTCAATCAAGCTGGGGAAGCTACGTAACCCACGGCTCCTGAATCAAACACGGCCGTGCGTTGAGCCGCGTGGAACTTCACTGGAATGTACCACCAAGTCTGCATAAGAGCCTCATGGTAGTGATACAATGTATCGAGGCTTCACAAGAGTGGCTTCATATTCTTTCGATGAAAAGATACTTGTATAATATGCTGAACAATGTTGACAGCGCCGAACTAACCACCTCCCAAGCAAACGCCATTCTGCTTTGCATGCAGATCCCAGGGATATCATCGTCAGTCATTGAGTGAACAGGGGAAGAATGGTGCATAAAAGAAGTTGCAGCTTGACTTCTTCCATCATCGAAATGGACTCGAACTGGTTGTCACATCGACACTCTCAAATTCCAGCTCAAAAGCATCCACTTCCTCAAACTTCTTCCTGATGGCGGCCAGCTTCTCCGAATGCTCAATCGCAGAGACTGCAGTTGTGTCCTCTGCGCCTTGACCTGCATCTTGGTTCTCCTTGTCGGAAGAAATTCTGCGACTGTACGTCTTGGTCGCCTTCTGTGCTGACTTCTTCCCGCGAGCAGTCTTCTTAGTTGCCTTTGGTGATGCTAGCTTTCCAGCTCCGGGACGTTGGCGAATCCGTCGCTCTGGCATTTGCAATTCGTCTTGATCTGAGTCGACCTGCTCCATGTCACTCGAGGACTCAATGTTAAACTCATCGCGATCTCGTATGCGATTCCGTCGACGAGGCAGCAAGTTCTTGAGTTGAGCGGTAGAGATATTTTGCTGTGCCTTCTTCTTTGCCCCTCTTTTGGCCTTCGTAGGCGTCTCGGTTTCTTCAGCTTCAGACTCCTCATCGCTGACTGGAGTCTTTGCAGGTCTTCCTCTCCGACGCGGACGCGTTTGTGCTGGTGATTGCGCGGGGTTTGAAATTTCGCACACTGGGCTGCTTGACATGGGAGGCGCCAGGGTCTCACTCATGGCTTCTTGATCGTCCTGTGTCTGCTCGATGACCTCATCACGTGACGGTAATAGCTCTGGCAAGCTGGGAGAAGGAGACCGTTCCGACTCGACATCCCTTCCGGAAACAGGACTGAACGGCGGCGAAGAGCGCGGTACTTGAACAACAGATGATAGTTTGCGTTTCGTACCTCGCGAGCCGGAGCTTGAGACCTGAGCGCCACTATCAGTCCGGGTTTCTTCCTCGGGCGCGTTGCTTCGTACGTTGAGTGGTGTGGATTCAGCCTGTGGTAGGAAGTCGTCGAAGTCGAAGTTGTCGGTGTTGTCAAGATCATCGCGGTCATTGTCTTCGATATCCGTAGTCTGCTGTACCATGCGAAGCAAGCTTGGCTGTCGTGCTCTTCTCTTGAAATTTGTCAAGGCCAGTATGGATGCCTCGCGTCCAGGAGTTGCGCCGACCTTGATGGCGGACGGTGGGCGCGTGCCATGTGCTGGTGAATCTGAGCCGAGGGAGGAGAAGGTAAGATCGCCAAAGCCACTGTCCTCTTCCACCTGGACGTCCTCTTCGTGCGCATCTTGAACGAGAGACTGTTTGCGTGTGGTTTCAGCCACAGATGGTGAGGCCTTGGTAGCAGAACTCCGCGTACTGCCTCTCGTCGTTCGCGCTCTCTTCGAGGCGTTTGATGCAGGTGTTCGGTCCTTAATCGAGGGCACCGCGAGTTCTTCCTCGGTCGGGAGCGCGCCAGTCATGGTGAGCTCTGCCCCATCGACGCGCTCCGGCGTCTTCTCCGACGGTATTGTCCTGCGCGGACGCGTTGATTTCGACTTCGACTTGGTGACCAGGCCATCGCTGTCTTCGCTGAAGCTGTTGACGGCCTCACTAGCTTTTGCAAACCGTGTGGTGGCCGGTTTCGCGGGTTGCTTGCGTGCAGGGGCAGCGGCTTTCTCTTTGGTCGGCTTCGCGACGCGCGACGCGACTTTTGTTCGTGGTGGGCGCGGCATTGTCGCAAGCGGTGACGGTACTTGGTATGGGGCAGTAACTAATGTGTACAGGCGAGCGAGCGTGTTGCGATCGGATCAAGGGTGTGCGGCCGTGCGAGAGCGATGGTGGTGATCCTTGGATCGCGCCTTGATGTTGTCATCCATGGATTGACTTCACCGTCTAGCGCCGATCCGGATCGCGGTAAAGCTTGGCATTGAAAACATCACCCGAGCACTTCCTGGTTTGCAGGGCTGATTCTTGCGGCCTATACTCCTCGCATCTGAGTGGAGATGACTGCATTGGTGATTGTTTAGGCCGACACGTTTGAACGTGTATGAGGAAGGCGCTCGCTCCAGGCAGCAACTATTGAGTTAGTACATATACCGGCCTCTACCATTATGTACTTCTAGTGCCATAACCTCAACTTCCACGATTCGCTGTACTAAATCGCCACTATGAGCACCTCTCTTACCTATCCATCGTCTCTGCAAGAATATGCAGTATCCGAGAAAGAATATGTCCGCCAACATCCCGAATACGATCTTCTCGTTACCGGCGCAGTGGTCTTCAATCGGGAGGGGAAGCTACTGATTGTGCAGCGTGCGGCTGATGAAAGAGCGTTTCCTGATCTCTGGGTACAAGATCCCGACTGAGCATTCTGTCTGGTGTTCCACATCAAGACTAACGAAACTCAGGAGATCCCAGGAGGCAAAGTCGACGACACTGACGAGACCATTCTCCAAGCCGCTGCCCGCGAACTGAAAGAAGAAGCCGGTCTCATCGCGACCCGCGTGGTGAGAAAAGTCACGCAGATCACGTTTGGGGAGAGGCCTGGTCGATCGCCGACGACATGGTTGAAGCTGGTCTTCGAGATGGATGTTGAGAGCACCGACAGTGTTGTCCTGGATCCGGTCGAGCATCAGAAGTTCCTCTTTGCTTCGGAGGAGGAGATTGTCAATGATGTCGTGGGGGATGTCGAGTTGGTGTACATCAGTGCACCGAATAAGGAGGTGAAGCTGGAGGCATTCAAGCTCCGAAGGGAGGGGATGTCGTCTTGAATGTACGGCACACAGTCAGCCGGATAATGTGCAGCACGTTTGAAACCCGGTGTGGCTGGCGACCGTCGCTAAGAGGCGGCAACCTATAGATATGCAGGAAGACGGGATGATCTGGGGTAAAATGGATGCTTACGACTGGTTGACGGCCTATGTCAAGATGTCCATGATAGAGTTCAGAGGAATGCTCGACAACGCCAACTGGCACGGACCTTGCTGTGCGAGCGGAATGTCTAAATGCAAGTAAATCTAGTCGACAATAGAGCGAGCATTTGTTTCCATGTGTAGATCATCTTGTTCGATGCACTCGCCGCAGAAGGCCGTAACACGGCTAGCGCCATACAGTGTGGCACTGGAAGCACCTCGACAAATCACGGAACCTCAACCCTCGACGTCCACCGGAGCAGGCCAGCGACAACATGTCGGGCGAACACTCTTTCATGGCCAGTTCAGGGCCCGCAGCGCCGCTACCGCTGGCGGCGCAACCCAGCATTGGCACTCCGTAGGTGCTGTCACGCGCGGCATACGATGCATGCTCACAACAGATAGACCGTCGGTGACATCGCAGTCAGTCCCTCCTGGACATCCATCGTTTAGGCGCCAGCGCGCCAGCAGAGCGTGCGAAAGTGAGTCCTGCCCCTTTTTGCGCGTCCCCTGGTGTGCGAGAGAAGAGCAACTGCGGGCAGTTGGTACATCGACCTACTGGCGAGCCTCGGCACCTCGGTCTACTTGCAAGACGGATACTAACCATCGCGACGCGCAGCATGCCATGCGAGGAAAGTAAGCAATCAATCGCCAACCGGCCCTATCAACTGATGGAGATAGCGCCTAACCGCCGCGCAGGTACGATGCGACGCCGCCTCTCTCGGCATCCCGTGCACCAACTGCACCGCCTTCTCCATCGAGTGCCGTATCCCACAGCCCAAGCGCAAGAAGACGCAGACACCGCGCACCAAGACGGAAACAGATGGCAGTGACCGCGGTGACAGCGACGACCGCTCCCCCGCAAGCGCATCCGTCGAACCGCGCGAGCGCACCGCCGTGTACAACTCGGAGGATGGCACGCCCTCGACGGCCGTATCCAACGCCTACGCCGCCCAGCAGACGGCCCACAACGGCACCTATGTGCAGTTCATGAAGCCCAAGTTTGCCCGCGCCCCCATCAAGGAAGCCGGCCGTGTCGCCTACCTGGGCGAGTCGTCAAACCTGTCGCTGCTGGTCCACGACCGCTACGGGACGACCGACGTCGTCCACTACCCGCTCCCCGAGAATGTCCGCGGCGCCAAGGCCCGCGTCAACGAGATGGACAACATGGAGATCGAGATACTGCACCAGCGGGGCGCCTTCCTGCTCCCGCCGCGCGCCTTGTGCGACGAGCTGGTCGACGCCTTCTTCCGATGGGTGGCGCCCGTCGTGCCCGTCATCAACCGCAGCCGCTTCATGCGCCAGTACCGAGACCCGAAGAACCCGCCGTCGCTCCTTCTCCTTCAGGCCATACTCTTGGCAGGCTCGCGCGTGTGCACCAACGCCCAGCTGATGGACTCCAGCGGCTCCACCACACCAGCTGCGATGACCTTCTACAAGCGTGCCAAGGCACTGTATGATGCGAACTTCGAAGACGACCGGGTTACCATAGTGCAAGCACTCATCCTCATGGGCTGGTACTGGGAGGGTCCCGAAGATGTTACCAAGAACGTCTTCTACTGGACGCGGGTTGCCATCGTCGTAGCTCAGGGCTCGGGCATGCACCGGAGCGTCGAGGGTTCGCAGCTGACTCGATCCGACAAGCGCTTGTGGAAGCGCATCTGGTGGACACTGTACAGTCGAGACCGCTCTGTGGCAGTGGCGCTTGGTCGGCCGGTTGCCATCGATCCCGAAGACTCCGACGTTGAGATGGTCTCCGAGGACGACTTCATAGAAGATGAAGCCGATCATGTTGCCGAATACCCGCCGGATTCAGTCCACGTGCAATTCTTCATCAACTATGTCAAGCTGAGCGAGATCATGGGACTGGTGCTCTCGCAGCAGTACTCGGTGGCATCGAAACATCGCCGGGCAAATGCCATAGATCTCACCCACAGCGACATGGCTCTCGCCGACTGGTTGCAACACTGCCCACCAGAGGTTCAATGGGACGGATCGCGCCATCACTTCTGGGCTGCGCTACTGCACTCCAACTACTAGTACGTACTTGAAGAGTTATACACCCCAGACCCGACTAACCTTCGCAGTACCACTCTTTGTCTTCTACATCGAGCTCATATGCCGCCCGCAGGCTCGCCAAAGATGACCAACCTAGATGGGTTCGGCGAAGAGCATGCCTACCCTTCGAGAAACATTGCATACCAAGCAGCCGCCATGATCACATCTATCATCGAGAACCTCCGAGCTCACGATGAAATCCGATATACGCCAGCCTTCATTGTGTATAGCTTGTTCTCAGCCCTGATCATGCATGTCTACCAAATGAAATCTTCCAACAAGTCGATCGTCTCTGCGACGGAGCAGCGACTGACAATATGCCTGGACGCACTGAAGGAGGTGTCCAAGGTCTGGCTCGTTGCAAAGATGGTCCACACCCTGTTCGAATCTATCCTTGGAAACAAGCATTTGGAAGAGCGCCTGCAGAAAGCCGCAGGTCGGAATCACAAGAAGAACAAGCCGCCCACGGTTCCACCTCCCCCACCAAGACCTGTCCAGGAGGCCCCGAAGCGCAAGTTCGATGACATGGACTTAGGATTCCCCGCTCCGACTGGTCCTCCAGCGCCCCAAGTGTCCTATGAGCGATCTAGGCCACAGACTCCTGCAGTCACGCCGTCACGCGAACTGCCCCCACAGCAGCAGATGCCCCAGATGACCACCGGTTCGCCGCAAATGAACCGCCAGAACAACGATACTTTTATGGGTCCCTCACGGTCAGGAACTCGACCTACAACGCCCTTCAACCCGTCCTATTCCTACCCAGGGACACCACCCGACCTCTTCCTAGTCACCCGGGATACGCCTAACATCAGTCAAGAAGTGTGGCAGAACTTCCAGCCCGATCATCTATTCCCCGCCGATACTCAAGTTAACTTCCCCCAATTATCGCCTATGCAGAACCACAGCCTTGTGGATCCTGCGCTAAGCCAGCCTAATAACATGCCCCTGCATCATCAGGCACAGCAGCCGAATCCAAGCAGCCAGCAGCAGATGCCGAATCCGCCATCAAACGCGGACATGCCTGCTGGGTTTGATCACAATAATGCGCAGGCTTGGCAACAGCAGATGGAAGCCATGTCGCAGAATCAGCAACAGAATGGGGCACAGGATGATTCGTGGAGTAGTAGTTCAGGCAGTAGGCATAACCCAATTGTGCCTATGAGCCTGAACGTGGATGATTGGTAAGTCGAGACACGTCCGCTCAACTCGTAACGGAACTAATAATGTTACCAGGTTCAACTTTTTCGGTATGAATGGCGAGACAGATATATCGCAGATGTTCCATCAGCAGGGCCCGTCATAGGTTTCCGACGCCGGCTGTTTTTTTGCTCGTCGCTAGGGGCCATCGATTAACATATAGCACTTCTAATTCACTGCAATCTTTCAGCGTGGTTTCGGCTGGAGCATGTCACGGGCGTGTATGGGCTAGACTTTGCGGGGTATACGTACGTCCGAGTGTCGTTTCCAAAGGAACGGGGTGTTGCTAGGGCACCTAATGTACGGGATTCATGCAACTAGAGCTGGCATGCTATCGCACTACAGAGAGAGGCCTGTGGGCAAAGGTTCAGCACTCTTCTTATCTCCTGGGGTTGGAAGCGCTCTGAATGTAATAGTTCTTGAGTATTAGCAACGATACTTGCAATGTGCTCTTGATGTCTGAGTGGGCAATCATGGTTCTATCGTGTCCAATCTTTGGCTGAGCATTGGTGTTTACTTCTCATATTGCAGCGGCTGATCCCCTGGTTCCGCTCCCCGCAGATCAATGGGCTAGCCTCGATTAGCTCTAGCTTTGAGCACCCATCGCGAACCTCTAAGTTCATGCACGCGAGAAGAGCGGCGACGACAACACCGTAGACATCGCTTTCACCGACACCAAAGCTTTATAAAAGACACCGCGCACAGGTTAGTACCATATTTGTAATAGGAACTCTATGGGTTCTGTTCTTCACCGGCACCATAGAATATCAAGGTCGACTTCGAATCGCTCCGCGCCGCATTTAGCACAGAAGCTTTCCACCGTTGCGCCTTCACGCTCGTTTTAAGAAAAATATCTCGAATTTACCAGGCATCTGCGACGAGTCCTTTACCACGCGCCTTCACCCTCTGTCTCGCTAGGAGCCTCGTCACTCTCGCAGCATAGCCCGCGCAACATCTCTCGGTCAATCCAATACTGACTCCCTTTGCTTTGTAGGACCGGGCGCATAATTGCTACTGAACACATCCCCGAATATGTTCCAAACACAGCAAAATACGGGTCGCGGCCCGCTTGGTGCGAACAGGTTGCAGAACGGCAAGATGGGTAAGGGCTCTCGGCCGGGGGTGGCTGCCAGAATATCTCGCTGATCACAGTTGCAGGAGGCGCGTCTCAATGGGGGTTCGGAGGCCCAATGGGCGCACCCGGCCTCACGAATGCGCAAACACGAACAAACGGCAGCGCCATGTCAAGCTTCGCACAAGCAATGGGCGGCTCGCAACCGCATACGCCGCTCAACCTTGAGTAAGTCATCTCCCACAATGCCGAGGAAGAAAGGAAGGGTTGTCAAGCGATAGCCCGCATTTTGGTACTTGGAGAACATGAAGAAGTTCCATCTAAACGTTGGTGATCGCAGGGAATTTCCATCCTTATCGGGCGCCCCGCAAGCGCAGCAGAACACTTCTGCACAGCAGATGTGGGCGAACCCGACGCTACGAAGCACGCAACAGAACCAGCAGAACACGATCGGACGACCGCAAGGGCAGGGGCAGCAGCAGCAGGGACAGGTCGGGCAAGCCGCGAGTCAACAACAGCAAAGCCAGGGACAGGACGACTCGTCGCAGAGTCAGTTCTCTGGCGCCGGCGATGACTACCGATTTGGAGGCCAAGGGGGAGTCGGACAGCTGGGGGGTGTGCAACCGCAGACCGGCAACATTGAGGAGTTCCCACCATTGGGCGGTGCTGGCGGGGAGATCGGGCCTGATCGAAGAGCGGGGCTGATACAGAATGCTGCGGCATTTGGGGCCAACTCCAGCAACGCGTTCCCAGGGCTCGGACAGATACGCAACGGCCTATCAAGCCCCACGGATAGCCAGCAAGAGCGGACGATAAATCCTACTGTGGGCGGCCGGGGATTGCCAGGTGCAGGTGAGCAGCTGGAAACTGCCGAGGAAGAGCATTTACTTACGAATGCAGTGTCTCGCACGCCGTTCGACAACATGCGGGCAGCGTCTGGGGGCACGGGACAGTCCGCCAGTTTATCCTTCATGGGACCTCAAACGGGCATGCGGACAGGCGGTGACATTGCTCCTGTGGGCCAACGACCTCAGCAAAGCCAGTTTGAGCAATCCTACGGATCTGAGGCTCCTGGCTCGCCGAACACACAAAACTACAAGAAGCTATCGGAGATGACGGATTCAGAACGATATGGCCTGCCAGGACTGCTGTCGATGATACCTCTGGACAGCTCCGATTATTCATCGCTAGCTATGGGCCAAGATCTGACTGTGCTGGGCCTGGACCTGAGTCGGCCGGAGTAAGTACTGTAATTTGCGCAAAATCGATTAAACTAACACCATTATCAGTCACTCGCCTTTACATCCTACATTTGGTTCACCGTTCGTGGAGTCGAACGTCAAGCCCGTAATACCACCGGACTTCACCCTGCCAGATGCCTATAAAGTGACAAATGTTCCGCCACTGCATTCCAAGATGACCAGCTTCTCCGCTGAGACGCTTCTCGCCATCTTCTATCAGTTCCCGCGAGATATCCTACAAGAGATTGCTGCATCAGAGCTGTACAACCGCGACTGGCGGTGGCATATTAAGCTCCAGCAGTGGATGATGAAGGATCCGGATCTACCAGCGCCGATCCGCTTGTCGCCAAAGGAGGAGCGTGGGTGGTATCTGTTTTTCGATGTCACGAACTGGAGACGGGAAAGGGTATGTCTTGATGTCTTTAGGTGAGAGACAGTTACTAACTTGAGTGCAGAGAGAGTTCGAGCTCAACTATGATCACCTTGATCAGCGCCATGGCAACCCTGCGATGGCAGGGCAGATGTAGTAGTCTCGCCTTTATGATGGGGTGAGTCACGGCATGTTCACGGTGCATGGGTTTGCGTAGAAGGGTGCGAATCATGACTATTGCTGGTGTGAATGAAAGACTGCAGAATTTTGATTCTGACTGAAGCATTATGGTAGCTCCCCTATCCTGATTGATACAGCGCTTGTTTCGTTGAGGTGCTGTATCGCAACGTATCATGTCGTGAGATCCACGAGCAGCGTTTGCAGATGAGGAACTGTCTTGTCGCGCCTTCCCGAACAAGCCGATAGCACCTTCTCTCACCGCATAGCTTCGCGACGGCCCCATCGACTTCTTGCTTGACTCTTGCCTCACTCGGGGCTTCTCTCGCAGATAAAAACTCTTCGCAACACATTTGCTTTCTCTTTCTTAACACAACCACTATTCGCGCTTGGACTAACTCAGCCTGAAGTGCTCCTTCCCGCTGGCGCCTTGGGCCTTGCTTCTTTCTGCTAATTTGCAGACCACACTAACCAGACAGTCTCGTCACCTCATCAACACCAACAGCTCCAAATCAACAGCCAGCAGCAGCACCAGCCACCATGTCCTCACCAGAATCCGACAACGACGCGGACCGCATCCGCCAATCCCTCATGACCCTCTCCGCCGCCGTCCGCGAAATGACGCCCATCGGCGCAAAACCCATCCCCGCCACCCCAGACCGCTTCAACTTTCTCGCCCGCCCGTCTTCCTCCAGCTGCTGTCGTATCTGCGCGCTCCCGGGCCACCAATCCCCCAATATCACCAAAGCAGCATTCTGCCGCCTCGCCCTGCTCTCCCTCGTCGGCTTCTGGGAAGACATTGCCGCCCACGTATCGTTCTTGTACGAGCACTCTGAGCGCTTCCAGAAGGCGGTCCAGAAGAACGAGCCGACCTACGAGATGCGGCTTCATGATAGTGGGCCGCCGCTCAAGGGTGGGGGGATCGAGGAAGTGCTCACGGAGCGGTTGACGAGGAATTGGGTCAAGTTCCTTGCGCATGTGGCGAGAATCAGGGCAAAGGTTAATGTTGTGTTGGGGGAGGCCGAGGTGACTGGTTTGGAGAGGGTGGTCAAGGGGTTGAGTGGGTTTTTGCTGGATGGACTGACGCGTAAGTGGGCCCCTGCGGGGTGGGGAGATTGTTTAGAACTAACGTGTGGGCAGTAACGGATCTCTATGAGAGGAGTGTTGCGAAGGAGGTGTAAGTGTTTGCTGATGCGTTGGTTCTTGCTATGGCTTCACGCGCAGCCAACTCGAGATGCGGATGCGTGGTACAAAAGTTTGGCGAGATTAGGTCTCGTGAGCGGCGAGACGTTCTTTCATACTCATTTTCTGTCTTTGCGGTGCTTGCTCTTGTGATGATACTAAACAACATAGGAATACGATGCTCAGAGCATCTCCGTACATTCCTTCCTACCCACTCACTCACTCATCCTTGACATAGGTGGTGGTGTACCGTGTTGCACAGCCTCTGAACTCCCTTTCCACTCTACAATCACCTATACGACGCTCTCTTACCCACTCCCCAGAGTATTTTTGAGCCCTAGAGGGTCCATGACGATAATCGATATCGACTTATTGCAACATTGCAGCAAAGTGTCGCAAGGCTCTTTCACACATGCACAACGACTGACGTGGAAATTTGAGAAACGGTAAAGACGACAAAAGATTGCGGAGCAGGCATATGTCTGGGAACATGAGATTAAACCCGGAGACCGAAAGATGGTCATCATTACCACCAAGGAAGCTTTGCTGTTTGGATGGACGAGAATTGGATAAGTGCGCAGACACACAGACACAGACATGTCTCGTCTACCTATTGCTTTTTTGAAGTGAAAAAAGGGGCCAGGGTCACAGTTGCAGTTCTTGCTGTGCATTTTGGCCAAGAGAGGAAGAGGAGGGCTTTATATGTGCCGAGTTCCAATTTTCTGGTATTTTTTTTAGTTGCGAGCAATGAGCGATGTGGGTGCAGGATTTTAGTACGTCGAAACACTCCTAGGTGTTATATACCAGGATGGGGCAAAGGGAGTATATGAAATTTGACCGCTTAACATATTTCTCTTCTTTAGAACTAAGCATAGATCAAAAGTGCCCTACGTAGGACTCTAGACACGCCAAACTTTAGAACCATAGATCTGGGCTATAGTTATTTCAGCTACGAAAAGTTACTGGAGGGGAAGAGAACATAAGCGCGTCGCGGACCCATTTTAATCTTTTAAACTAAGAGTAGTATGTGTAGGAAAACTATAGAAACAGGGTGTTGTAGGGTTTATATATACGTGTACCCCGCCGCAGAAAGTCAAGACAGCGTTAAAAAGCTAGGAGAATACGGCTATGTAGTCTCTAAATTACAGAGTCCGCAACAAGCAAGCGATAGGCAGATTGATTACCGGATTAGGACTGTCACGGACCAGAAGGTGGTCTTTCAACGCCTAATTTGGTAATCAATCTGTCTATTGCTTGCTTGTTGCGGACTCTGCTAAATTACGATTTTATAAATAATAAATCTGCCTTGAAAGGGCCGAGAGGGTAGCAAAGCACATTGTACTCATCGTCCTTCCTTTTAGGACTTTTAACGTGAGAAAATGGTTAGAAGAAAAATGAAGACGACGACCGTAAGGGCGAGTATATATATACCTACCTCCAAATCCCGCACTAGCCAATTGCCAGGTTCCAAAGAGCAGGCGAAATGCCTTATATTTGTATGATAAAACACCCATAAGAGTATATGACGCATGCTAACGGCAACTAGCATATTTTAACCAATATTACGACGGACATGGAGGCACTTATTAAATCTTTCAAAATATATGAGAATAGCACGATTTGACTTTTGAAGCAAAGTATAGCCAGGCGCCAAGACATAGTTTCTGCTGACAAGTTTTTTTTTTAGTAATTATTGGGAAGAATATGTGAGGTGAGAAGATGATAGAAAGGAGCAAGTTTTTACGCTTATATACTTACTTCCATGCTACCGGGACTAGAAAATATGGATCCAAAAGCAGGTAATGAGAGAGCCATATGCGAGAGCCTCTGGGGTCTTGTATCCGTGAGCTATGCAATGATGATCATCACCATTGTGGTCATTGGCGACCGCATTGTCCCATAGCAATTAGCCAAGTTGGCTTTCAAAGTAAGCGGAACACGAAAGGAGGCAGTAGACATGGGCTATTTCGACGAGGATATTTTCGATGTTTCCGTTCCTTTTGGCAGGCATAAAGTTTGAAAGAAGGAAGCAGGCGAAATGCAGCTGCTTTTACACCCAATCTTGAGTTTCAGACGACGAGATCGCACTCCTTCACACCATGGCCAATGCCTCGTCGCTTATGTGTACAGGATCGACGAGATTGAGCGAAGAGAACCGTAGCCGTATTTTTATGAGCTCTGCTCGTCTTCTCGATATGTGGCGGTGTTTCGTACGCGATATACGTCGGACCGCGAAGCAGTGACGCCGGATAGGACAGTGGGAGCGATGAATACTCAGCGAAACCTGCGTTCGAGCCGTACGGGTAGTCGCTCAAATCGTTGCGTGGAGTGATCCGCGGTTCCATGGGCTCGCTTGTAGTATGCAGAGTGAGCGGCCTCTACTAGATGTAGAGCGACTCGCTTGCTGCTCTGTTGAAGGAAATGTTTTATAATGGACGGCGTGGGAAAAAAACGATGACAGCAGCTCGGATAGAATAATGCACTGCTTTTCGTGGACCTGATGAGGGCTCGCTCCGACGTCTACGTGTTGCTTTGATGCTACAATTGGCGTTGTGTGAATCGTGAAAGAAAAGCGAAAATATCAAGTACTGGTTTTACGTCGAATGGGGGACACGATGCATGTACTGTCGTCCCGAAATCTAAACACTGAGAAAGCGTCGGGCCTTGAGCATGAGCCTAGCAGCATAGCGTGTGTTCAACATGGCACAATAGCAGGTTCACGATGTGACCAAATAGGCGGAAGACATCACCACCACAAAGCCATATGGGTTTCAAAAGAACATTGTCATTATGGGTGACCACACGAAAGGGGGTGGTAAGCCGGAACATCGACCTTTATAGTCTCGTGATCATGAACTGGAGGAGCCCTGGCGTATCGAGGAGCTTCATGACAATAAAAAAATGGCCAGTTCGCAGGGGCAACACGAAGACCCCGAATCTGAGGCTCTCATGCCCTCTCCTCCACGGAGAAAGGCACGACTGCGGCAGCCGTTGGGCGATCGGTAACCCAACAACACTATACCTGCAACATACTCATCGGTATGATGTGTCTGGTTAGGCGCTCAGGGGGGCTGGTCCTGACTATCTTTGTATAGTCTTCCGGCCCTGCATCTGCTGTGAGCAGCGCCAGCAATCTCACGACAGCCGGCCCTTGACGCTAGTCAAGAAACGCCTCCCCTCGAAATCATCCGATCACAATACGAAGCGCTCTCGATTCTTCGATGGCACAGGAAACCGGATTCTGCAGTCATCGCAGAGATACCGTGACTGGGTGCTTGGGAGTGTGCTGGTAAGTTTGCCACCCCATTGGATATTGGGCCGGTCCTGTTGGGTTTGGGGGTTTGGTACCCGAATCTAGTATCTGGGCGTTGTCGTGGAAGCCGTCATTTGATCGGACACGAAAACGAGTATGACGAGATCCTGCGGATGTTATGGTGGCCAAGATGTCAGTGATCGGGTCGCCAAACTATCTAAGTGCGATTGCTGGCGTGCCGGATATAGGATTGACAGCTTTAGCAGTATATGGCGTAGCTAGACTGGCTGACAGGCAGAGTAGACACAGTCAAACTTCAATAGATTCTGGCAAAGGTGCTATCAGATGAGATGGCCGGTCACTAGTAAGAAGGAAAGGGCCCGAAAAGTTCTATCTCTCGAGCTTGGTGTCATGAGATCGACAGTCTGATTCAGTGTCCCTCAGACTCCGAACGACGTGTAGTTGAGGTCGTCTGGTGAATAATTTCAGTTGCGCCCTTAAATTTTGTCTCAGCAATGCAGTGTCGATGGCTGAGCCCGCATTGGGCAGGAGAGATTACGACGACTCACCTCAGAGCGTGTCTAGTGCTAGACGCTGTGTCCAGCTGACACCAGTCACAAATAATCTGCAGCGTCCAGGGGCAGTTCCAGTCCCCGTTCGAATGCTGTTTGAAGAAATCACTGGACGCCAGAGGCATCGAGCGACCGCATCGTGATATGCGCACTGGCCTTGACAGGAATTAGCCACACCGTAGTTATATGAAGAATAGCTGTTGAGCACCCCGCGATCCAGACAATGTCAGGCATTCGTTCGAGGCGGGGTTTGGCGCTGTGGAATCAATACGGCATCTACATGTCGCGGAACTGTGGCGTTGTTGATTGCCTCTCCCCGGATCGTGGTCCCCAGCATTTGGACGCTTCCGTGTGGGAGAGGCGTATCTTGTGACAATGCTCGTGCTGTCATTTGCAGAACGCCTTGGGCTTAGGTAGGGAGTCACAAAGAGATGTATGGCTGGTCGATTCGACTAGCAAACGGTCTTCACCGGCGGTTTCCTGAATCGGAAATCAGGAAGCTGTGTCCTTCCACAGCCGTGCCGTTTGCTTCCACGGCATCCGCACAGGCCAATCGTTCGTGAGCTGTTCTGAGGGGTTGGTGGTTATACGACGGCTTCCTTGTACGCGTTGATCTCGGAAACTGGCCGAGATTGTCGTTCAAAGGCTGTGTGCATATCTACACACGCATGCAAGCCGAATTTGGCCTTTTGGTGCTGTATGATGAAGAGATGAAAGACTGCTTTGTATGAGGTCCTGACGGATGCACGCCAGCAAGGTACAATTGCGTGGCTTTGGCCGTGCACGACATTCGCACGCTGTCCAGGTGCAGTGCTGATCAAGGTTGACATGACGACGCGCCGCTGATGAGCCATAATCTTGTCAAATAAAGTGAATAGGTTGGTGTATCTAACCAAAACTGTTGTTGTAGTTTGCCCGGAGGCCATCGGCCGCCCCGTACGACGCCAAACTCTCGCTACCGAGCCGTGCAAATGCAGCCTGGACCAAGTTTCGTGTCAAAACAACTTCAGACAACAATCGCGAGACACCTAGTACTGGTGTGCCGAGGTGACGCTCAAGAAGCCGTGCTGCTCGCAAGGAGATAACTCAATGTTTTCTATCGCTGTCGACCAGCGCATTGCTCACAAGACATGGCAAACGGTGCAGGTGTTGACATTCGAGCCATCCCAATTCAAGAGGTCGAGTCAAGTGAAGTGACAGCGGTGTCTCTCAGCGCCTCAACCCACTAGCGTGGGATCGGCTGGTTCAACAGTTCCACGGATCCGTCGTGCGAGTCTTTCAACCGCAAACAATGGGTAGTTCACGCGCCTAGGCTAGCTGCCGACCTATAATAGAAGCCAGCTATAGCACCAAGTGTTCCGGTACAAGATGCTTTGGGTAAACGAAGGCGCCGAAAGTTTGATGAACCCGTGCCAGCATCTGCTTTCACTGATTATGTCGGGCGCAAGAAAGTATGCAACTTGTGGGTGAGCTGGCAACCGCTTCGCTTTCACAGACCGACAAGGGGTGACCGAGCTTCGAGATGCATGAAAGAACTACCACGTCAGACCATTGGGACGGGGAATTTTCGAAGACGATTGACACCGTCATGAATCGGTGTCTTGGTCGAGTACTGACTTGCCCCGATCGATCCGATTGCCCGGGACTGGGACTCAGTGACCAGTTCCGCAAGACTCAATCGCACCATGGCTAATTGATGGCATTTGGTCATTGGTAAGAAATTGCACCCCGTATGCGTTGTAGAAGTCGCTTTCAAGGTTGGCGGGCCGTACCGCTGTTGGTAGACGTTTCTCTCTTACCAAGCACTGCATCACGTCAGGCCTTGCTGTTGATCGGCTGATCAGGAGACCCGGAATAAGCAGTGCTTGTGTAACAGCTTGTACGCAGTAATCGGCAGAGTGTTGCTGCGACAGCCAGGCGATCATGCAGCCTTCAGTCTGCTTTGAGTCGGCTGAGACAATGGATAGGCGTCTACAACGGTTCCTGTTCTTCCCGACAATCCAAGCCAGCTGCAGGTCGCCATGAATCTATTGATTGCGGACATTGCTTCGACGCCGACCATCGCCGTCACGGGGTTGGCGGGAGGCTGCAGGTCGGTGTGCCTCGACAGTCGACGCCCTGCAGGGTAGGTGAGTGCTTTGTGACTTCACGATGGTCTGCAGGACTTCTCCAGGTGGTGATCTCCTGAGTACCCGCTCAGCCACCATCTCCATTTACACTGCAACGGGCTGCTGTGCCCGTGTGCGGTGAAATGCTCTGGTAAGTGCCGAGAGCACCAGGGGCCGCGCACATTGTGCGGTGAGGCGCTCGGAAACTAAGCGACAGGCCTGCTTCTGCATGCTCTATCAGGATGCGTCAGATGACCAGGCATGGGAGTCGAGGAAGTGCGCCCGGGTCAGTCTCAAGTTAGCTCCTGCGGCAAGCCCGGCGGCCTGCTAGCTCAGCAGTAGAGGCTGATCGCGCGCCAGCGATTGGACCAGCGTCCTGATGCGCTGCGCAGCTGGAGGTAAGGAACGTTGCGAAGAAATGAGAGCTCGTCGCCGGTAAGCACCGGGTGCTCGGTGGGTGGCCGCAACGTGCGAGACACATGAGCGCGGTGAGGCCTGGGAATGAGATGTCACCCTGCCCGCGTGGAATCTCGACGAAGTCAGCAAGGGACTTGCAAAGCTCTCACGGTGTTGAGCCTCGACATGGTGATGGTGAGCAATGGGGAGGTTTAGGAGCGCCGGCTGCACCTGGGCAACGCGAAATCAGCCAAGGCGCGCTAGAGCCCAGAGCGGGAAGGCGCACGCCGAAGTGAGAGAGGATTAACCGCGGGAAGCTGCACGTCACCGGGCGCTCCTTCCCAATCCCCTGCACCGCCATCCCCCCTTCCCCCAACGATCATGTATCGCCTCGCATCTCGACTACGCAAGGGAGCCGCCGAGGAGCGGTGGGTGCCCCCTCGTTTCTGCCATTCTCACCGTTCGCGCGTTGGCACCCTGGGCAGATATGCCGTTCGCCGGGCCCATATCGTCGCGTCCTGACGGGCGCCGCTGATTGACTGCAACTTGCTGGCAATGAGTGGCTCTGCCTGCTTTCGGAGCATTGCGCAGTCTCCCAGGCTGCCGGGTCGCCGTGTGCTTGAGAGGGTGAGGGAAAGCCCGGATGTTGGCGCTGTGAGTGCTCTAACCCAAACCTCCAGGTGATGCAACACTCGCTGGCGGTGGCGCCTGCGTGTGCATGCTTTTCCTCATTGACCTCAGTCCCCTCAAACCGCCTCTCGAGGCCCAGTACTGGTAGTGTCGTCGCTCTCGCCTTTGTGACAGGTAACGGCCTCGAGCCTAATCCATCTTTTGTCCCCTAGTCCCCTCATTCACTCCATCCGCGGGACGACCTGTCGTCTGCCAGCGGCTGCCGGCCCGTGGCGCTGCTAGTCAAGCCTGCTCTTGGCCCGTTCGCGATCTACTGCTGACTGGACGCCGCCGTGACTGGCGATCCCATTGAGCGTAGGCGTGGCAAGAGCAAACTCTGATCATCTGTTCGCTTCATGGGCTATTATAGGCGGCTGATCGAGATGAAACATCGACGACCCAGCAGGTTGGGCGATATCCTGCCGTGTCGAGTCGGCCCCCCGTTCGAGAGTGGTGTCGTGGTCAATGTTCCTGCATCGCTGCACGGGACTGTGATGCCTCTGGCTGGCGAGCCAATCGACGGGCGGGACGGCTGTGGGTCATGGCCCCGCGAGGCAGTAGATCCATCTTCCGGTGCAAGGAATGCAAAGTGCAGCGTGGGCCGGCAACCATTCGAGAAGGATAAGCCTGGGCACTAGGGCAAATCATCCCTCCCTGACATCTCGGAGATATATAGACGCCGGTTTGGGAAAGGCTCGCTGCTGCAGCTTGCCAATGCTACCGTGGTGCTAGAAAACGGCCATGGTCTGAGCAATACGGATCATTTGCGTTGGGGCTGAATCTTGATCCAGCATGCTAATCATGCTTCGAAGCTATGCTTGCTTGGTAGGCACGTCTTCTTTGAGCCAAAATGTCCGTCCTGATCCCTAGCCCACCCTACCCTGTATCGAGCTATAGCGCTTCTTGTCAGTCAACTGTACTTCTACTGCCCACCCTCTGGATGCTCACTCTCATTCGACCACCGTCTCGTATCCTTGGACCCACCCACATCCATATCATTCACCGTCATTAGTGCCTCCCTGGACCCACTCTTCCCAGCACTCCGCTTCAAAGTCATTGTTTTGAGATCCTCAATCGGTACGCTACCAGACAGCCTCACAGATCACGGGGTTGCTGCATCCTGGCAAGATTGTGCAACAGTCCGAGAGCAAGAGGTGAAATTTCAATAGAGGGCACGGTGCATATATGCTCGGCCCCTTCACCCTACGAACTCGACACATCTAGAGTCAGGGCCCACATCTGCTACAAGATATTCACGCTCTCTGCTACATATTGTCTACCCCAGGCACACCAGGCTTGCCATCACGGTGCAGGTAGCAAGAGGTGCCTGTCGACTCCATCCGCGAACCCGGACTCCTCACACACATCCGACAACAAGTCAGCATCCTCGTCGCAGCAGCCACGATCGAACATCACCCGACGCCACATCATTTCTTTGGGCAGACTGCAGAAGAACCCTGTAAGCTCCACCCCGATGGCGACATAGCGACTCCGTGATTCGATACTGCGCAGGACTGACAGATGGCAGTGCAGCGGAAATAGTGTCAACATCCACACCGCCTACGTCGCAGGCAGATATTTCAGGCGTCGAGCGACCGGGCCACTCTTTGTACTTGTCTGTGCTCGAGATTCGAGATTCCAAGATCAGTGGAGACTGCGGGAAGAAAGCAAAGCGCAGCTGTCGGCCTCGCAACCGTTTTAAGCACAGGGTTTAAGGTGTCGCGCAGCCGCTGTAGGTGACATCAACGCACGCTGCATCGCACCTTCCCCACCCCAGACCAGTCAGTTCACCACCTTCTCCCATCACCGCCATGACCAGCCCATTGACCCAGCTCTGCTACAGATTTGAGCGCTGAAGCACCGGTGTGGTGAACGCGCGTGCGCATCACGAATCCAAATTGCTGGATAAAGTACGCATTACGGTGGCTGCTCGCAATAGCCGCACCTCTCCAGGCTGCCGAGCATCAGCAGTGACAGAGACCAGAGGCCAGCCCCCAGCGACTCGCAGCGGCAGCTAATCGAGGATCCCGCCCTTGTGCCGGCTAAACCCCCAGATTGCCCTCAAGCGAACCAACAACGGCATTAGACAAGCCCTCACGCTCATCAACATCCCGTTTCAGCGGCCCATTCACGCTTGGACCGGCACCCCGAAGCCTACTCTCGCAACGGCCTCGCTTGACCGATCCGCGCCCTGAGCAACGGTGCAGGCACTTCGGCCGCAATTGCGACTCGGTCAGCAGCGAATCCTTTCGCCACTGCCGGCGCCATCGAAGGTCGACCCAGAGCGTCGGAATTGCTGCGCGGGCCGTCAGACTCAGCTTTTGCAAGGGTCACCATCTTCACAGCCGCTGCAACGGATAGTAGCGACAGCTGCTGCAATCATGAATCAAGGTAAGTCAGCCTTATACACATTTGTAACCCATGTCCTGCAAATACATACAAAACCCCCAATCCGTTCGCTTCGAGCGCTGCACTGCACACTACGTATGAGCTGGCGCCCTTCTCCGCATTCCTCCACATAACCAACATTCCTCCCGCATTCGCTCTTATATCGCACCACAACACAGCCAGCACACCTGTTTTATTTTTTCCTTTCCTGCTACACACTGTGGGTCCGCTATCGTCTCTGTTCCTGTAGTGCGCTCTGCACCCGATCGCGGAGCCACCTGTACGACCACGTCCCACGCGCGCCTATTCTCTCCCCTCTCCATCGCGCACCCGTGCACGTTGTCCGTTTTCGTCACACGTCTTGTTCAACAGCACACTGTCTGGCTCGAGTTGATTGGCTGACGTGCACTACGCAGTGCTGCAATCACCGCTGCCATTGGCATCGGATAACCATTTCTCTTCGGATCAAGAATGCATCGATCATATGAGTGCGCATGCACATCATAGCTCCTTTCCAGGCGTACCAGATCAGCTAAGGCGCGACGGGCCCTTAGCTCATTCAGCAACCGGTCTTCCCCTAGGATCCATTGCAGGCCGTTTCGGTGCACATCGTCCCGACTCTGCGTAAGTACCTCCTCTCATTGGCCCCTGTCTTCCCGGCTGCCATAGCCAGCCCCCGTGGTGTTGCCTGGACCTGTGGCCCCTAGCCTGCATCTCTCGACGCCTCTTTCGCCTGGTGCAGCCCAAGCTCTGACCCTCCCCTACACCGAAGCAAACACGTCGTCAATGTCCTTCATCATACTTGTTGTCGCACACGTTCCGGATGCATGGTGCACTTGGTTTTTCCAACAGGCTGGTCTGTCACATTGATCACACGACAAGCCTAGCGGTAATGCCGTACCGTCCCTGGCCAGGTCGACGACTTATACTGTGCCACCCTACTTTTGGTTACACATCATTGTCGTTGGCATCAATTTGATCAATAGCACTGCTTTGCGGGCTTGGCTGACTTGCGTCTGCAGCTACCAAACTGGTACGGCTCTCTCAGATAGCTCCGGCTCCATATCGACCTCGCCTGGCTCCAACGCCTCGTCGGCATTGGCATACTCCACCTACTCGCCTTTTCCCCCGACCCCGGCCACCACCTACCCAAATCAGTATCTAACCAACAGTTACCCTAGCTTTGCCTATTCAGGATACGACAACATGTCTTCGAGTCGACGAATGTAGGTATCCATTGTGGCGCACTCGTGCCTGTAGAACCCGAGGAGTATGCATGACAGCTGACAGCTACACGATAGAAATGAGGCCTCGTCGTCGGCAATGTTACCTCCGGCGAGATCACCACCAGGACTAGGACATTCTGTGTCACCATCCATGGGTGCATCGGCTCGGGAAAATTATACAACAGCAACTCCTGGCCTGCATAGATATCCACAAACCTTGTCCTCTCGTTCAGAAATCTCTCGCTACAACTCACAACCTGATACGCCTAGGAGTGTATTGCCGACTACCATGCCCCCGACGAACTACAATGGTTACCAGCCCAACGCCTATGGAGGACACACCGGCTCACAGGAGACGCCACCGTTCAATGCACAGGAGACCTGGGGTACTATTACCTGTGAAGGTGCAAACGTAACGCCCAGCATCGACGCCAAGATCGAGAAGGGCTTCTTCTACTCCAGTGACAGCGTGTGGACATGTTATCGGAGGAACTACTTCGCCGTCAATGTGTCGTTCGGGCTCCTGCCTTGGATTCCAAACACACGGCTGTACCTCGATCAAGGCAATGGTAAACAGCCAGAGCAAATCCAGTCGATGGCGGTTTCACTCGCTGCTGCCGTGGACGGCGCATCAGGCAAGACCATTGAGCTGATCCAGCACACTCCAAAACGCGACAAGGGCCCACAGCTTGCTATGAAGAAAGAGCTGCTTGCACCAACGCCCCCTGGGAAGAGCCATGAGCATAGTGGGTATGGGCTGAACAACTTCCATCAGTCATCCACGGTAGCTGGGCCCCAACTTCCTCTGCAAAGCGAGAGCGACTCCTCGCAGCAGTATTCCCCCACGAGCCACGCAAACAGCAACTACCAGCATTCGTTCGAACGGATACAGTTCAAATCTGCGACAGCGAACAATGGCAAGCGCCGAGCTCAACAACAATATTATCATCTCATCGTTGAGCTGTGGGCCAACGTCCAGAGTCCTCGAGATTCCGAACCTCGGTGGATCAAGATCGCTGCTCGCCTATCACACCCAGTCGTCGTCCGCGGACGGTCGCCTAGTCATTATCAAAACGAGGGCCCGCACAACTCTGGTACATCAAGAGGCGCCCCGGGCCCTGGTCTTGGTGGCGCTGGCCATCATGGACTGGGCTCTAATGGTAGAACATCGTACTCGGGCTACAGCAACGGCATGTCGGGCAGCAGTGCAACCGGGATGGGTGGGAGCATGTACCGCGGAAACACTTATTCAGTCGATCCGAGCCCGGTTGGCAGTCACTCGGTCAGCTCAGCAAGCTCCTTGAGCGGAGGTCCTGTTGATGGTATCGTTGGGGACCAGCATATGGGCGACGATGACGATAGGAAGATGATGGAGGCACGCCAAGTCTATTCATATTACCCTGCCTCCCTCTACGAATCCATACCTCCCAAGCTCGAAAGTACTCTGCCACCACCCGAGCGCAGGATCAAGGAGGAATATCCCGCCGGTGGCTGGCAGGTTGGAGGCTGCGGTAGATTTCAGGGCATGGACACCAGTCGCGGGTTTTACTCCGACATGCATGCCCCCACGGGGTATTGAGATACGTTTGGGACTCTTCGTCATCTGCTGTATTGACATTGTTGACCGGTTCAACGATGCTCCAGCATACCAGGACCAAATCGAGCGAGCCTGGACTTCCCGCAAACGAGCAGACAGCCTGCTGATGACGACATCCGTCGGACACGCTTCACGACACACTTTTCGGTTTCGCGGCGGCTTTGTTATTGTTACTGTATCTTGATCCCTTGCCAAAACGAATCAACCACCGCACTTCCACCACATCCCGTACAAACGATGCACGGGTCAGCATTACGTGCAGCATCACCGCACAGCCAAGCAAGGGTGGTCTACTCCACGACGAATAAGAGCTATATCGCAGGCCGCGGTGAAACACTTGGCGCATTACTGCATTTGGAATACTTCTCCTCAACATCAGTTCTCGTGGAGCCTGGACCGACCATGCATCATTCCTGCCGTCACGATCAACATCTAGTGTTTCGCAAATTGCTGGTCTGCTTTCAAGTCCATGTCCCTTTCGTTTGTCATTCCACGACATATTTAATCCTGCACCACCAAGCGGTTCATCATGCCATGACCTGTATGACCTGAACGAACGACGATTTCATTTCTTCCTCCTTCGCTTCTGTCTCTTTTGGCGTTCGTTCTTTCCTGTGTCTTGCTTCACGATCGTTGTCTTTACGCATTGATGGAATGTGCAAACGGTGTTGAGGTATGGGCCACATCCTATCACAGGTCATGGTTGCGAATGCATTGTGCATGGCGCATATGGGAAAAAAAAAAGGTCGTCCGTCACAACCTTTCTCTTTCATGCTGTCTCTGCTGGGATAGCCTCAACAACGCCCCTCAGCATCTGTCATTGCAAGCTTAGCAGCGACGATAAGGTCATGGTTGTACGAGTAACGGGTCATGGCCACGGGTTCGCTTCAATTCTGTGTGTTATCAGGGATGAAGACGCAACGGCACTGCAATATCGACTGGGTTTTTGGGAACATATAGGGTCGGGGCCAACTGCGGCACGACCTTGGGCGGGACGGGAGATTGACGACGCTCGGAAAGGCTAATGATGGTGGCCCCTTGTCCATTGTATGATTATATAGTACCTTAAAAGCGTGTGATAATTGTCGAATGCAGGCGGCCCTTCTTTTTTACCATGGCGTGCATGTTCCTTCCCCTGTGACCATAGTGATGTTCCGCGAGTCAGGGCGCGCCATTGTGCTGATGCAGCTTCGCCGTGCGCCTGCATCTTACATGCCCACTCAAGCAGTCCTGGAGCCTTCTACAAATAAATACACTACAACTGAAACGCCGAAGAGCATGATATATATCACGGGGACAAAAAGCAATGAAGAGTGAGGTTGCTGTAAGCTCTTACAGTTCAACTAGCGTGAGATCGATCCGTCTTCCCCGCGGTCAAGGCGCCGCTTAGGCAAAACATCGACGGAACTGCCAATTCCGCCTCAGACCACTGTCACGTCATCGCTAAACACCACGCGTTACCCTGCGCCGAACTTCTTGACCCCAACGCGCCTCCCTCCAGGCATTTGCCTCTCTCTCACGTTAAACACACTAACTTTTAATTGGCGCTTTCCTGAAGTGTCCGACGAGTGACGATGGCGTGGCACGATCAGGACAGCTGGCTCACAGCAGCGTTCTCGCCGAACCTGACCACCATCCTGATCACCTTCATTGTCGCGATCGGATTGCCGATCATACTGCATGCCTTCCTGTATAGGACCGCAGCTGCAACCGCGACTGTACCCACCTTTCTGCTGGTTGGGCCGAGTGGAGGTGGAAAGACGGCATTCACAACATTGGTATGCACTCCTTTCCGTTCTCCCCGATACAGCTTGAGAATACCACTAACACATGCACAGGCCGAGCGCAACACGACAACCCAAACGCACACCTCGACCACCCCCCTCACCGTCTCCGCCCTCCTCCCCTTCCCACACGTGCCCGCGTCCTCGCACTACCGCTCCCCCGGCGACCCAGCTTTCGAGCGCTCGCGCCGCTTCCTCCTGCTCGACACGCCCGGCCACGGCAAACTGCGCCACCACGCCACCTCGCAGCTCACCGACGCCAAGTCCATCAAGGCGATAATCTTCGTTATCGACGCCGCAGCCATAGCCGAAGAGTCGAGCCTAAACGACGCAGCAGAGTACCTCCACGATATCCTGCTCGCCCTGCAAAAACGACACACAATGGCGACGAGCAGTAAAGGGCCCAAGGAAGTTCCGGTTCTAGTCGCGGCGAATAAGATGGATTTGTTCACTGCGCTGCCGGAGGGCTTGGTCAAGAAGCAGCTCGAGAAGGGCATTAGCGAGGTTAGGGGCAGGAGGGCTAGGGCGTTGAAAGACGGCGGGGCGGCGTTGAGCGGCAGGGATGATGAGGTGGATGAAGAGAGAGAGTGGCTTGGGGAGGGGGGTGAGGGCTCGTTTGACTTTGGCATGATGGCCGAGGTTGGGACGACGGTTGATGTTTTGGGCGGGAATGTTGTTTCTGGGAAGGAGGGGGGCGAGGTGGGGAAGTGGTGGGAGTGGATCGCCGAACATTTGTGAGGGTTGAAGTCCGTAAAACATCTATGACGGAATGGTATGTGTGTATAGTGTATGGATACCCATTTCATTGTCGATATGTCTCGATTCACCAGCTACCCCCGCCATCGAGAACGGCCATTGGACGATTGATCTACGGCTTGTCAGAGTTCCCAAAGCTCTTCGTTGCTGAAGTCAAGACAATAGTTCCACAGAAGAACGCCAACAACACTCCATATTACAACGCGGCTACGAACTGGGAGGATTTCCATGGCAATAATCTCAGGAATTTAGCCTTACGCGAGTTTGTCGACCGCCGAAAGCTCGCTAGGATACGGGATAACCTGGTCATCAATATCGGGGCACGTCATAACATGGACCATATTATTGCCTGATTCAATGAGCACGAAGAAGACACTTTGAAGAGAATCCTGGTTCCCGGCACTGTTCAGCTAGACATCGTCAAGATGTTGGCTAAAACATCTGAGAGGAACTACTCACGGCCACTGGAGGACTAAAACCACCCAGTCGCGTGCGAGGTTCAACAGAGCACGGAATGGCTCGAGGAACAAGACTTGACGAAGATGTACCGTAAGATCCTCAATACTCTTGTTCGCAGTCGGGCAGACGTTACCAGACAGCGCGAGTAAGATATTTCTGTCGGAGTCATCGAGGATTATCCGCTATCTACCGGTCAGTCAAACAAGATCGACCCTTTCGCGGGGAGAACACGGCCATGTGCATTGAAAATCGGAACCGGTCTGCCGTTGGGCTTACGCGTTCAGCCTTCCGTCAATTTCGTTTGCAAGGCGCTCCAGTTGGGTCTGGACCTTGTTCCGCGTATACCGCAAGGTTATCTCCACAGAGCCTTGTTCAAGATCTTCGGTGAGACCAGTTTCTCGTCCGAAGCTCAATGATATCTTCTCCGGACTTTCGGTACGATGTGCATATGTTCCGTCCCCCAAGTAGGAAATATTGCTGGTCGGAAGGCAACGTTGCTACAACAGAATATCACTCGGGGTGGACGCCGACTACAGATCAAGCAGTTCTAAATGCCCGGCGACATGAGTCCATTCGATGTCTGCAACGATACTTACACGGTTGCAAGGTACGTCAACGAGCGTGAGTAGTTTGGATGGTTCAGCACATAATGCCAAGTTGACAGAAGTGTATAGTTATCCTTCCTCGGGGCATTCGATTGCACGACCCGACACTCCCCCTTGCGTCAGACGACGGCGAACATTGAATTCCGCTCGACAGGTTGTTCGTTGAGCAGCCTCAATCACTCGCGCAAACGAAACATGAATTCCTCACTCCTGCTGTACAGAGGAAGTACGAGCTTTCCTAGATAGGCTGGAGGACAGGATTATCGTTCAGCATTTGCAGTCTTTCTTTGATCGCATTGGCACTGTTGGTGGTTGGGTCGGTCACACTAAAAACTTATGTATAAGCCTGCTGACGACACACAGGGTGATTCTACAGAGGTCTTTTCGTCAAATGGAACCGTCCATTTCTTTCGCAACCTTCGTCTGGAAGACCCGGAATCGGGCCGCAAAACTGAACCGAAAGAGCCGATCAGACCAGGAGGATCCGCGAAACTCGCCATTCTTAATGCGGCATCTTGCGATGCCGAGCTTTTGAAGAAGATCCTGCGCAGTGCACGATACGGAAACCACCCTAGCATGACAATGTCAGAGTGTGCAATCATTCAGAATACGAGCCAGCTGCGCGATCCACGGTCGAACCTTCAACTTAGAACGATGCTGGACTCGGAGATGGACGTGTTCCTCGCGATCATCGAAGGAACAAGCGAAGAAATGACACAGCCCTCGGGCGATCTCCACAACCGAAATACACTCAGCAGGGGTCGATCTTAGACTTGAAGGACATGATGGCCGAAAGCTTCACCGCCTGGACCTACCAAAACCACCCACCCACTTCCCTCATCTTCTACCGCGACAGCATCCGATTCGACAGCCAAGTCCACGAGCGTGAGCGCTAAGACATCCTTGATGCTTACAAGGTAGTGTTCGGCGAAGACAAGGATATTCGGCTCACTTACATCTTCGTTAACAATTACGGAACCGTCTTCGATGCAAAATACCCTTCGGCACCCACCGCTGATGCAGATCCTGTGGCTGATGGGACTACTGCCGCCGATCCATCTATTAAGAAAGGTACAGCTAGTATCGCTGCCCCGGCTATGGAAGTCGGTTCAAGACGTCTCCTCCCGTGCAAAATGAATCTCGACAACACCATGTTCTACCTGTAGACCATCGAACGTCTGCTCTCACCAGACTGGTCACTTTGGATCTACTGGCTCTTTACCCGGATTGTCATTTACTTTCTTTCCTACCTTTTGTCGGGTTTTCTACTGTCTTCTGCTGCTCCGCACTCTCACCTGTTCCTTCTTTTCTTTTCTTTTCTTTTCTTTTCTTTTCTTTTCTTTTCTTTTCTTTTCTCTTCTCTTCTCTATTATATCTCCTGTCAATCTGCGCAACGAGTCAAGCTGTCGCTGGTAGAGTGATCTTGTTTTTCTACTTTACCTTTCTTACTCTTCCTCTTCCTTCGCTTTATCCCTAGAGCTTGTTTTGGAGGTTGGCATTGCGTTTCGCGATGGAGTTTCTGTGCTTGGGGTTTAGATTTGCATTTAATTTATCGTTTGTTTCTGTTGCTGTTGCTGTTCTGCTTTTATTCCTGCATTCTGCGTTGCTTTTAGATAGACGTACCTAGTCCTTCGTCTCTAAAAATCGTGCTATCTCTATCCGTCGTCTTTCAATGTTGTGGTGGCATCTTTATTTTAACCAGCGACATGGAAACTACAAGAAGTAAAAAGGTATACACACGCTAGATTCTGTAACATGGACGTTACTTGAGTACATTCTATAGGCCAGGGCTATTTGGCTGGGTCAAAAGGTTATTTGGTCATTCTGAGATATATTCTGGGGCGTTCTGAGCAGTTCATACCACCTCTGGTGGAACTTCGAAATTCGGGTTTTTTGTTTTATGTTCCTTATACGTTCTAAAAGTAGATGATTTTCAACTGTTGCCTATATAGCCATTTGTAATCAAGTGATTACTTTCTCACTACAATGACATGGTTGTACTGTACAGTAATGGTTTTGGTGTTCCTTGGTGTGGGGCCTGTGCTCGCACTTCTGGCACTAGCACCCCATCTCTGGATGGCACTGAAAAGCGTCATTTTCCATGGAATGCAGCAGCAATTTGATAAAGTTGGGTCAACACCAGATGTTTTGCCCTAAACTCACTAGAAATCACTTTTAATCAATGAAAATCAACAAAGAGCACTATTTTAAATGGTGACAACAACATAAAGATATGAGTGGTATGTACTGCTCAGAACGCCCTGGAGTATATATGTGAGGGTCCGTCCGACTGGAGGGTACGGCCGAAGCTGGAAGGCTAGATGTATGGTATGTAGTCGGGGGAATGCAAGGTCGGTTCTCTGGGATGAGTGGGATCAGGACCGGGGGATGATACTTAGACAGTAGAAGGGGCTCTCTGCATCGAGTATTGGGGAGGAGAGGTAGATAGAACAGTAGTATTGCTTTCACTTGATGAGTTGAAAACGCTTGTGCTATAGGAGCGCACTGTGCATGTCTATATATACTACTGACTGTCCATATTGAAGAAGCGTTATGCTCAATAGCGAGCGCTCATCCATGAGCAATCATCATCGCGCAATCATCAACGAGCGATCATTGATGAGCACTTGATTACCCTGACTTTGACAGCCAGTCATCTGGTGGTCATTAATGACTGCTTACCTGTTCTGGTAAGCGCTGGCATGCTCGTTGTTGAGCGCTCAGCAATGAGCGTTCGTGCGCACGCGGCACAGTTGCCTGTCCGCCTTGTGCAACCCCATTGGTCGTTCATATGGAAGGGACCTCGTCCACTGTATCGACGTCGGCTGGATCGTAACAATATATCAGAATGATCAAGCCAAATAACCTTTTCACCCAGCCAAATAGCCCTGGCCATTCTATATCCGCATTTTGTTTAACAGCTGCAGCTCCGAATACGGTGCCGTGAACATAGTTCTTATACTGGGGGAATGAGTAAGTGCGTGCTCTCCATCCATGAGAGGAGTCATTGCTAATCATTTAGAGTACTTGCCTATAGTGTTTGGTAGTTTTGGATGGATTTAAGGCTTCTAGGATAGGTTGTTCTTGTACTATTTAGAGATTAGCGGTGATAACTAAGCTATGGGCTCAGGCCTTGCGGCAAGTATCAAGAATAACATCGTTATTGGATGGTAGAATGACTTATTGCTGCCAAGCAGCATTCCATAGTCGGTTTTAGTGTGAAAAAGCTGTTATCCTAAATCGCTCTAAATACGGGCGCTAATTAGCTAGAACTTTGCAGACATCACGTGAGTGAATATTACGTAACAAACGCAAAAGTTCCTTTTACTCCTACCCGTAGACTTGCTTCTGCTTTTACTCTTGCCTGTAGTAAACAAGGCAAGCAATAAAGGCCCTATAGAGTAACTGCTTCGCAGCATCTCTTTAGCATTGTTTACAGACTGTTGACATATGCTCAGTTAACTGCATTGTTCCTTTCCCTAATAACGACAGTATCAATACGGAAGCCTGCATTTCTTGCGCATTATTAGAATATGGTCAGGTTAAGGGTGTGGGGAAGTACTATGGGCTGTTACGAAAATATTCTCAGCTTACATCCCTTTAATTGCCGCTACCAGCTTCTCCTCCCACCAGCTATTAACATCGCCTAAACGCCATATCCCACAATGATTTTAAAATGATATTTAAGGAACTCTTAATCGATTTCCAATGAGCAAACCTTCTCAGCACGTGTGGTAACACTCTAACAGGCTCAGGAAATGGCACGTGCAAGAATAGAGGGATCAGCCAGGACACAAGTCACGTTCCCACGCGTGCTCACACTTTTTGTTTAAATCCAGCCATTCTGAGAGCAGCAATCTCGATTGTGTACGTTCACGGTACCTAGCAAGTAGCTTGAAGTGCGGATGAGTGATGAGATGCCGTCCATGTCGCGCGGATTGTGAGGCAGGACAAGCAGCTTGACACACTATCGAGTGATCATTAACAACGGCGCGGGGCACTTGCGGGGCAAGACAATCAGCAGGCGAGACCTGTTCTGACTTGAAGCAATCAACAAGGCCGAGTTTCAGGATCGCATAAGTATGAGGTGATTTCGCGCTCTAGCATACATCATCACATCAGCACAGATCTCTCTACTTCACTGATTAATACTCCTACTCCTAAAAACATCTACACATACCCAAACAAGAAACACCCGAATCATCTGATATGGCTGGTCCACAAAAGGTCCGAGCTTGGCGCCCGGGTTACTACGTAGCCAGTTCGAGGGCTTCGAGCGATGCTGGATCCGACGGTCAGATTACTCTAGTTGGCTTAGAAACCAGTCAACCTCCTAAGACTTATACGACTCCCACGCCGCCGGTTGGCCCAAGCCTAGAATTGCAACGTACTGAGAACCAACCCCAGTCAAAAATCGCTATTGCGAGGATGACCTACCATCTGAAGCATCTTCCAGAGCTGTAAGTAATCGAGCTGGAGACTTGCTTTGTGGACCAGGGTGATTCCGCTGAGAGAAAGTCGTGGAAATCAGTCTATATTCTTAGCCTCAGGAACCATGCGCTGAAGGAACTCCTTGCGCGCCACAAGTTCGATACGATCCGAGACATTATCGCCGTCAACACAAAGGCTAGTAGGTACATCGAACACATCATCATTCCTATCCACGATCAGTCCGACCACGGAAATTCTATCAAGGAGTTGGTGAAGCCAGGAACCGAGTCGCTCACGAAGACGACGAAACCTATCAATATCGGCGAAAGGTTGGTCAATCAAGTCATGCGATGCCAGATCATGGAAGGAAGAACCTACTCAGACGATTGCCTATCACATTTGTACTGGAAGAGCCTCATCGTCCTGATCCGCAAACGTGCTATGGGAGGCGATTGCACATCAAAGTACGGCATCGACCACGAGTTTACCCAGCCGTTCCCAAATACCACTAACATGACCGAGATCGACGCGTCGATTGAGAAGGTGGGGAGAAACTGGTCGCTCGTTCTACGCAACACTCCCCGCATCAACAGATCAACAGTGTGAAGAATTCCCTTTACCTCGACTTCGACCTCGACATTGTTTAGCCCCCTGAATAAGCGCCTGCACCACGTTCTCTACGATGTTTTTGGTACGCAGGCTATCAACGGACGCGCCCTCGACCACATGTCCACGATTGAGAAGATAGTTCGTGGTATTAGTGTGCGATGCGCGTTCGTTGCGCCGGACAAGGACGCCATGAGGAAGGGAACCAAGGGCGAGACATTCCTGAATCGACACGAACTAGCCCAGGAACGCGTTCGTCGTTCCCAAGTCACTGCTATCAAGATGCCGAACGAAGTGCCCGAGTTTACCGTCGACGGCCAGAAAGGTAGTTACTCTGTGCAGGCTTACTTCAACAACAGTAAGTGCCTACCTCTGGATTCCAAAAGGGCATGATACTAACAAGCAACTATGGTAGTCCTCAAAGACGGCAAAACACTCGAGAAGCAAGACGGGTCCCAAGACCAGCTCCAGCTCCTGAGCGACGGGAAGGGCCACTGGGTCCCGATGGATATGGTATCTATCGACGACCCTTCCATCTCCAGCCGCTTCGATTACCTGCACCCCTGGATCAAGAGCAAGATCAACACGCTGTATAAGCAGAAGACTGCCGAGGAAAGAATCCAAACCGTTGACCAAGCTTTCTTCGAGAAGGTTGCGAAGAAGTCGACTGAGGTAAGTGAGAGGTGTCAGCCGCGGTACTCTATAGCCTTCTGGGTGTTTTATGCACGAGGTATGTTTGTGCCTCAGGTATGTTTGTGCCTCAGGTATGTTTGCTACCTATGGTATGTTTGTGCCTCAGGTATGTTTGCTACCTGTGGTATGTTCGCTGCCTCAGGTGTGTTTACTGCCTCAGGTATGTTTGCTACCTACGGAACTCGACAACCTTCCAGGTGTTTGTACCTGAGGTTCTGGGGCCCGAGTTCCCAGCATATATATAGAGCTCTCACTCCCATAGTCAACATATCACGCATTTCCCTATGTTCTCCACCTGGTTCTATTGACAAGAAGAGGAGAAGGGGTGGAAGTAGAAGTATGGTGCTAACGAGGAATAGATCAAGTCTCTGCTTCCGTATGAGAAGGTGTACTTTGTTTCCATGGATCTTTTTACGCTCGCGCTTCTGTAGAGGGTGTGAGCGTATCTGAGGCAATTGGTGTCTTGCACTTTTCTATCTTTTGCTTTTGCTTTTTTTCCTCCGACTTGGGCCCCTACCATTTCCTTTACTTCTTCTTCTTTTTCTTTCTTTCTGTCCTTCGTCCCTGCATGCGCGTTGATTCTGTCAGCTATGGTGCTTCATGACATTTTGCGTTGCTTCTCTACATAGTCCATATCAATAAACTCATATCTAAAACGTCTATGAACCTGTTCTGAGACGCTGACTCGTGATATTGGCTCGCCCACTTAAGTGACGGTAATACTAGAGTAATTGTTATTGATGCGACTGACAACTAAACTGTTCACCGCTGCAGAGCTGATGGTATTCTATTGTTTTAACAGGCGACTTCAGTTCTTTCCTTTGCCTCTCGCGTTCCTTCTCCTTCTCGCGGTTCTGTGCTCTTTGCTTTTTTGTTATTTTGTTTTTTACATTCGGAGCTGTTGTTGTGGTTTTGGCGGGACAAGGTGCCACAATGCATTCGGCTAGCTTCGTAAGGCTGAGCTAGCGGTGGCTCGGCTGTGGCGGTTTTAGTGGCGGCGGGTAGTGGCGGGTCAACAGGTTTGCCGTTTTCTTTTCGACAATTCTGACCGCTATCACGATACTATTCTTACCTTTGGCGTGCAGGCAATCTCTTCACTTCTTAGCCTCAGTTTTGCCCACCTCGTACATCGCAAATTCAAAGAAACCTCGAAGAGCACCAAAACCGCCTCCATGTCTACCAAGACGCGCCCCGCCATCCCACCCGTGGTGATGGACAGCATAATAGAGCAGATCGGCAACACGCCCCTCGTCCGCCTAAACAAGATCCCGCAATCCCTCGGCATCCGCGCAACCGTCTACGCCAAAGTCGAAGCCTTCAACGCCGGTGGCAGCGTCAAAGACCGCATCGCCCTGCGCATGATCGAAGCCGCCGAGAAGAGCGGGCGCATAAAGCCCGGCGACACGCTCATCGAGCCCACGTCCGGAAACACGGGTATCGGGCTCGCGCTTGTGGGCGCGATCAAGGGCTACAAGACCATCATCACGCTGCCGGAGAAGATGAGCCCGGAGAAGGTGGCGGTACTAAAGGCGCTCGGTGCGGAGATTATCCGCACACCGACGAGTGCGGCATGGGACAGTCCCGAGAGCCATATCGGAGTTGCGAGAAGGCTAGTCAAGGAGCTGCCGAATGCGCATATCCTGGACCAGTACTCGAATCCTGATAACCCGCTTGCGCACGAGTGTGGTACTGCCGAGGAAATCTGGACGCAGACCGAGGGCAAGGTTACGGTACTTGTTGCTGGCGCGGGAACTGGGGGCACGATTACTGGGCTGGCGAGGGGCCTGAGGAAACACAACGAGCATGTCAAGATTGTGGCGGCGGATCCGCATGGCAGTATTCTTGCGCTGCCGGTGTCGCTGAATGATGAGCGCGTGAATGAGGGGTACAAGGTTGAGGGTATTGGTTACGACTTTATCCCTGAGGTGCTGGATCAGAAGATTGTGGACAAGTGGTACAAGACGGATGACCGGCAGTCATTCCTGTACGCCAGGAGATTGATCTCTGAGGAGGGCATCCTGTGCGGTGGTTCATCTGGCAGTGCCATGGCTGCTATGGTCGAGGCTGCAAAGGAGATGGATCTGACCGAGGACGATGTCGTAGTTGTCATTCTCCCAGACAGCATCCGCAGCTATCTCAGCAAGGTATACCTCCCTCCATCCTTTCCTTTACTCCCATACTAACACACCACAGTTCGTCGACGACGACTGGCTCGCAGCAAATGACCTCCTCCCTCCCACACCCCCTCTTACCCCGAACACCAACGGCGCCCAACTCCGCCGCCTCTCAACAAACAAGAAATCCGACGCCTTCCACGGCGCCACCATCGCTTCCCTCCGCCTCAAGCCCGTCACAACCGTCTCCTCAAACTCGCCCTGCAGCGAAGCCATAGAAACCATGCGCGAGAAGGGTTTCGACCAGCTCCCTGTCTCCATCTACTCCACCTCCGGCAAAGCGCGCCTCGTCGGCCTCGTCACCCTCGGCAACCTGCTCTCCTACATCGCCGCTGGTCGCGCTACCCCCAAGTCGCCTGTCGAGGACGTCATGTTCGACTTTAGGAAGTTGAACGAGGTTGTCAAGGATCTTGGACGCTTGAGCCTGGATGGCGATAATGCGAAGAACACGGAGAAGGCGGGGAACAAGGGCAGGAGGGAGTTTGTGGAGATTACCAAGGAGACGAGCTTGAGCGATTTGAATAAGTTCTTCGAGTGGAATAGTGCGGCTGTTGTTACGGAGCGCGTGGAAGGGGAGCCAAGGGCGGTGGGGGTTGTTACGAAGGTTGATTTGCTTACTTGGATGGTGAGGCAGGGGCATGTGAACGGGACGAGTTCGTAGGTGGTGGTAGTGGAGAGAGGGTGATGTGGTAGAGGATGGGCAGAGATGAGGAGGAAGTAGAGATTATGGTACACGATGATGGGATACGAATCATCATGGATATGGACAGAAGGAAGGAGTCACGGCACCAGGTCGTTGCTTTTCATCAGAGACAGCATTCATCTGACTACACCAGCTACACAAGATTAGAAGCAAGAAGACCTCAACGTCTACACCCAAAAAAATTAGCAATACAATCTCTACATCTTTGACCGCCCTTTCCCTGGGCTCCGCTACTTCGCAAACGATGAAGATCGCCAAAACACCTCGAAGTGATTGAAGGCTCTCCCATTACATGAGCTCTACTCCACGGTTACCGGAGGCTGGCACGCCGGACTCCCGGGACATGTATATAAACCCCTGCTTTCGCTCTTCTTCTCTTCTTCTTTAATACATTCAGCTGCATCTAGCAATGTAAAAGCAAGTGAAAAACTGGTGATGGTGCTGTCTTCTCTGCTTTGCTCGTTTCCAAAAACTCAGGTTCGCCGGGTTCATGCCCTCGCTGTGGCTTTTGTGGAGTTTTGATGGTGGTGATGGTGATAATAGTGAGCTTCATCACCAAAGAGAACGCAGTAAGCACAATCACTTAAAAGGTGGACTGGAGCAGTACCTATAGTGTGCTTTAACCGTGGGACCTTGAGCGCTACAGCACATGGCGTTCAGGAAGTGTGTTTTGAGGTGATGCTTGAGAGGAGCTTAGACCACGGGTGTAGGTATATAAACCCCTCTCTTTACTCTTCTCTTCTCTTCTTTCTTACAAGACATGCTTTTTCTTAGCAGAGATACCAAAAATCACACAAGAGCCGATGAACATGTGTCTTCTTTCTTCTCGTTCGAAAATCATGTCATTCACTCTAATGTCTTGTGATTTTGCGAGGTAGTAATAATGCTCACCATCGAACGGTCTGCACAAGCAACGCCAAAACAAGCAACACCAAAAGTTATAAGGAGAACCAAAATCTTGTCGTACTCATAATCGCGAGCTCAGACATCGCGTGTAGGTATATAAACCTCTCCCTCTCTGCTCTCTCTGTTTCCTTCTTCACAGCACATTGTCGTATTTACAGCCAATACTAAAACCACGTAGAAAAATGTACCACTGACTGAGTTTCTTCCGCGCACTTCTAAAATATCGCCGCCGCCACTACGTGTTTTGCGGTTCCGCGCATGAAGATGATGGTGATCATTATTAGATATGCTACTGTGAATGCCAACTTTCGAAACCAAGGAAGGGGGACATTGCGTATACCTAGCAGGCTTTCGAGGATAAGCTTAAGAACTTAGGCCACTAGTGCGGGTGTAGGTATATAACCGCCTCTCTTCTCCCTCTCTTCTCCCATTCCTTACAGTATATCCTTTCGGGGATACCAAAAGATACCGTAAGCGACCCCTTGGTGTGTTTTTTCCTCTTTCGACTCGAAAATTAACGTTCACGGGGCGCTATGTCTTGTAGGTTCGGGGATTGCTGATAAGTCTCGCGATTAGGCTTTCCCTTGTTGCAATTCTCATGTTAGACCAAGAGAGGAGACATAGCGTCTACTAGATACCGTGGCCGTGCACGCAACACGCGGATTCGCGCAATGCGCGCAAACGCGATTTGCAGCCATATTTCCCGACACCACAACACAACAACAAAAATGTGATTTGTAATGATGACTGAGTTCCGACACAAGTCCGTGAAATATGTGTCGAAAAGCAGATGCAATTTTGGGAACAGCCGTACGTGTTTTTAACGATTAAGCGGTCGTGCGCGCATCTTTTGTGCTGAATTCAACATCACAAACATTATTTTGGTATTGGTGGTGTGAACACTTCAAAGAATATGTGCATGTGTGGAAAGTGATGGCATAGAAGGTGACCGGCAGGCAATGTAATCCCTTACCTTGCCCGCAACAAGCCTATGAGGCAATAATGCATTTTCGATTACTGGCCCCTGCCACATGTGAAGGAAACTTGCAGGGACGTAAAAATATGATAGAACATAAAGAACAGCAAGGTGCTAAAGGCCTACCTGTTACACCATCTGGTGTAGTTTGACAGCCCGATTATCTTCCTTCGTTTGTGACAAGATGCAGTAAACAGAGATATTACACACTTCTCGCAATCTATCATCACTGTTTCATGTTTATTGTGCTGACGGAAATCCAAGCATCCTTTGAACAGCCGAAGAGAGCCACAGTTTGTAATCTGCGACTCTTGTGAATGTTGGCTCACAGCCCTGGAGAGACGGCGTCGCAAGATTCTCAAACGCCACCAGCAAGCGAGACCCCTCCGGTTTTTTTTGCAAGATAAGCAGGGCACATCGAAGGTACCCAGACACGCGGGTGAAAAGATTCCTTGCGCACCAAATGGCTTGGCTTCCACCTCACCATATATCTCCTCACCAAAACAATAAGGTGTGGTCATATAAGAGCAATTTTGAGCGCAGAGACAATGATGAGGTTATTAGATAATAGCTAAGGTCTATATACACAGTTTTTTTGAGTTTGCGGGCTCAAAATGCACTGAAGAGCCCTTAAGCCTACTAACCGGTCATTTTCCCATCTATATCAATACAATCTTGTAGTTTTTGTAGCATAGTTGTGACACGCTTATTGATAAAATCTTGGTTCACTTTCTCCTACTTCTCAAGTGCCAATTCCTATGTATCTCCTTTATCCCAATGCAGGTTTTTCTTGATGTATTGCTTTGGTGGTTGCTGGTATCAATATGTCACGGTATTCTAGCCACCAACCCCACGGCTCACCCCACGGGAAGCCTACGGAGCTACAACGGCCTGGCCTAGGGTAAGCCGCATACCGTGCTCGTATATAACTCCCTTACGGAGCCTGGACTCCTCCTCAAGGATTCGTCTTAATACAAGCCTATACATATATCTCTGGTTCCTGCCGCAAACACCTTACAGTCCATTTCTTTGGGTTGTTGGTTGGTTATTACACTCTTTCTCCCTCTTTTCTCTTTCTCTGGTCTCTCTGCACTGTGATGATTTCTATCAACACTCCCATCTGATATCATTGCCCAATCCTGGTGGTGAGAGACTGCATTGAAGCAGAAGACGTCCTCCTTTGAATGTAGGATACCACAAGCTTCCATGTATTCAATTGCCCCACAAACACAGAATTCTTTGGTGTATCATGATGCGCATGGTTATTGCTGTCATCCATGTTGATTTGAAGTGAATTGAACAAGTATATGTGGTTGTGGTGATGGTGGTGGTGGTGAAAGTAATTTGCAGCAATGTTGATTTTCCCTGGGTGCGCGGGTAATTTTTTCACCCGCGTGCCAGACCAGCACAGCCAGACCAGCACAAATCTCGTCGGAAGTGTTGACGTCGTTATGTGATGTCGGTCTCTATTTTGGGCGTGCGCTTAGTGGGGAACCGAACGCTACCGCTAGGAACGGGACCCATCAGACCACCGCACCGCGATTCAACGCGAATCTGGAGTCTCGGAACGGACATGGTAGCTAGTCGCGAACTGGTTCCGATGTTTGTTGACAAAATGTTTATTGGTGTTGGCGGGCGCTGAAATTCGTGCTCGAGAACGTGTTCATCCTTCTTTCCTTCCACAGCGTTATTCAAACCAGCAAAGCAATACAAGAACAAACCTCAAGATGTCGGACAATATGATCGTCAAGAGCATCGCAGGAACGTGCATCACGTTCTCCTTCATCCTCGCTGGTAAGCATGGTCGCTTTTTGGGGTCGGGGAATTGCGATTGACAATCCCCAGGCAATGCGATCACACAATCATACATGACCGTCCCGGCCCTCCTAGTCAACTTCCCACCCCCAGGCTCTCCCGACCACAAAGATCGCGCCCGCCTTCTCGGCCGCCAGTGGCCACTGTGCTGGACCGTCGGCAACCAGTTCTTCCGCCCCATCTCCACGCTCGGATTCTTGGGCTACGCCTACGCAGGCTACTCAGTGTACCGCGAGGGCATCCTCGCACGAAGCGACTGGAAGCTCTTCAGCGTTGCGGCGATCATGCACCTGACCACTATCCTGCACTCGGCCATCAACATGCAGCCGTTGAACGACAAGTTGGAGGCGCTTGCGGAGAGGAGCGGTGAGAAGGAGCTGGGTCAGGCGGAGAACGTTGCTAGGAAGTGGGCGTACTGGAACCAGTTGAGGTTGGTTACTCCGGTTATTGCTGGTGGATTGGCGCTGTGGAATTTGCTCTCTTTGTAGATTGGGTGGCATTGGCGTTGCTGCAAGTGGTAGTAGTACGGGTAGTACAGTGTGCTTGAGCTGTTTTCTTTGCCTACTTGAAGGTCTAGCGTGATAAGAATGAAGTACCACAGCTTTTCACATACGAGCGAAACTGACAAGGGTTTAGGAAGAAGTGACGAGGAGTCTTCACTAAATATGAACAGAGATAGGCTGATTAACAACGATTCTATGATACTGGCTTGCGCTCATATATATGCCATGCTGAAATGTCTCAAGTTCTGACTGTATAACAATGAAGGTGCAGTGTTGTGATGGTCCAGATGACGAGGTTCAGCACGATTAGCTAGCTTAACTACCACCGCGATGAGAGATGACTTTAGCACGAAGAAAGTGAAAAAGTGTTTATATTGCTCAATAAACTCAAGGATCAGTACTCATGAAAGCCCTCATAGGGTCCACCAGAGCCCTGAAACGCCCAAAAACCGACGCTAGTCACTAACCCCACAATGACGCAACCATCTACCGCTTGATCGCCTGCGACTTCCATCCACTCCTCTCCGCCAGCCAAGTCTCAAAATCACAGAGCTTCGGCTCCTCCTTCTTCAACTTGGCGATATCGGCGCCATAGCCCTCCGATGCAAACCAGGTGATCATGATGTTCACCTCCTTGACTGCCCACATGAGCCCGGACCCAAATACGCCATAGGTCGCCGGCGCCGGGCTTCCGATGACCCTCTCGAAGCACCCGCTCATCTCATCCATGGTAAGCTCGCTGCCTGCGAGGGCTTCGGCGCGCCCATTCCACTCTTTGTGGTCCCTAAATGCACGTGCACCGAAGATGCCGATGTCTTCGACCGAGACCCACTGCAGCGATTTACCCTGAAGGGTATCGCGGAGCGCAGCAAGGAAGACCTTTGTAGGGAAACCGGGTTCAAGGTTGTCCATGAAGGCAACTGGTCGCAAGATGGTCCAGCCCATGTTCTCTCCATTCTTGCCGGCCTTCTCGAGAAGATGCTGCTCGATCTCGTACTTGCTCTGGAAATGTGGGATCGGTGTCTGGTTCTCGAAGCTGCGCTGGTTGCCGCCACGGTCGACGCTCGAGTAGACGAAGTGTGTGACACCCTCCTTAACCGACTCGTCGATCAGGGCCTTGCCTTGCACGACCTCGCTCTCTTGCGTGACGTTCTTTCCCAGAGACACCTGCACAGAGTAGACACCCCAGATCTTCTCTTCCTTGCCAGCTTCTTGGAGTGCTGCTTTGGCGGCTGCGAAGAGAGCTGGGCAATCGTCTAGGTTGCCCTGCACGAGTTTGACATCGGGATGGCGCTCCAAGATCTTCTTCGCGGAGCCAGAATTGACATCGCGAGTAAGAGCCAAGAGCGTGAACCGAGGATTCGACGGGTGCGATGCGAGTTGCTCGAGTACAGCACCACCTTGCTTGCCAGTTGCGCCAGTGACAAGGATAGCTTTGGTGGCAGCCATGGTGTGTAATTGATCGGGTCGAAGGGTTGCTTAGCCTTAGCGTTGTAAGGATGTATGCTTTCGAGGTGATTGGAGCAAGGTTTTGTTGAGCCGTAATGTTCAAACTTCAAAGGAGAAACAACGACTACGAAACCTGGAGGAAGCTTCGATGATATGCACAACTACACGACAGACGCGTCGCACCGATGCTTGGGTCCGACGGCCCCGCAAACCACAGGCCCACCAGTTTCGCGGTCGCGTTCCACTGTTTTCCACAGGCTGGCCTCAGAGCAATCTGTGCTGGGTGAAGGCTTATTTCCTACGCTTCCTATGGTTTCACGAATACCCGGACCGGTAATTGCAGCACTGATGATACGATAATGCGTTATGGATTTCCTCAGCAACGCTGACAGCACGCCGGGAGTGTTTGATCGCCGGTATCGTGCAGAGATTCGCGGGATTCGCATAAGTTGATATCGGAGCTAGTTGACGGGACCGCAGATCCGTTGGGTAGCCGTAAGTGACGGCGATGGGTTGAGCGATGCTCGTTACCAATGACAGACACGGAAGCAGGCATCAAGAATAAGGGTCCTGACACGCGGCACCTCGAATAGCGCCTCAAGTTACGCCGAATCACTCCAAGTCTAATATCTGCATTTCTAAACCTCAGTGTAATCGAAAATGCCCGATCTAAAGTTCAGCACCTCAGAAATCCGCCTCGCAACCGCAACTCTCGCCGCAATTGCGACCCTCCTCCCACTCGCATACTTCCTTTACCCAGCCCAAACGCAAGATTCAACAGAACATGTCAACACATTCAACAAGTTCATCAAAAGCTATTCCACGCTCCGCCCGCAAGCTCTAACAACCTCCGCAACCTACGACTTCACCCACGTCTCTCTGCCTACCGACCTCAATCTTCCTACAAGAACTCTCTACCCCTTCCGCGAGCACGCTGAAACCGTGTTCTCCGTGTTCTCCGCGTTCGAGGTCACTCCGCTAGAGGACGGGAATGGGGGAGACGCAGTTCACTTTTCACGCGACACGGACACGGTGGTTGCGCACTGCAAGATGGGTGGTAAGGTGAATGGCGAAAGCGAGATGGGGACGAAGTTGATCGATGCTGGCATTAGCGAGTGGTGGACTGAGGGTGTGCTGTTTGTCAAGTTGAGTAAGGATGGGAAGAGGGTGGAGGGCGTGAGGGAGTTCATGCATAGTAAGAAGGCGGAGGAGTTGCAGATACGACTGGATGGGGTGTTGAGTGAGTGATTGGTCTGTTATCATCCTGAGAGGGTGAGTGTGTAACTAGTTAGAGGCAGAGGACTAGCTTTTAGTAGTGGCGGTGGGCATGTCCAGAGGGTGGATGGACGCTGGTGGTCGTGGTGACAAGCATGTTTCGCAAGAGTATCTGATCACGTCTTCGCCAGTTCACTATCCATGCCCGGATCAATAGCAGCAGCCTCAATGCCATTTTATTACTAACCAACCTGACCTTGCCATCAGCCTCTCAATCACGATCAAGAACTCGCTGGCATCTTGATACAAACTTCTTAGTTTCCGACCATAAGTGTCACCTTCCTCTTCCAACACGCCACACTCACACAGGTACAAAAAGCCACTGCCACGTCTTCAAAACCCCACCCTATACGGCCTTTTTCAAGATGTTTCATCTCAGCTTGCAGAGGTCTTGAAAATGCCGGAAAGACACTAGCGCATCTCGGTGCCGTCATAGACTTTAGACGATCCTAGTACGAACGCAAACCGCGCCGAAACAGACTTCGGAACGCAGTTGGAGAGCCGTGGAGGAGGCAGCGATTTTGGGATGGTAAATTTGGGTGTGGCATGAATTGGGTTTAGCTCCGGGGTCTTTTGTAAGTCGAGGGCCAAGGGCGAGGGTCGAAAAAAAATTATGGTACTTACACGCGGTATTTATTACCAGTACTGAGATGGTGTACAAGGTAAATTCAATCAGTCTTGAAGGTAAACAGGCAAAAGCGTGATGTAGATGAAGATTTGATTCCAACGATCCTGTGAAATTCTGCTGTAGTATCAGCCACGATACTCTATGGCCTTCTAGCATGTTCGCTGCCTCGGGTGTGTTTGCTACCTACGGTATGTTTGCTACATGCGGCACGGTCGCTTGCAGTATGTTTGCTACATGCGACATGTCCGCTGCCTCAGGTATGGTGCCCGAGTTCCCAGCATATATAGAGCTCTCACTCCCATAGTCAATACATCACGTATTTCCCCATGTTCCATTCCTGGTCCTATTGACATGTAGTGCATAGATAAGACAACTGTGGCACGCGGAACAATCTGTACCTAACCTTTGGTCCCAAACAATTCATTCCGCTCGTACGGAAGATAGGAACGATGACGAATTGACTTTCATTAGCCTCTTTCTGCAATGCTGATACACATGCAAGGGACCTGGGTTGTACCACGCGAATCATTTGCAACAACAGTCTCCTTCAATCATAGCATCAGTAATATCGCACTCCATTTATCCTTCCCAGCTAGCCTCACAACATAACTCACAACACCGAGATCCTCAGAGAGCCTCGAGGAATAATCAATATAAACTCGTGCTGGCGTACCGAAGAGGCGGTCGCTTGATCATCGATATGAAAAAATGCCAGACCAATGGGAGCACCCGCGTGTGTGCAGTGATAAACGCCGCTGGTTGACATATCATATACGGGTGGGTGCACAAGCGGATGGTGATCAGATACGGTTATCGCAATCTAAATCTTGCATGCACACACAGATGGGTTTGATCAAACGAGGCTGACCGTGAAAACTAAAATTCCGCAAAATGACGTTTATTTTATTTTGCTACCACAGATCGCCAGAGTAACTCCACTACAAAGCCACTGGTTGCTCCTACTAACCAACAGATACAACAGCCATGTTGAAACCGGGTGCTCACTCCCAATCCCCAGCACCCAACTCAATCGGCTTCCCCGCACGCATGTCATCCATAATCTTCTCTATACTCCACGGCTCATAACTGTAGCCCTTTGGATAATTCGGCTCAAACTTATCCTCATCCTTCATATCGATGCCCTCCTTCAAGCTCGCAGCAGACTTGTCGTAGTTATCGTACGCGTACGCCTCGGGGTCGTGGCCCCACACCCATTTGGGAAGCTTGGGCGCGGCGCGGCGCGGGTCGAGCTTGACCTTGTCCCAGTCCGTGTCTTGGAGAAGTTCGGCGTTTGAGAAGCCAAGCTTTTGGGCGCATGAATTGCGGATAAAACTGTGGTTACGTTAGCATTCTGAAAGTGAACAGGAGAGGGAGAGGGAGATGGCAATGAGGCTTACCGGAATCGGATGTGCACGCGAACGGACTGAGGGATGTTCTCCTTGCCGCCGATCTGCAAGCAGGATGCTAGTGAGATGGCATCCTCGATAGCCTGGGTTGCGCCGTTGCCGGAAGCAGGGAGGTAAGAGTGTGCGGCGTCACCAATCTGGATGACGCGCGCGCCGGGTGAGGTCCAGCTGGGCTGGGGGTTGCGCCAAAGAAGCTCGAAGTTGACAATGGTGTCTGGGGGGGTAGTCTTGACGAGGTCGGCGAAGATGGGTGCCCATTTGGTCTTCTCCATGCCGGGCATCTTTTCCATGCCTTCCAGCACTTCTTCTTTGTCGATTGTGTTGCTCCAGCTCTCTTTCTCTGTGCCGGTGACCTGGGGTCGTTAAGCACAATCCGTAGTGATTAGAGTGAACAACTTACATCGTGGTTCATGATCCACACCATAACGTCTTCGCGAGACAGAGTAAGCGCGTAAGTGGATGGCCTGCAAAAAGTCAGTATACTGCTGATCACGTTTTGTGCAGATTGCTCACCCCAACCATGTCCTGACAATCGGCTCGTTACCCGGCATCATCTTGAAGAACTCCTTCACTTCGGGGTTCTGGTCCAAGTGCTCCCTAGGGAACGCAGCGCGCCACATAGCCCGTCCAGAGGGTCTCGCTCGCACCTGTCCACCGACCAGCTTCTGGCTCTTCGATCCAACACCGTCGGCTGCAATGACCACATCCGCCTCGTAGCGCTTGCCATCATCCGTGGTGCAGCCACCCTTACCAGTCTGCTCGTCCTCGAAGTAGTCGACCACTCTGCGGTTGAACTCCACGGAAACGCCGAGCTTCTCGACAGCGCTAACAAACATCTTGTAAACGAGCGGGCGCATCTGGAACTCGCCAGGCGGTGTGTCGGGGTCCAGTCCTTGAGCGCGTAGGCGGTCGGCAACCTTCTTCGGTCCAATGACGACCTCACCGGAATGCTTGAAGGTCTCGATCCAAGCGTTGTGTAGCGAAATCTGTTTGTACTCCTTGAGCAGTTCAGGCCAATGCTTCAAGAAGCGGGTAGCGCTCAGTCCCATGAAGTACATGTCACCTAGACGATATCATGAGTTTTGCGCATTAGTTTGGTCATTGAAGCCACTCACCAGCAGTGTTGATGTCTGCATTTCTCTCCAAGACGCGCACATTATGACCTTTGCGCGTACATTCGAGCGCAGCAACCAAACCAGCTAGGCCAGTACCCACGATCAGGACGTCGATTCCAGTGTTGGAGTAAGATCCTACTGGCTTCGACTCCATCGTCGAATCGCGAGAGGTAAGTGCGTGAGGCATGCTGGCTGAAGAATTCGTATATGGTAAAGAGTGAATCTGTATCTTCAAAACCCGATATCAGTCGCAGCTCTTGCTGCCTTTCATATATTCATAATTCGCCAAGTCTTAAAATTCGCGTCCCTTCCATTATCCGTCGGGGTCCCAGTGAGGGTTTCCGAAGGCCGTCTCAGAGGTTGCACATTTTGCAATTATGCCGTGAAGCGCACGGATTAATGCAATGATGGTTACACTTTGGCGGCAGATACTCAGGCACGCGGCTTGTTTGGTGTTCTAGTGATGTCGATGACGACAAACTGGTCAAAACACCTGAATCGCAAGGTTTAGTGCGCCAGCGCTATGGTTCCCCACAAACTCCGGAAGACTAAGATTATTCAACGGTGCACCAAAGCGGCCTCAGACGGAATGGGGCTCAAGCGTGTCATTGATCTAAGATTTGGGCGCTTTTAATGAGATATCCGCGGCAATCGCAGCCTATCATTCTTCATGGCCATCTAATGCGACTCCACGTGGAATGCATGATGATTGCATTGCACAAGCTGTGTCACTGTGTAACATCTTTAATGCCACTCCAGTAAAAGTTACTCGGTTAGGCTGAGCGCTGTTGGCCTCAGGAATGCGGTGCTGCTTTTCTATTGCCATCGCGGCGCAAGGTGGTAACCATCATGACGACAGAGGAGTAATTGTAACACTCGCTCAAACAAGCTTAAACCCTACATCCTTAGTCGAGGGTCCCACGGCGCAGCGGTTGACCGGCCTCCGACTGAAGTTTTCTCCTTGTCGTTGATGCTTCTTGTCCCGGTACATATAGGGGTTGAAATTCAACACTGGGAGCCTATCGGACTAGAAAAGCAGCCAGTGAGGGGTTATCCCGCCAGAGATATCATCCATCTATGGCTAGGGGTTATTTTGGCACGTTCATTTTTCTGCATTCTGGAAGTAGATCGTGACAATCTCCATGCTTTCTTGGCCGTCCGTCACACTTTAGTCCAGTTCCGACGACCTCAACATATCACATGTCGGCGCCGGCTACCACCGACTTTAGACTTCCATTGTGGCGGGTAACATATCCTGCGATCGCCGAGCATGGTGGTCACCGAGGTATCCTGGTTAAACATGGAAACGGTAGGCTTTCAACCATTGGTCGAACGTGTTATTTGTCACACCAAACAATCCCTTAGGCCACATCGGCCATGCCTATTCAGCTGCCGATGGTGTAGAGTTCTGCGCGGTCTCCTTGCGCCGACGGTCCCTGCGTGTATGTAAATAAGACAAGGACTGGGGAGCCGATAAGATACCTGCTCCAGAAGATTTTCGGTGTGATATCTAGCTGGCTCCCCACGCTGTGGATTCGTGACAGTTAACGTATTCGTTTCTATCTTCGGTGGAGACTCTTGGTGACAGCTTTTCGACAATCACCATATATGGATTGGGTCCTTCCACAGTCTCTTTTCACGGATAATCGCATTATCAACATGCATCCCTTTACAGCATATACTCTTGGCGTCGCAGTGTTTGGCCTCGTCGTGTACGCCCTCATTGACGCCGTTGGCAAGTACAACGCCAAATACAATGTTCGAAATATGCCAGGTCCGACTCTGATTCCATGGGTTGGGCGCATCCACGACCTTCCGATCGAGTTCATGTGGTTGAAGTTCAAGGAGTGGGCCGACATCTATGGCCCGATCTACCGAACGAAGATGTTGGGCGCGAACTTCATCATCATCAGCGATGAGAAGATTGCCGAAGAAATGCTGGTGAAGAAGGCCAAGCTGTACTCTGATCGACCTGAGATCAAGTCGTTGTTCGATGCGAAGAGCACGCATGGCTCAATGGAGTATTTGCCCCTCATGGGAAAGAACCGTAAGGCTATCTATCTCGTACACAAGATTTGCGCTAATCAATAGATAGAGTACTGGGCCCGTCAGCGAAAGTTCACACATTCCTATCTTACCGGATCGACCAATGCGCAATACCATGGCATCATGGAGTTCGAGGCTAAGCGGTGGATGGCCAGACTCATCGAGAATCCCGATGACTTCGTAAACTCGCTCGAAGACATGTGCTCCAAGGTCATGTGTCGGTTGGTCTGGGACAACGACTCGCTTAGCGTTGATCTTACCCCGAGCGCATGGGGCCTACTCACCCAGATGTCGCCTGCGGGACCTATCACCAACGTCTTGACTCCTCTTTGGGATTATCTCCCCGAACCCATCAACCCATGGAAGATCCGGGAGCGCAAGCGCCACGACGACCAACAAGCTTTCTTTATGGACTGCCTCCAGAGCACCAGGAAGAAGATGGAAAAGGGCGAGCAGCGATCCTGCTTCACTCGATCGTACTTGGAGACCGCTGAGAAGTCGAGCATTTCGGGTGACTACGAAGCGTCCTGCGTCATTGGCATGATGGGCCTTGTCGGTATCTTCACTGTTACTGGACCCATCTACTACTTCCTGATCGCAATGGTACACCACCCGGAATGGCAGGTCAAGTGCCAAGAGGAGATCGACCGCGTCTGTGGAAACCAGCCTCCTGCCATTGCTGATATGCCCAATCTTCCGATCCTTCGCGCATGCATCAAGGAGACCATGAGGTGGAAGCCGACTGTCCCGACTGGCAAGTCGATACTTCTGATAGCGTGTGATTGTCACTGACGTGGATAACAGGTGTGGCGCACGAGTGTGAGGCCGATGACTGGTTTCAAGGTTATTTCATCCCCAAGGGCACGCGCATCCTTCCTCTCGACTGGGCCTTCCTCCGCAACCCTGTCAAGTACCCACAGCCAGAAGAGTACCACCCTGAGCGATGGCTAGAGGCCGGATGGCCGACCTTCCAGGAGCCGCTCACCAAGTACCCCGATATCGTCGGTATGACCTCTTTCGGATGGGGCCAGCGCCAGTGCTTGGGTATGTCCATCACCCGTGACGAGACTGTGACAGGTTGCGGAGCCCTGATGTGGGCTTTCAATCTGAGGCGGAAGATCGATGCCACGACAGGGCAGGAGATCGAGGTCCCGCTCAATAAATCCAACTCGCTCCTCATTATTAAGCCGGACCCATGGGAGATGGCATTCCACCCCAGAAGCGAAAGTCGCAAGGCAGAGGTGCTTACAGTGTGGAAGGAAGCTGAAACGCAGGATTTGGCAGAGCGTGCCGACTTCCTGAGAAAAGCAAAAGTCAAGGAGGTGTTGGTACAGTCCTAGAGGTGGAAATGTGTGTGTTGATAGAATCCGAAGCATAACTGATAGACGAGGTGCTTGTAAGTGTTTTTCATATTCGATAGATGTTATACTGCTGCCAGTTGACCAATAGTCATGATTCTTATCAATTATTTTGTGAGCTGTCCTTCGATGGAACGTAGCAGTGAGCGGTGTCCAAATCCAATCACATGATTTACGAGATAGAAGAGTGAGAGCACTACCTATGTTAGCACTTGCAAGAGCGGCAAATCCACCTCATGTGAGAAATTCGGACTTTGTTGACAGAGGATGAGGTTGGTCATGTTCGCACTGTGAAGCTGACATTCACACGGCGCTACGCCATTCCCGGCTTAGTAGCTATCCCCATGATGTCAGCAGGCGATTTTCTCTCCAAACCTCATGATATGAAGCAGAAAGATCGAATCCTATAATGCCTTGAATCTATCCAGGCTTCGTTCTTGGTATCGAGAAATTCGCAAGGCCGCGGCTGATGATGGCGTAATGTTGCCCCTCCAAAAACCCCTCCAGCCAGAGCTCGGCCTTACCTTGCCTAGAAAACTGGAGCCTCGGGAGACTTGAGGCCACTAAGAGGTCAGTCCTGTCTTCGACCCCACATGGCGTGCCTGGTCCTTGCCGTTTGTTGTGACAGCCCTGCGGAGCTATGATGGAATGGCTAGGGAGTGTTACCCCTCCATCGCTCTCACTTTTAAAGCTGCCCCTCATCTCCATCCTTCTCAACAACAACACTCTCTCCACAACCTTTCCACACACCACACTTCACACACACAACCAACTCTATCAAAATGTCAAACCCCCGTGTCTTCTTCGACGTCACCGTTGGCGGCTCGCCTGCGGGCAGAATCGTCATGGAGCTCTATGCCGACAAGGTCCCCAAGGTGAGTGCCCCGCCATCAGAGTCTTCTCCCTCTACAACCGCATCAGATTCTGACTGTCTATCCAGACCGCTGAAAACTTCCGCGCGCTCTGCACCGGCGAGAAGGGCACTGGCCGCTCCGGCAAGCCCCTCCACTACAAGGGCTCCAGCTTCCACCGCGTCATCCCCCAGTTCATGCTCCAGGGTGGTGACTTCACCCGCGGCAACGTACGTCCCTCTATGCGAGACACCATGCTATATGCAGAGATGGATGGCTGACATGCAATAGGGCACCGGTGGTGAGAGCATTTACGGCGAGAAGTTCGAGGACGAGAACTTCGACCTGACTCACACTGGCCCCGGTATCCTCTCCATGGCTAACGCTGGGCCCGGTATGTAGACGCCGTGTTCGGTTCTCGGGTGAGACATCCACTTACCTCGATATCTAGGCACCAACGGCTCCCAGTTCTTCATCTGCACCGTCAAGACCTCATGGTTGGACGGCAAGCACGTCGTTTTCGGGAAAGTCGTCGAGGGTCTTGACATTGTCCAGGCCATCGAGCGCGTCGGCTCCTCCAGCGGCACCACCTCGAAGACCGTCACCATTGCCAACTCCGGCCAGTTGTAGACGCTTGTCGCAGCTGATGTGAGTACGCGGACGGTCAATGATTATGAATCATGACATACAAAACGGCTAGAGATGGAGATAGTGAGCAAGGCTGGTCCATCATAGTACTATTACTGGGAAATGACAAAGATCGGTGCGCGCTCAACTTCGTGACTCGAGTGATGACTTGCCATATCGTGGTGCTCCCGTGAATACTGCGCTTTCTTGAATCCTCGTCCCGTAGTAGAAGTCAGGTACCACGTCCGTTTCTAGCGCTCGTTCATCCGCTGTCGCCAGTTTTCCCTTTCTGGACTGTCTTTGATCGCGTCAACTGTGGCGCCTAGAGCATGTAGGCCCGACCTCTCTTGAACTATAGAGTTCAATTATCCCCCATTCTTCTGTGTGAGTACAACTTCTCCTCGTGCAAAAACAACAACAGAAGACACGACCCGGAGAAGTGCATGGCAACTTCTCGCACACTATGGGCGTGTGGCGGCGATGCGATATCTTCTGAGCGTTTGCTAGGTTCAAGAGGATGTACTCGAGAGGTGCAAGAAGAAGAAGAAGTAATAATAAGGCCCGGCCATCGATCGATACAGTGAGATTGAGCTTGCATACTAACCGCAGGGAAGCGAGATGTGAGTAATCGATAATAAATTACATGTCGCTCTTAATCTGGTAAATGAGTATGTTGGATATTGTCAGCATGAATAGAAAATGACTGTGAGGCAAAAGTTCAGTTGTGAGGAGATAGAAGCGTAGCCGAAGTAGCCGAAGTAGCTGTGGTTGATTCGCCGTAGAAAGAGTACAATGTGAACTTCAGTGCCTTTGTCCAGGACGCGCCTAGCGTGACGGCGAACCATGAGCACCAGCTGAGTAAGGCTGACGAGATCATGGCAATAACTGGCACTGCGAGTCTAACTGAAGGGATAATCCCTCAGGCAAGATTATCTGGTTGCGCTGCTTAAGGACAAGATGACTACGCAAGTTCACCCGCAGTTGACGGATGTTTATCGAGAAGTGCACCATGGGGTGTGCGCCTCGGATGCCGGCGATGAACAATGCCTGGTTGCGAGTTCAATACTAGTAAGTCCTCAAATACCGGGGAAGCTGTAGTTAGGCTTCCTTCATTCAGTGAATCCTGGTCAGAGGTCTGCGAGCGATAGGCAGCTCTGGAGGTCGAAGTCGGGTGAAGACACGTAGAACCTCCCCATAGAAAATCTTCAAAGCGCCTGCTGCACTCTTTGGATGGCTCTAGTGCTTGCTTACCTTGGGAGTCTCTGCGGCTCGCTGTAACGGGCTGTGGAAGATATGGCCTGACCGACGTACAGAGGGTCCTGCGAAGCGAGACAACGTGGGGAGATCCATGAGGCTTTCGGATCAAGTAACGATGAGCTGACCTCAGTGGCTTGGTAAGTAATATACGCAGCCTAATCGTCGCAAACTGCTTGGTCATTATGCAGCAATCAGTGCCCTCGCGCATAGTGTCATCGTGGGATGTCCTCGGTCAGCACCACTACGGGGCGCCCTCAGACACGCGTAGACGCCCCAGACTCGACTGATAGCCCATTAGAGCGGTCTGCTCCACTTAAATGCAAAGATGGGGCGGGGACAGGGCGTTGGGAGGACCCGCGGATATGGAAGAAGGTATTGAATGTCGGAGTTGGAGCCCAGGGCGTTCATACTGAGTGATGTGTTCGATGAAAGCGATGTAGTTCTTCCGGGGAACGAGTGTTAGGTAGGGCTGTGTGTCGTTTGGTGTCGTGGCTGCCATTTGAGGTAAACACGTACCGCGCTTTGATTGGCTCGACCATTCGCAGGATGGGAAACTGACTCAGTGCGCAAATTGGGAAGACTCGGGCGAGATAACCGAGGCAATATAGACAAGATAGATAGCCTAATACAATTCTACTCGGGTCGTAAAGGCAAGGAAAGGACGTTGAAGTGGTACCTAAGTCATCACGTCTTGCGAACCTGTCACACGTTGACGCTGCAGCTCCCTCCCCTTACGGAAACGAGATGGAGATGGTGTCTTTGAAAGAATTCTAGGTGTCGTCGTACTTAGTGAAGATCTTGTCCATCATTCGTGGGTTGTGTTCCTGGGAAACGGCTCGAGTATCTAGGGTCCGAATTGCGTCGATGCTGGTCCTTGCCAGCGCACGCAACCTTATGCTCCGAGGGAGGGGCAAGACAGCCACATTCGTCGCATACGATCTAATGTGCAGACCCGATATTCGCAGCGAGAAGACGGTGACGCATGACGTCAAGGTGATGGTCTTCCCACCGTCCGCTGACAGCCGGGAGAACCTGTCGAGAAAGGGACGGCAGGTCGATGCACGTGGGATGATCAGCCACCAGAGGGTCCCGTTGCTTAGTGTCCGGAGCCGACAGAAAGCAGCGGCGTGCAAGGCATCAACATGGGATGCCTGGCGGACAAGGCGGTGTCGTTGCTAAGTGAGGGCTGGAGAAGTGGTATGCGCTCTCTATTTGCAGAGTCGCTGTACATGAAGTCCTCATCTCGCAGGCTATGTGGAGGCTGCTGTGAGCGTTGCGCGAGGCGATGGTGAGGGTGTCGGCGGCTGGACCTCATTCGTCCAGCCATGCGTAAATGGCCCGATGGAGGCATGTCATATGGACAGTGGTGGACTGGGCCAAGGTTGCGAGGCGTGCATGTGCAGTGAAGAGCAGGCATCTTCGTTGCGACGATCGAGGGCGCTGTAGCGATCAATCGGCGGCGTCCAGAAGGCCGAGACGCATTTCCAGCCTATTTACACATCCCACGCCATGCGCTGCACCGTTATTCGCGCTGCAGCCTGCATGCACTGCTAAAAATCTGCACTTTGTAGTGACCCCATCCATCCCTGCGTCGGCCGAGTGCCAGGTCACCCTTCCGTGCGCTGCCTCAGACTGCTGCGCCTGCTTTGCTTATACTTGTACGCTTGCTTCCAGCGTTCTCTTGTTTGGGATTACTCTTGCTAGCGATTACTCTTGCTAGCGATTACTCTTGCTAGCGATTACTCTTGCTAGCGATTACTCTTGCTAGCGATCACTCTTGTCAGTAACATTACTATTATCGCAACATGGCGCCAAACGTACATTGGCGGCAGCACCAGTCGAGCAACAGCACTACCTCCGGCCGCAGCGACAACAGTGCCCGCTCGTACGACACTGCCCCGACCGAGTTCAGCGATGCCCGTGTAGAGGACCGAAACCACGAGCCCGATTACTTTGCAGCGCAACAGGACGACAGCGAGCAATATCAACCGCCACCGCCCCGCGCGTCGGTTGATACGTATGCCTCGACGTCAGATGAAGACGTCGCCGACGACCATCTGGACGACATGCCCGACTATAATGTCCCGCACTACCACCACGAGCCGCTGCCCTGCGACGCCATCCCCACGACGCCCCGCGACTTCGGCGAGCTCTTCCCGACCGCGAAGCGCATATCGATACGGCACGACGACTCGACCATTGACGGCAACATGAACCTACGGGTCGACACACAGGTGGAAGAGCGCGGGCACCGGAAACAGAGCTACACCCTCTTCCACCTCCGCATGCAGGACCTGCGCACGCGCGAGTTCTCCCTCCGCCGCTACTGCAGAGAGTCTGGTCGTGAGGTTTGCCACTCGACGCGCAAGTACCAGAAGCCCGCCGCCGAGAAGCGCCCAGTGCTGCAGCGTGCAAGCACTGCCCTCGCCAACCTGGTCAAGTCCGAAGTCCGGCCCGCGACATCGGCTGGGCTGAAAAGAGCGGACTCCGGCTATGACTCTGTGCATGGGAGTGTCAAGGCAGAAAACGAAGAACCGTCTGAATCGCGTCCGAAGTCCGTAGGCTACGACAAAGGCCGTGCGCTGATACCCACCAACACCATCAAGCTCGAGTTCTCCAACTACGCGCATCTCGACGTCAAGCGGAGAGGCGCAAGGTCGTACAAGAAGTACGCCTTTGAGTACTGGGGCTACGACTACTCCTGGAAGCGCATCGTCAAGAAGGAGGGCCGCGATCAGCAAGAAGAAGTGTCCTACTACCTTGTTCGCGACGACAATGATAAGGAGCCGTTGGCACACATCTGTCCTGTGCGCTTGACGCAAGACGAGGCGCATGAGGAGGCGGCCAGGGGGGGCTGGGTGCCGCCGTGCTATATGCGCGTCACCGATGAGAAGATCCTGCATTCTGACTCCGACATCTCTGAGTAAGTAGTACACGTCGCCCCGGCAGCCTGCACCAGGCGGTTAGCTAACGTCGTGAACAGTGTCGTTGTAGCCACAGGCCTCATGGCCCTCGTGGACGACTGCATAAAGCGCCACTTCCACTCTAAGCAGAGCACACAAATGCACATCCCGCTTCTCCGGAACTCATCATTCAAAATGGCGAATCTGGAATACATTGGTCCCAAACGCCTCATCGACGAAGTCTTTCATCGGAAACATCACGATGGCGGGCTGCCAAACAGACAGCCGTCGTCGGCGTTACGCCGTGTCCCCACGTCGGTCTAGCACCCCTGATTTTGTTTGGAAATTGTTTGATTATTGGAGCGTTGCCGACCCGCTGCGCTGGCGCGGAATCCGCCTACGTCGGGAAGGTGCAGTACGTTCTCGTACACTGTCATACCGAGCTGTCAGAACTGTTCTGTTGGGCCGTGAAGCGGCAGGTTGCCGTGGCCCTCGTGTCTTTGGTGGTCATGTTCTTTTCTGCTTTTCTTTGATGTTCTCTATATGCTGCATCTTTAGATCGCAACATGCATAGCGTTGCTTGTTGCTGCATTTGTTGAGGTGTCTCAGCAGGATCGAGCTTACGTACTCTCTCTCCGACAGTTGGTTATGAACGGCCAGCATACCCACTCTTGGATCGCTACGCGCTACGATACCTATTTTTGGAACGAATAATGACCAGAGCATACGCTCCTACCTTTTGGGTCCACATCTGCCATTGTTGAGAATTCCCTCCTGGGGAAGCACACAGCACGGGACGACAGCGTCATGCTCAAGCGGCAGCGAAGTCTGTCCCGAACGTGTACAGTTTGTGCGAGTCACTAGTGTTTCACGGGCATCTAAACCTATTGGATCGGCACCCTCTCCCGCGGTGGTGTTTGATATGTTGCCTCACACATTTGGCCTTCTTTTTATATTTCATCTTTGGTTCTGAAATGTAGACAAGGTAAAGCTTGAGCATAATCGCGCAACTGGGCAAAGCATCTACAACACCTGACGACCAGCCAGCTCTTACATGACAAAGTAATGATTTGAGAAACAAATCAGCATTCACAGTATCATGCATGCTGGTGAGTTGTAAGTCACGGAGGTCGCCATTCGCTTCACGATCTCAATGTCCAGATCACTCGGCCGGGTCGTCGCTGCCTCATCATCGCACGGAGCGAGCACAAACAATCAGCAGGTACCCGCGTCCATCACTACCCTGTGATAAAATAATGTTGCTGCTTCTGGTTATGCATGCCAAGCAAGCAAGTGCAAACGACTCCATCATGTCCACTTTGCACGATCGCTGTCAACGCTGTCGAAACAATCAATATCGCTTCACGATTTGACGGATATTCCAAATCGCCTAATTCTGTTCAACCCAATACTTACTGAATTCTCAAGGTATGATATCATCGCCATCGATGCGGAGCGGACAGACAGGGTCTGCTAAACACTACTGCACAGTGAGCTGGCCTCGCTCCACACTAGCATCATCTCTTGCAGCAATGTGGGTACGCAAACGAGCTCTTGGGCTGAAAGTTTCGGAGCATACTCACCTAGCAGTTTACAGTGTGAATCGCACGCCCTCGTGCACTCCATCCCAGTGCCGTCGTTGACGTCGGGACTACTACCAACACAGCTGCCGGAAACAAAATTGTTACTTTCCCTTCCGCTTATCCCGGCTACGTATTCTCGCTTGAGTACGTGCTACTGGGTTTCGGTTTTACCCAACCCCCGTTATGCTCCCATCGGCCCGCAATCTAGAGGGCGAGGGGGGCTGGAATCCCAGAGCATCGGGTAAAACGCCATGTTTATGTGTGCGATGAAAATCCATAATTGGGCCACGGAATCTCACAGTTCGTCGGGACGGCTTCTAGCAGGAAACAAAAACAAGTGCAAGCATGTTGGTTGCAGTTGGGGGAGAGAAGGAAGCATGACTGACGGAAAACGGGTTCTCGCATCTGCTGAGTTCACTTGCCAGCATCATCTGCCCTCTCTCTCTTACGCCACTCTATAAGTGAGGCTCTGATTCTGGGGATTGGAAGCGGTTGTATAAGTAGCTGTGGGTTGGAAGGATTGTTGTCGGATTAGCACGACATCATTCGACGTTTTCCTACCATTTTATCTCGACTCCACAATCACTTTTTGGCTTAGCTTCAGGCGTTGCATCGTTATATTATTACTTTGAAAAGGATTATTCTTTTTACCAATGGCGGCTCATCAAGAACCTTGGACACAGCGTCTCCGCGGTACGTCGACAGTCGAACCCAATCATATTCCTGTACCTCTACTATGAAACCAGCGCTAACACACCACTTAGACCACTGCCTCGTCCGCGGCCTCAGCGAACCCATATATCAAGACATCTCCGACCGCCGAGGTTCGTAATCCCCCTCCCGTCCCCCATACTTTCTGCTCTTTTCCCTAAATCCATTTGTCCCTCCCCTCATCCTCTCCACACACCAAACTTTCACATCTCTACCCCCCCTCCCTATCTCATCAACCCAATTAACTAACCAACCTACCCACCCAGGTGGCCGCACAGCCTGGTCCACAATAGTCACCGTCCACAACACGTCTTATCAAGCACTCTTCTGGTACGACGGCGACTACGTGCTGCAAGCGAAAGAAGATGCTGCTGAGATTGCGCTAAGGAGTATCACGGGGTACACAAATACGGCGCAGGTGCCGCCGCCTGCGAGTGCGTATCGGGGAGTTGCTGCTGCTACGACTGGATAGTCTGGGAGAGGTAGGTTAGGATGAAGTGGATTATGGTGGTGTAAGAGAAGAAGGGGGTGCTATGGGTTTGATGGGCGTTTGGTGATTTGGTGGATTCGTTTCACTCCTTTATGACGGGTTGGGTTGGGCAATGTTTTGATAGTGGTGGGTGGATGGGTGGGTAGGTTCATGGGTTATGGCTTTGGAGTAGGCGGGGTTGGAAATCGGGAATGGCTTTGGGGAGTTGGGAATATATGGGGCATAGGTTGGGATGGAACTGGGCGAGGCTTGTTTTTTTCTCTTTTCGCTTCGTAACGTCTCTCCATGAATCATAACATATGCGCTTTTTCCTCTTGAGTGTAGTATTATTGTTATTTACTTCCTTCCTGAGCAAAAGAGTTGTTCACTGGATTCTGGTGTGTGTGTGTGTGTGTGTGTCTAGCGTGGGCTGCTGCTCTACCAAACTCCGTGTTACCGCCATCTTGACCTCAGACCTCGTCTTTCTTTCTTCATCAGTTATTTTTTTGCTTCTGTAACCTTATATGCCGGCTCACCGGCTTACTGATTCCCTGCACGAGCGCTAATCCAGATTACCGCGACATTTCCACAACCCTCCGATACGATCGGTCTAGGGGCGGTGGCCAGTTTTAGCACTCTTTGTCAGTCGCCGTGCTCTATATCACTATGGCCTTCTAGTTGTTTGTGCCCGAGGTATGTTTGTGCGTCAGGTATGTTTGCTACCTACGGTATGTATGCCACCTATGGTATGTTTGCCACCTATGGTATGTTTGCCACCTATAGTATGTTTGCTACCTACGGTGCTCGTACCTGAGGTTTTGGTGCCTAAGTTCACAGCATATATAGAACTCTCACTCCCATAGTCAATACGGGACGAATTCCCCCATGTTCTCCACCTGGTCCTATTGACACTCTTTGCTCCAGGTCTTCAGTGATTCTGGGTTGAATTCGATCATGCGGTGTGTATCTCAATGAACGAGTTTGGAAGCCAAGTCCCTATGAAGATAGGCGTACGCACCGATTTTATCATAACGCATGATTGCAGGGCCTGGAAGGCTCCACCTCACACCACGGCTGCGCTTGCCTTTTTCAGTCGATGTGGCAGTGAATCTAGGGAATTGAATAGCGTGGCTCCTGCTGATGTTCCCGCTACATCTTCCTAACTTGGATCCGGCCTCATCGCCTATGCACCACCATCATTTCAGCCTTGTGTGAAATTACATCAGTCCAGCGCTCCTAATTCATGGAACGAAAGCCCACCTTTGGCTCTTCTTTGCATGAATGAGTGCATTGGCACTTTGACACTCTTTGAACCGACAGGAGGCTTTCCTTGTGGACACTTCTCAGGGCATGCGATAGAAAGGATGCAACTTATGCTATTTATACTATTTAGATACTTCCTGTAACCGCCCAGCACTCACAAGTCCACGAAAATGACCTTGGCAACGCCTTGTCTCGGTCAAGACCCTAGAAAAGAACTATTACTGGGCCAAACGTCGTCGCCCCTTTTGTCTTCATGGCCGACGTTGTCGTGTTCCGGTTGCGATTGGCCAGGCTTGCCAGCACGACGGGTGCACCGGCACCGGCACCGGCAGCAACTTCCTGTACCGCCTGAAACAGGTGCGAAGGTGGGGATCCGCCTCCACATTATCGTCTGCATCACCGCGACAATCTCATATATGACCTTGTAGATGCAGATACTCGTTCCATCACCAACACCCCAAACTTCAGACAAGATGCCCACACACGAGATGGTCCCTCCAGCATCCGCCTCGCAAACCTACACAGCCCTCTATAACACCGCGCTAGCCTTTATCAAAGCCCAGACGCAAGATGAAAAACTACCCACACGCATGGACTTTGATCGCGTCCGTACGTTCTGCAGCCCAACTTTCCAACACTCCTGGGGTCATAACTACGCTGTTTCGCTTGCGCCACCACTTCAAGGGTCCCTTTCCTTCGACGGTTTTGTCGCCCATTTGCAAAGTATGCTTCCGAAGCTTGAGTCCTGGAAAGCTGTGATTACGGATATTGTTGTTGATGAGGTGAGGATGAGGGTTGTGCTGAGGATTACTTTTCTGATGAGAGCGAAGGGTGCTGGGGAGGAGGAGGTGCTGGAGAATGACCTACTGTGGGTGTTTGATATGGAACGGGATGGGGATGGAGGAGAGGAGCGGATGAAGATACGAAAAAGTGTGGAATTTATTGATGGGATAGCTGGGGGGAAATTGAAGGAGCTTATGATGAGGAAGATGTAGAACTATTTGGGAAAGTTGAAAGTATCGAGTGGGTTTTCCCGCGATTATCGAGGTGTCGCTGTCTACAAGGATCTTCTTGGGGTGGGCTAGATGACCTCGCGACGCTTTCCGTGCGCCACTGACTGCGACGTGGGGCTATGAAAACACCCAGCTTATGCTTGGCTAAGTATTACGTATGTGTGCACAAGTCTAGTATTTACGCCTGCTTTTGCAAAATGAAACTGGAGACATAGGGTATTTTCTAGGCCACGGCTATTCGGGTGAGTCATTCTCACATATACTTAGGGACCCAATATACGCTTACTAGCTTCGTTTTTTGTGATTTTGGAGGTAGATAACTACCCACGTGATTTGGTCAATTTGGTGCAAAATCCATTGCAATATTATAAGTTTGCCAAATTGCTGTTGCGTGCCTTGGAAAATGATGCTGCTGTTGGGATGCATCTAACAGGTCTGAATGATATTCACTTACAATCACACCCGGCCATAACAGTATGTTGCATCACTTCAACGACTGATATGTAGTGCTGCATGGGTGTCATTGAACTACTATCAGATTCCTGAATTATTT
>ML976001.1:254546-269438 GCA_010015635.1 Clathrospora elynae
GCGTATAGCAAGAGATGAAAGAGGAGCATTACGTTAGCGCTAATGAATTACTTTTTAGTTTTTTAATCAAGTACGCGTTACAAAATAAAATGTATGACATACGTTATCAAGTCACATGGCTAGTGCCTGTCCTTGAGGGCGGTGGACTGTAGATAGTTTTGCAATCATATTTCGATCGAACATTCAGTCTGCCCTGTTGATGCCATCCGCCCAACTCGGCTCAATGCCGCTACATACATCCACATACGCATCCCATCTCTTCATCTGCTTACTCTCAGCGCCCCATTTACCAGCATCCCAGCCCTGTTCAATAGCCTGTGTCGTCCAGAACATGGTCCACTGATCCCCGGGTAGATTCCACATGCCCTTCGACCTCTCCTGGTACCACTTGTTCACCGGATTACTGGTTCGACTCCGCCATACCACGCCGTCGGGGAAGCATGTTCGTGTCAAGGCTGCCCAGACGATATCCGAAACACCACCGGAGCCTTGCGATGACGTGAGGACGGCGAATTTATCGAGGTATGGGACCCAGTATGGTGAGTCTGGGGATGCAGAGGCTGGAAATGGAGTTCCGTGCAGGGAATGGGGTGTTTCCCAGGTGCAGATTGCGCCGCCTTCGTAATCGCCTGCTATGATTATGCCAGCAACACGGCCGCGGATACGCTCGAGGTAGTTCTTGGGGTGGAGCTTTCGGCGGAACGAGTCGTCGAGGAGGTCGACTAGCTTGGGGAAGTTGATGCGTGGATCGTCTGCCAGCTCAATGCTGGGGTGTGATGCAGACGGTGGCTGCCATGGTCCGTGGATGCGGGGATCGGGTATCATGGTAAGCGGTATCCCTTTCTTGAAGAAGGTAGCCGGATTCGGGGTTGCAGATCCTAAGAATCGAGACGTAGGCGATGTTGGGAGTGATGAGGAGATCATCGGCTTGTCTGTCAATACGTTGTGTAGTAATGGATTTTTGGATGGATTTGTCTGTGCATCGTCTGGTATGGCTTTCGTCGCAGCTTCGGAGGGCGTGAGGATGAGTCCCGAAGACAAGGGAGGGAGCAGCTTTAGACCTCGTTCGACCACGTTGAGGTTCTTGAGGTGACGCGCTGGAGCCGAGTCTTTCAGTTGTAATGGTTTAGATGCCGGCAACGATACAAGCTCTTGTTCCACAAACGTCGAGAACGGGTTGCCACTGCCGAGTGACGGTGAGATGCCGGAAGTGTCGGCTTGCTGTGCCGCCGCTGATAGCCGTTGCAGCTCTTTCTTGATATCGCGATACTCGGCCTCAAGATTGACAAAGACGTGTGCGCCATCTGCTCGGTTCTCGGATGGTATGCCTCCGAGCGGGTCAAGGATGATGATGCGGTCTAGAATTGGTCTTTCGGCGAGACCGTTTGTCTTGCCTCGCGAAGCGCTGTCGAGGGACGTAGTGCTGTTGCTCTGTCCAGTGATACCCGCAAACTCACGAATCAGTGCAAGGAGCACGTCGTCTGCCTGGACCCTGACCTTCTTCAGATTTGTATCGTACGCAAAGGGTGTGATGACTGGGATGACGCCGTCGTCGATCGGAGGGAAGAGCAGGTAGTTGTGCTGCACCTCGACGCCTCCTCGCGCCTGTGCCGTACTCGGGAGTTCGCCAGTCACTATCGAGTGGCTCAAAGCGTCCTCGACTAGCAAGGCCCCGGCTTCGTTGTAGTCGTCTAATGCTGCCACCAAGCGCAGAGCTTGCTCTCTGACCATGTTTCCGTATGCCGCTTTGACTTCGGTATCGTATGTGCCCGTGTCCTCGTCGCAGTCCAGTACTACCGCAGTACTGAGGCCGAGCTGCGCCATCTGGCTCAACGTCAGTGCTATACCTCCCAGCGTGCGATCATCCAGCATCTGGGGCTGCCGAAGCTTGACCAGCGCCAGGTGTACTGGCTCTCCCTTCTCCTCCTCTTCGTACTTCGCTTCCGGGAGTGCTTCTCTGGTGAAGATGGTGGGCTGGTACAAGGCGCCCAGATTCACGCCGGGCCGCAGCGAGCCCGAATCATTGTGGATGTCCTCGCCCATGGCTTCCTTCGCCTTCGCTGCAATGCCCCCCTTGCTCTTTTTGGGGGCGCCGAATTGCTTGAGGAAGTTACGGGCATCGCGTTTGCCAGGGGACTCATTGAGCAGCCGGGTCAATTGCTGTCGCTCGAGGCGCTGGCGCTCTTTCGCTGAGCTCGAGTGTTTTCGCGTGTGTGCATTCGTCGATAGGCCCGACTTCACGTGTCTTTCAGATGCCTTGTTCGTGTCATCGAACTTGGGGAGCTGCAAATATCAGTACTGTGCGACTTCGAAATAGCGGATACTTGCATGTGAGTGTAACTGGGTACGCACATTTTTCATAGCCCTCCCCAAGCCCCTCGCGGGGGCCTTGCACCAGATGAACATGCTTCATGCTATCGCGCAGCTGCTTCACACATTGCAAAATACGACTCGAGGCAGGAGCTATGACTCTAGACGCATGACTGCTCCAGTTATCGAGGTTTGATAACGGCAGCTGCGCGTCATTTGCTGGTAACCGACATCGGCCCGTGCCTTATCCCCGGACTAAGAGCGAATAATGACAAACACCATGACGACAATAACTAGCGGAGACTCGCGGTACTTGAGCGGAACAGCTATATAAACTTCGACTTGGCCAGCGCAAATGCAAACATACCGAGTACGATTTGATGACAAGGACTCACCATGGCCCCACAACTCGCTTGGATTGGCCTCGGCAACATGGGCAGGGCAAGTATAGCCGACCATTCACTCAAACACGTCGCTGACCGTAATAGGGCATGTGCAAGAACCTCGTCGAGAAAGGCAAGCTTGATAAGCCCCTGATTGTGTACAACCGTACGAAGAAGCGCTCTGAGGATCTCGCCTCCAAGCTCGGCTCAAATATCAAAATCGTCGACTCCATCAACGACGCCGTCAAAGAGAGTGACATCATCTTCATGTGTCTCGGCGATGACGCAGCCGTGACCTCTACCGTTGATACTGTGCTCCAGGGAGATGTAAAGGGAAAGTTGATCATCGATTGCTCCACCGTCCATCCTGACACGACGAATGCGCAGGAGAAGAAGATCACAGCAAAGGGAGGGGAGTTTGTGGGCATGCCTGGTACGTAACAGACACTCGAAGAATTCTCACCTAGCGTTGCTGATGTGATTGAAGTGTTCGGTGCCCCAGCAATGGCAGACAACGGCCAGCTCATCTGCGTGACCGCTGGACAGAAGCAGGCTTGTGACAAAGTGTTGCCGTACACTGAAGGCGTAATGGGCCGTGCAAACATCAACTACTCTGGCCAACCCGCCGGCAACGCCACCCTTCTCAAAATCATCGGCAACACATTTATTCTAAACATGGTCTCCCAGCTCTCTGAAGGCCACGTCCTGGCTGAAAAATCCGGTTTGGGAGTCGACAACCTGCAAGCTTTTATCAGCACCATGTTCCCAGGCCCCTACACAACGTACAGTCAACGAATGCTCGCGGGTGACTACTATCAGCGTGATGAACCGCTTTTCCACATCGACTTAGCGACGAAGGATGCGAGACATGCCATGAGTCTAGCTGAGAGCAATGGAGCGAAGGATGGCATGAAGATGCTGGGTATCGCTCAGCAGCGGTTGGATGGCGTGAAGAGTGAAATCGGGGACAGGGGAGATATTCCCAGTGTGTATGGCGTTGTGAGGAAGGAGGCGGGCTTGGAGTTTAAGAACAAGGGATGAAAAATCATGGAGATCTGGCGGCATCTAATGAGCATCTAGTAGGCCGATGATATAAGCTCTATAAAAAAAGATGAACGTGCTCTAAGCCACCCCTCCTTCCCTGTTGACACTGTTTATATTGTGGTTAGAAGTTTTTCGACCTGTTGACTGTACATATAGTCGATGGCGTGACGCTAGCGATGCGAGAAAGGCAATCGCAACGTCTCTGCTCGGCTCTTACCTTATGACACATAAGAACAGCAAAACAGCTTGGAGACTGCATATCTCACGTCCTTTGCATCCCAAAGTTGACTCAATGCACGCTGATCACTTACCTCTTCCAACCAAACTTCCAAGTAACCCCTCGGCTCTCACTCCACCGAACATGATCAGCCGGCAAAGCTTTCCACCAACGTCAAACCCGCGCATGTCATCTAGCGTGCTGATCCCCAGATTTTACCCCAATTTCTATGCTTCCCCGCCATCTTGATGCGGGAAAGACTCGCCTTGGTCGCAACGGGCCTGCCGTGTCGAAACCCGGTTGATGCGCGCTGCACACATGGCGTGAGATTAGACGGTACGAGGGGAATGGCGGGTATTTGAGCGGGTGATGCGCTACGCCTTCCTAACAAGACTTTGCGACTACCAAAACATTGGACATCTGTGTAGTGTATTGACTTCTTGATACTGTGTTGCATCTTACCCAATGCCTTGACCAACATCACCGAACTACCGTATCGCTACTAGCATTTCTATCGCACCATGGGGTTCTTCAAGAAACACACACTGCGCACTCGTGACAACCAGCGGACGCGTGCCGCTGAACTTACACTTCGCGAGTCTATATACCCACTCTGTCTAGTTACTATTCTGTTCTTCCTTTGGGTAACTAAGCCGCCCTCCCCCTCACACCCAAACACACCTAAACTGACGAACACAGGGCTTCTCATACGGGCTCATCGACACCCTAAACAAGCATTTCCAAGAAACCCTCGGTATAACGCGCGCTCGCTCGTCAGGACTCCAAGCAGCATACTTCGGCGCCTACCCGCTCGCTTCACTGGGCCACGCGAATTGGCTACTGCGACATTATGGGTATAAAGCGACGTTTATCTGGGGCCTTTCCCTCTACGGTATCGGCTCGCTGATCGCGTGGCCATGTCTTGTGTACCGATCGTTTGGGGGGTTTTGTGCGGCGATTTTTGTGATTGGGAATGGATTGGGGTCGCTGGAGACGGCTGCGAATCCTTATCTCGCTGGTGAGTCTCGTCTATCAGTACAGTTTCTATTGTTGTTAGACGCTGATAGAGGGTAGTTTGTGGACCACCAAAGTACTCGGAGATCCGGATCAACGTCGCTCAGGCTTTCAACGGGATTGGGACGGTCGTCGCGCCGGTGCTGGGATCTTATGTCTTCTTCACACATGTAGGCACGGGGGAAGAGGCTGTGAATGCTTTGCAGAATGTTCAGTGGACGTACCTCGCCATCGCATGTTTCGTCTTTTGCCTAGCGGCGGTTTACTACTTCTCGTCTATACCTGAGATCACTGGTAGGACCCCACATCACAAACAGCGACAATGTTCATGCTGAAATTAAACAGACGCCGATATGGCCTTCCAGGCCGAGAGCACACACGCCGGAACCGACGTCGAACCTTTCCACAAGCAATACCGCCTTTTCCATGCCACATTTGCGCAGTTCTGTTACACCGGCGCACAAGTCGCCATAGCAGGATCCTTTATCAACTACGTCACCGAAACCCGTCTCAATAGAACGGGTGACGGACCCACGAGCTCGGCAGACGCAGCACGCTTCCTCGCCGGTGCGCAAGGAACTTTCACAATGGGCCGCTTCATCGGTAGTGCGAGTATGAAATTCGTGAAACCGCGCTGGGTCTTCTTTGTCTTTATGAGCATGTGCATCGTCTTCCTCATTCCCGCGATTACCGAAAGAGGAAATACAGGGATGAGCATGTTATACTTTGTTCTCTTCTTCGAGAGCATCATCTTCCCCACCATTGTCGCGCTGGGTATGCGGGGATTGGGCAAGTACTCGAAGCGCGGGTCGGGGTATATCATTGCTGGTGTGGCGGGCGGTGCCGTCGTTCCTCCTCTTCTGTTCGTAGCGGCGGACTCTCAGGGTGCGGTTGACTTTGCGACTGGTCACTCGCCGACAGCTACGGCGATGGCGGTTCCCCTGGCGTTCTTCATAGCCGCGTGGACGTATCCGGTTTGCGTCAATTTTGTGCCGGCGTATAGGGATGTGGCGGATAGGTTCTCGACAGCTGAGATTGGAATTACGGGGGCGCGGGCGGGTGATGCTGAGAATCAGAATCAGACTGGAAGCAGTGGGGTGTCTGGCGATGTTGTTCTTGCTAAGGACGAGGCGGCAACGCACACTGAGACGGTTGATCGGGATGGGGAGACACATGCATAGGATAGCTCTTTGACGATTCGGGGGAGTCAGACGTGGCCGTGAAAAAGGTATTCTTGACTACTGTTCTGTATGGACCCAAGTCGCCCAATACGTCGCAAGCAATGCCTGTTTAGTAATGCTCCACACTAGTGTCTGACAAGACTCGACGCAAATGAATCGAGTGGATCAACGACTTTGTAGTGTGTCGTTACCACTCGCAGAATCTGATGCGTCGATAGCAAGTCGTGCACGTCTCACAGCTAGACGCTGACACTTGTCGCCAGCTGCCGTGATAACCGGCTTGTGTGCTATCGGGTTTGGGCGTTCCTGAAGATCTTCGCATTGGACCTATCATTGATTGGTAGCAGCCGTGGCGTGTCATAGGACGTCAACCAAAAAATACGTGTCGAAACAAAAAGGGATGGGGAATCAGTGAGGCTGCCTATCCAGAAGAATCTGTCTACTTGCACTTTGGACGACGGCGCTGACTCTCGATCTCCGGGCACGGACTGCTCCACACGCTCCCGTTAGTGGTGGCTGTGCCTGGGGATGCAGGGCCGAGTGAGCGCCGGCCGACCTCAGACCAACGTGCAACGATCGTCCCTCCTCACCAGGCATGACAACCGTCGCCCGCGATTGCTGCGCCGTATCGCAGCTCTAGACCGCAATCACGAAGAATGCGGTGGTCATGGACAGAAAGGCCCTCTTTTTCCCGTGGTAAGCGCGCACGGCCGTGAGGAAGGTACGGACGGTGATGGCTAACACGCACAGCGGCCTGGTCTTAGCATCTGGATACTTGAGCACCGCACAGCCCGTCGACTACTCGTTCGCCTTCGACAAGCCGCTGCACACGGTGGGCATCGTGCTGCTGCTAACCGGGCTTGCCGTCGTCACCATTGAAGCCTGGCTGTCCCGCGCTGTGCAGCCGCTGCCCCCGACCCGATACATCGCGATCCCGCTGCGCGACGGGCAGAGCAGGCAGCCCGGCGAAGAGATCTGGACCGAAGCTGGGCAGCCGGGGCGACGGCGAGCATGGAGCGTCCGCGCGGTCGGCGCGCTGTTGGCCGTGCTGTTGTTCGCGATATGCGGTCGCATCGCCGTCTTCCACGGCGTGGTCAAGGACGTCGAGTGTAGCGGGCCGTCGGCTCTGGTGCGCAAACCCCACGCAATGCGAAAGCACTACTAACGCGCACAGGCATTCCTCCCCCTCGTACTTGCCCTCTACCACAGCATCCGCCATCCCAGCCAGCGCCAGTACCCCGCCTGGAGTGCTGACGCCCGCCCGCCCGCCCGGCTAGACCGCGTCTCCAGCTTCATCTTCGACGGCTCCACGCGCTACATCGTGCCCGCCATCTTGCTGTCCATCAGCAGCTTCCTCGTCGTCATCAAGTCCAGCACCGTGCCGTCGACATACATCTGCCCCCTCGCAAACTCTACCGCGACCACTATCCCCTCTGTTCAGTTCTTCGGCTTCTTGCTAGATTGCCTCATCGTTCTGCTGGTATACCGCCTGCTTGACGATGGCATCGCTTCCGCAGATGACTGGACCATCCACCTCCAGGATGGCACATCGAATCACCTGCTAGTTGGCTTAACACTTGTTGTACGTAAGCCGCAATCTCTCTTCAACCCCCAACATGCTAACCACAGCAGGCTTCGTCTTTAGTTCTTCTTGTCGCAGGCATTGTTGTATACCCTGCAATGCCCGAGCACCGCGAGTGGATGCTCTCCTTTCCTTCTGAATATCTGCTTAGTCTTTTGCGTTTATCGTTGATGATACCCTTTATGACGTTATGTTTCTTAAAATCGGTACGTCCTAGTCGTTAACGTCATATAGACAGGCCACTGACTATCCAGGCACGGCTTTACGGCGTTATCAGCGCGGTGCTCATTATTGCATTTTCTTCTGCATACATTGGCGTCCTTCGAGCCCTCGGGACCGGCGTGTCCTATTCCTTCCCACCAAAATCTACCGTGGGCCTTGTTTTGTGCTTGTCTTTGCTTACTATCGCCCTCGTCCTCCATTTGGTTACAGATACCAACATCGAAACCCGCATACGCTCTACTGTGCCCGTCCGTCTGGGCAGGAACCAGTCGGCCGCATTCATCGTTCTTCTCATCGCCTTCTCCATTGGCGTCGTTGTATATCGTCGCCAGGGACCCGTACTAGAACATCCCATCACTACCTTGATCGATGTTGCGACAGTGCAACACGAACAGTGGGCGTCGCAAGCGCACAGGAGCAACTCCCTTGCTGAAGCTGTTGTACATTATCGGCAACGCTATAACCGCGATCCTCCGCCGAATTTCGACAAGTGGTACCATTTTGCCGTCAGCCGGAGTTCCATTGTCATCGACGATTACGACAACATCGAAGAAGATCTTGCACCATTCTCATCTTTCAGCCCCGACGATTTGCGACTGCGTACTGCGACTGTGTTGGCTACAAATGAGGCAGTGGGCGGTATTCGCGTAAGAAATGGGAAGACTGAGGTGTTCAACACTGTGCCTGAGACGCATCAGTGGATGATGGACGGCGCGGCAAGCATGATCCAACAATTCGCCGAATATCTTCCTGACATGGACTTGGCTTTGAACCTGCAGGACGAGAGTCGAGTTGCGGTACCGTACGAGCGCTTACAGGATGCCCTGGACAACCCTCAGCCTTATCCTACGCCCGAGCCATCCCGGCCATTGAAGGACTTCAGTGCCGATCGCGCGTCGAAGTGGCCAGACCCCGCACATATCAGGACGGACCCAAACTTCTTCGAAAATGCTAGCGTCAAGTCTTCGTTCCAAACATACGGATCAATTGCATGCCCCCCGAATTCCCGCGCACGGAGAGAACGCCACTGGAATACAAAGACGTTTTGCCACACCTGTACCCAAGATCACTCCATGGGCGCCTTCGTAGCCAACTGGACCTTGTCCGCCGATCCTTGTCACCAACCCGACATTGCCAACCTCCACGGCATGCACCTCAGTCCGGCGTCCCTGATGGGTACCCACGATGTCGTTCCGATATTCAGTCAAAGCCGTGCACCTGGATATGTTGACATTCGGTACCCCTCGCCTTGGAACTACATGGACAAGACGAAATACGAGTTCGACGAGAAGTTTCCGGATTCTCACTTCCAGGACAAGGAAAACACTCTTTTCTGGCGTGGTTCGACAACCGAAGGCGTAACTACCCATGGTACTTGGAAGGGTATGCTTCGGCAGCGCCTTGTGCACCTCCTCAGCAATGAGACATCCCGTCAGCCCATTCTCCTCCCGAAAGGCGACCACAGCGGGCAGTTGGAATATGTACTCAAACGCACGACCGACATCAAGAAATACCTCGAGACCAAAACCGATGTCCGTTTCGTCGACGAAATCAACCACTGCGCTGGTCAAGACTGTATCGACCAAACCCGTGAGTTTGGGTTTGGCCTCCCGATAGACTTCAAGAAACACTGGCGCCACCGTTACTTGTTCGATCTAGACGGGCCCGCATTTTCGGGCAATTTCCTCCCCTTCCTGCACTCCAACTCGGTCATCTTGAAAACACGCTTCTTCACTGAATGGTACGAGGGGAGACTCACGGCATGGAAACACTTCGTCCCCGTTGACCTGCGCCTTCATGATCTTTTCAGCACGTTAGCGTACTTTGGCGGCTGGGGCGTTGAGGACAGGGGAAAGAGGATGATGGAGGGGAGGAACAGGGAGGCGGAGCGCGTGGCGCGCGAGGGCAGGGTGTGGGCGATGAAGGTGCTGCGAAAGGAGGATATGGAAGTTTATTTCTTCAGGTTGTTGCTGGAGTGGGGAAGGTTAACTGATGATGCAAGGACTGAGGTTGGGTTTCGTGTGGAGAAGGGGGGCAGAGGGGAGGGCATGAGGGGTGCTAGTGTGGAGAGGGAGGTGCTGGAGTTGTGACATTCTTTGTTCTGAGCGCGGTATTTTCTTTTTTTCCCCGGCCAATTTGGGTAAGGTTGCATAAGCGGTGCTTTGGGAGGCGCAAAATATCATCGCTTTTTTTCCATGGAGATGATGCCATGGGTAGTGATGTTCAATGTTGTGCTGAATGAAGTCCATCACGCCCTACTGACAGTTCGAAGTCACGTCCCCTAGCGTCGGCCGTCGGCGGCTTGTGGGATTGGGGTATATAAACCCCCTTTCCTCTCGTCGCTCACGTACTCTCCTTTTCTTTTCCTATACCACACCACAAGTCTTTCCAGAATCCACCAAAAGACATCAATATTGGCTTATGATGTTGTCAGCCCTGCCCTGTCCTGTCTTATGTTCGAAAAACTGTGACGTACAACGAAATGTTGCGTTCTTTCTTCTGTTTTCTTGTTCTCTAGACCAAAAACAACCCGTGCAGGACATATGTGGCGGTCCTCTGCTTTTTTTCCTCTCCAAAAGCCAGACTGGGGAGAGATGATGATGATGATGTCTGTGTGTGGGATTTGCTTCTCCTCTCTCTCTCTCTCTCTCTCTGCTCTTCCTAATCTGTCCAAAGGGAATGGGGAGTATGCGTTATGCGCCTCTTTACTTGCGCAATATTAAAGGTGTGGTATCAAGCGTGCCATGTGCTGGTCTCGCTGCTCGCCTCTCGCCCTCTGAAGAAAAATCTACCATAGGAGATCTAATAGTGAGTGCTGCGTTTTTGATGAACCCCCTTCCTTGCTTCATTGTATCTTAAAAAAAACCCCTTGGAAGACGATAGTGTAGGTTCTCTATGTGGTAGTAGTCTCCCTAGCACAGGAAAGCGATGTAAGCTTGTTTAAACAGCGTAAGACTTATGTATACGTAACATGATCCATATCCAAGTCAAGAATGGAAGGGTTATTAGGAGGTATACCTGCTGTATGCTCCCACTAATGTAATTTTACATTATTTATGTTCAACGGTTCAACGCCAACCGACCGCGACTTCAAGTAGGCGATGTGGATTTTCGTTGAGGAGAAGGAGTCATGTTGAACCTCGTTCTAAGGCATCTGAGGCGTGCGCTCTTAAACTTCGCACATGGATGGGTTCGTGGGCCATGTCGAGGCACGCGTTATTTCTCTCTCAATTAATGCCTCCAATAGAGGACGATAAGTAAGATTGGGCTTATAATGCGAATTTGCAACGGATTAATGGCCCTGGCTTCAGATCTGAAAGCGGTAGTATAGTGGACGAAAACGGGGTGATGGTCTGTCGTGACCAACAAGCAAGCAGCCGGCACAGGCAAAACTGCCTACCAGAACGAGATTCGAAAACGTCGCGATACGCTGAACAGAAAACTCTCTAGCCACACTGAGCTCGGAATTATGCGTGTATTTCAAGAAAATAGAGAGAAGTGATCATGTTGGAGGTATGAAGTTGGTGATTTGTTTCGAAGCTGCTAGTACCAACGATCTGAGAGCTTTATACCTGTTCCCCTATGACTGAGACAGCATCTTCAGTACGAATTGTGATGGATGATCTGGGATCGAATTAGTAAACGTTACCCTTGAGTGTAGGAATTACTTACCTCCCAAAAGATCAGCAAAGACCTCGCCATCTGCCACCATCAACCCAGCATCTATTCACTCGGTTAGCAATCACTCCACACACTACCAAATCTTATTGACCTCTATGCACAACATACTGGAAAATTTGAGTTGGTAGGAGTCGCCGTCCTTGGTCGCAGTAACAGCATGCACCTGCGTATCAGTATCCTCCTTGAACCAGTACACCTGCTTCGGCAAAAAGCTCCGATCTTCAGATCTGGCTCGTGCAAGGATCCAACCGTTGGACTGGAGACGGCTGTCTTTGAGTTCGAAAACTGCAGCGTCGGTCCCGGTCTTTGCTTGGGTGCGGTCTGAGTCGCTGGAGCTGGCAGCGGTGATGGGTTTGCCGTCGATTTCGACGGTAAAGGGGGAGGGAAGGCTGTCCATGGCTCTGGTTGAGTACAGGTGTACAGAGATTAGGAAGAGGGCGAAAATTCCGAACGTCCACAACAGATTGCGACGGGTGTTTGATGCAGGAGCTGGCATTCGATGAGTGTTGTGGTACGTAGATAGGCCAGTGAAACCGGTTATTTGGGCTGTATTAATAGGAAGTGTACTTCGCCACAATGCAGTGCGTATAAACAGTTGTACTGAATGTGGTATACTTATGATGCTATGTCAACACGCCCAGACCTGTCACCCAGACTGTTGCCTGATGAAAGAGCCGCTTACGTAGAGCAATGACGTAATCTTGAGAGAACGACGTAGGCTGCAGAAGTGATGTGCTAGAATTCGAGAAGAAGCAACACCTACCCACTTTCTTAAGCGCCTTCTTACTTCGACGCATGCACTCCGCGAATCTCGTAATGCGTGTCAAAGCCGTTGTGAAGATCGCTCCTTATTTTGGCAGTCAACCGTCGGACGAGATCACCGCCAAGTCCTAACGCTCCGCCCTATCGATAGCCCCTCGTCCTCCTTCCCTTCTGGTCTCAGCGCCCGCAACCTCAAACACGACGACAACAAATCAGCCCGAATCCTCGCTGTCTCCGACGCGCGCAATATCGACCTGCATCCAATGCGTGCGAGCCAAGAAACTGAATGTTTCGCTAGCAGGCCACGCGCTCGATTAGATGTGGCAGGTCTATAGTCGCTATTCGCCCTTCGCCTTCCCTTTGGCCTTGCCCGATGTCCTAGGATACGCCAACGTCTTATTCGCCCGTCAGTGGATCTAGTCCCCTGCCGATCATGCAGTCTAATATACACAATCCTCCAACGGTGACGGTCGTTCGAGCAGGAACTGTACCGGTGTACAGCAGATGGCGCTGTGTCTACGGATATGCGCTCCTGATGTGGAACTAACGGCGTCGAACCTTGAGCGAACAAGCGACGGGAACAAAGATAAGGAACTATAGAATCAGGGGACTTCGTATACTGTATGTTTTGACGGAACGAGCGTGGGAGATCAACGCGATTCACGCGCTTTATAGCAGGGATATGCTTCCGCTCCCGGGCTGTGTAGAAGAAGTTCACATGAGACCTGAGCGCGCTGTCACACGTAGTATGCATAGCTATCATGCTATCCCGGGATTGCGCCCCAGTCTACATCAGCATGCGAAAATAGACTTGTGCCGTTTACTTCAGATGTGGCCAATGTCATAGCCCCTGGTAACTCTACGATAACGCATGGGCAAACAACCTACAGTTAATAACTTGCATACTCCAAACTGTGGAGAGAAACAATGCAGCCCCTGGCCCACGGGAGTAACCACAGCATGAGCTTCCTCTTTCACCATCGCTGCAGGGTAATCAGGCGAAAAGGCTTAGACGACCGCAGATAACAGTACCCTATGGGCCGGGGTAAGTCGCTTGGCAATGCAACATACACACCGGAGCTGCTCAGCGGACTACAGGCTAAGCTTTTACCAAGCCGTGGATGGCCTCAATGCGGAAGGACAAACAACACACCTGGTCGATCCCTCTTGGTACTCTCGGACGACACGATGGGAAGGTCTTTGTTGACCAAGGCGGAGCATTGGCAAACACATTCGGAGAGCCTTTGGTTTCTATAAGTAGGGAGTCTCATCCCTTCTAATCACTCACCACGCTTCAGCCAGTCAGCCGCTTTTCACCTTCGCTTCAGATACCCGCCAGTCTTGCCAACAGCCTCATTCATTTCGAGCCTAATCACCATGCGTTTCCAATCGCTCATCGCTGTTGCGCTTCCCGCGCTCGTCCTTGCGGCTCCTACCCCCCAGGACCCGGACTACGAGTTCCCTGAGGGCGTTCCCACTGAGGAGATCGTTGGTGGATCTATCGCCAGCTCCGGCGAGTTCCCCTACATCGTCTCGCTTCAGCGCAGCGGATCCCACTTCTGCGGTGGTTCCCTCCTGAACGCCAACACCGTCATCACTGCTGGTCATTGCTCAGTGAGCTCTGTTGTCTCGCCCATCAGCGGTCTCCGTGTCCGCGCTGGCAGCTTGGTAAGATTGCCCTGACTACCTATAAAAGAGAGACTCAAAGCTAACCTTCTGCAGAACCGCAACTCCGGAGGAACTCTCGTCTCCGTCACCTCTGTCAAGGTCCACCCCAACTACAGCAGCGGCCTCCAGGACTACGACGTCGCCATCTGGAAGCTCGCTACTTCCATCCCGTCCAGCAGCACCATTGGCTACGCTTCTCTCGCGGCCGCCAACTCTGACCCTGCTTCTGGCAGCACCACCACTGTAGCTGGCTGGTAAGTCCCAAGCCCTACCATCATCATCGAATCAGCCCACTAAAAGAATTCTAGGGGAGCTCTTTCCGAAGGTGGCAGCAGCCCCACGTCCCTCTACAAGGTATCCGTGCCCGTCGTCAGCCGCGCCAGCTGCCGTACCGCCTACGGCACCTCCGCCGTCACCGACCGCATGTTCTGTGCCGGTACCACTGCCGGCGGCAAGGACTCTTGCCAGGGTGACAGCGGCGGCCCCATTATCGACTCTTCCAAGGCTCTGGTTGGTCTCGTCTCCTGGGGTGACGGCTGTGCTCGTCCTAACGTACCGGGTGTTTACTCTCGTGTTGGTGCGCTCCGACCTTTCATCGATGCCAACGTTTAAATGGAGATTGAAATGGCATGGGATTGGAAATGAAGGCAAAGCATGACAAGGCGATATGGCTTGGTGCTTGGCTGGGTATTAGGTTTCTATTCTTGCATCGACGGAGGGCTTTGGCACTGCGTTGATGTAGACCGTTTTGATGAATTTGTAGTTATGTCTCTATGAGCAATGGTACTGATGTCGATGATTAATTGTTTGTTCCTCTGCCGATGTCCC
>ML976001.1:270783-337946 GCA_010015635.1 Clathrospora elynae
GACTACTTATTCGTGTTTACCTGCATCAAAGGAGTTGCCAGCTTTCTCTTTAAGAAAAACCACCTCTTTACTACTCGTACACATTGAGTGTCTAAAACAAAATATCTGCACACAAATGGTCCGTGAAGATGTCGCGGTGCAGGTAATGGACAGCATAGATGAAGTTTTATTGTGTTCTGTTCTGTGTTCTTCTGCTGTGACTATCTTTCATGAGGCCACAGGAAGGGTCGGTGTACATGACGTATCTATGACAGCTTTAAGGATAAGGAGCACCGAACCAACACACGTGGCACACAGAAAGTCCTTACCTCATAAACCGTTACAAAAGGTCTTCCAACTCAGACTCTTAAACGAAGACAAAAACCTGCATCACGAGCTACTGTACGCTTAAAAACAAAGCCGCAAAGTCCGTATAGAGGAGCCTTCAAATTTCCGCGCATTCGAAAACAAGTCTGTGCTCCTGGTACGGAGGCGGAAAGAAAGAAGGGCTCATACTCATGGATATTAGACTAAAGCTAGAGGGAAGGCGTATATAACCCGACCCAATCTTGCTACATCCTCTCTCTATCTTTCTTTAACTCTGAAAATCTAAAGACAAAAGATACTTTTCACCATCTTTCCTCGTGGTGTGGAGATGAGATGGAGCCAAAGCTATGAGCTAGCTAAGATAAAGCTCTGTGCGGAACCAAATAACGGTCGAAGAGGAGTTTCGATGGCGTGCTCCTGCAACCTTGCTGTTCAACTCGTACTAAGGAAACAAGCATCTCCATGCGGAGCATGAACGGAAATCGAAAGCTGCATCAAGCTAGCTTGGCTCAATACTGGTAAAAAGGACGGAGGGTATGAAGTCCCTAATCTTGCGCTGTTCATCCCTTTCTCTAATATGTTCTGACGCCATAAAGTGCATGTTTTTCAAAAGAAAACTAGAGGATGCAAATGGGCAATGCGACATGTGTGAATAAAAAAAAATGTCCAAGTGGGCCTACTGAAGGTCTTCAGGGGTGTGGAAGGGATGAGGAAACCGAAAAAAAGTAGATAAACTAAAGTATCCGCCGCCTAGTATTAGGAGTTGAGTCTGAAGTTTTTTGACGGCATTAAGTTTTGGACGACCGGGCGTTATGAACATGATTCCCGGTGGCGAATATGGCGGCAGTTGTAGCGGCCCTGCTAAAATAGACAGATTTTGATGTTGTCGCTTTCATAGGAAAGGTATGCGTAATACCGCGCTCTAGGTCAATATGATGAGGCTACGTGTAGCATCCAGTAATACGAACAACGCTTAAGACTATCTCCTTATTCACCTCTCTTGGCATCGCCTATGTGCCCAACTAAACGGTTCTAATAGCAATAACGGAGGTGCGATGAGCGGCTACTCCGCCCACAGCGGGTATCAGATGAGAAAGACACCCCAATTGAACAACCCCTTACGTCCCCACTATCCCCTACCCACTTCCTTTCCGGCGCGATGGTTGCCTCAATCACCACCCTACACCCTCATAGTCTTCGGCCGTCGAAACGGATGCGCCTCAGTGTTGAATACCCAATCGTCCAGCGATATCATATCCGGCCCACTGAAGATGAGATAGAAATACTTCAACGTCTCCGCCGTCCAAAAACTCTCCATTTTATCCTGGATGTTGTCTTCTCGCGTGAAAACCCCACCTCTCACACCGGGAACGCGCTGCGTGCCACCCGGTTTTGGTGCTACGAACGTAACGTCGATGATCTGGCCATTGGCGTACGGCGTCCGAGATGCGGCGACGATGCTGGTGAACATGTCCCAGGCATCGTCGAGGTACTGTTGGTCGCCTGTGATGCGATACATGATGAAGACTGATTCGATCGCCTCAGGGCGTAAAAGGTAGCGTTTATCCCGGATATTGGTGAAGCCTGGCGGAACATGGAACTGCCTCACTATCTCGTCGATATCTACCACGTACTTCCCACCGTAGTGACGCATGGCCTCTTCTCCCCAGGTGGTCTTGTTCCATGGACATGATGTTCGCGAGTCACAGGGTACCATGTCGAAGGTTTCGGGCATGATGCCGGTGGGCATCGCGGCGTAGGCGTATATGCAGCCCTTGGTGAGTTTCGCGCCGAGATCAACGTGATGTGGATTTGAAAAGAGACGACCTGCTAGGCCAAACATGCCGCCGATGAAGCATGTCAGATGCTGCATTGTTGGGTCCAGACGGACTTCTTCATCTCTCGGCGTGAAGACGTCACCGCAGAGCAAAAGGTCTTCTCCACGCGCTGTGTCTGGTACCATCGGACGGAATAGCATGTGTTTGTCGATAACTGCGGCAGAGTCCTTGTACAGCTTCTCGTACAGCGGTTCCAGCCCTCCTAGCAGCGCGTGCATCTTAGGGAAGTACTCGTACGTCGAATCAGCGAGCGCGCCAATCGAGAAGGAACGTGACTGATTGAACTCTCCTTTCGCAGCGTTTACCACAGTGGGCCACAGCCCCGGTATCTTGGTGGTATCCTGCGTGCGGTCCATGAGAATACTGACTCGAGCTACAGCATCGTAGTACTTCGGCTGCGCAGTGATCTGAGCGAGGCGCGTAAACTCCATGGTGAGCGATCCCAGGCAAGCGAAGCAGATATTTGTTTCCGCCGTGAAAGCAGGCCTCTCTAGATCCTTGGCGTTCTCGACATTGAGCCAGCCTAAAGGCGTATTGTTCGTTGTGTCAAAAGCTCGGTACAGCATCTCTCCCAACTGCACCGCTTTCTCGAGCAATACCGGTTGTCGGCTCAAATCGTATGCGCTCAAGAAGCCTCCCAGGTATCTGATGGTCGTTTCAAAAACGCTGACGGTAGTGAGGTTCGTCTTGCCAAAATCAATAGCCGCCGCAGCCTCCACGGCCTCGTGAAACTCCTCCTTCAGTCCCATAATCCATAATGTATCCAGTGAGTCGACCAATGTGGCGCCCCAGCCTCCAAACGACTCTTCTCCTTCTGCCGTAACAGGTTTGAGTTCATCTTGTGGCCAAGAAAACTGCCTGTAGCTGCCCCAACCACGCTTGAACTCTTCCCGCACAGCGACTCGCCGCGTCTCCCTCAGTTTTCTTTGCGCGCTCGTCTCAGAGAAGTGCTCGAATTGGACGGGCGGGAGGCTGCGAGGTATGCCCGTCGGCAAATGTGTGTACGACTCGATCGTGTTCACGAACGGCGCTTTTCTCCAATCGTATGACTGTTGTGATTCGGCGACGTGGACACTCTCTCGATCGTTCATGTACGTTTCGTGTATGTGGAAGGGAACGGCGAACAAATCAACTGGCTGCCCGGACCATATGTAGTAGGCGCCGAATGCGACAGCCCCCATGAGGAGATATGTGAGGACCCGTTTGTGTTGCCGCGATAGGGGCTGGTCGTAGTTTGCCCGGCGGGACACCTTGATCCTGCGCATCGTGAGGTAGAAGCTGAGGATTAGATGTTCTCATTAATAGACTCGACCACCGCGAGCGAACATAACACGGGGCTGATACTACGCCAATCCGCGTTGCAAAGGCAGCGGCTCAATGGTCATGCAAGAATAGAACAAGAAATGCTCGAAGTGAAGATACCAATACGAGAGATCATGTTCATAGCATCGCCATGGTGGTGGTGGTAATTGGGCGTGGGTCGAGCGCTCAGGACACCTCTGTTGTTACGGAAAGAAGCCATCTGCCAAGGCAAGAACTAATGCCGATCCGCAGAACAACGTCTTTCCGGTAGCCATGGCGTATGTCGGCGGATTAGATGAGGGTGCACGCGTGCTTTGATTGATTGATGTGTGCAACTGTTCCGGCTCGCGCTAGGACGCGGGCTCGTCTAAGATCTCACGATAGACGGGCAGTGATGTCGAGCATGACTACAGTAGAAATAGCAGCCTCATGCCCCGACACTCCTTCGGGCAAGGAGCATGCCTTGCCGCCCGGGAAGGAACGGCCAATGCCGCGTGGGCACGTGGACAGCCATTGGCAGACCCCCGCTTTGGGAACCATGTTGCGACAACTGACACTCGCCCGTCAAGCCCATTTCGCTTAGCAAACTCACACTTTTCGAGAAAGTTTATAAGAGAATTCTAAGTAGAAAAACATGTTTGGAATATGTAGCACGAATCGGCCATCTGAGGCTGGAAAGAGCAAACGATGTGGATGCAAGCACAGCCAGCTTCATCTCCACATATACAGCCTTCTCATGGGACGCCTAACTTGAACTCATCTCCTTCAGCCGACCCATTATAATCTTACACTTGGTCTTCCATCCATCCACAGCACGCGCTTTGGCTTAGCGCTCATGCAGTCCTCAGCTGTGAATGCTGCGCTCGGGGTTGGGGGCCAAAAGGCTTCTTGGCTGGAGTCCACCCGTGGGCGCGGGCGCTTTCTGCTGCTTGGACCTGAGGTTTCCCCCCTGGTATCATACCGAAATCTATCTCTTCACGCCAATCCTTGGGGATCGGGTCTCGCACACCGAGAGTTCGTTCAGACTACTACCCTCACCTACGTCGAATACCGTCTCTGGTGGCACGCTACACAGAGCGTTGTCATCATACAGTATGATGATATTATCAAGGCAGAGCCTGATGGCTTTTGTGTGGGCAAGCGCTGCTCTTGCAACGCCCTTTTCACGTATGTTTACCGACGGAGATGAGATGGAAGCACACAATCGACATCCTGACGCGAGAACAGATTCTATGGATCCCATATTCAATAGCGACCTCGAAGTGCGACAAGAGGCGAATATGACATGTCCGGATAGCTACACGTCGGAGAATGGCCTCGAATTCACTACATACTGCGAGCAAAACAACCCATTCAACGGTGAGGATTGGCTCGCGCCCCTCATCGCAAAGGTGCCCAAGGCTGACAAATAGCAGACGCGCAACCAGCCGCCTTCCAGACGGACAGTATGCAGGATTGCATGGAATACTGCTCGCGCTACCGGGGCAACGGCGAGGGTTGTTTTGGCGTCGTTTGGACTAATGTGGCAGGTCACTGCTGGTTACGAAACAGTACCACCTCCACCGCGAACCTCGAGCCTAATACCGGCTGCTATTCGGCGCTCATCAAGAACGACGGAATGAAACCCCTCGATACGGCATGTCCGAACACTGATCTTTCTGACAACAGTCTGCCTGGCGTAGAGGGCATCAGATACAGAACGTACTGCGGAAAGGTTATTGGGTCAGAGTACAACATGCCGTCCGGTAGCTGTTTCTCGGGAATTCCAAAGCCGTGCTGGAATGCTCCGTATCAAGGCTTTTTCCATGCGAAAACGCTGGAGGAGTGTCTGAAGATATGCGTGGATCAGCATCCTCTCTGCATGGCCGTGTCCTGGAATCCTGACCTGAGCACCGGTTTTGCTAACTGCTTTCCCAAGACGGGCTATGTAAACTACCTAAGTGATCCCAGCGCGAAACTGGGCATCATACACTCGGCGGCGATCACGACGGTCGAAACGCCCGACACGGAGTGTCCGTCTGACAATACTTACACGGCAGCGCAAGGAAAGACGAGCTTTGACATTCATTGCGGGAAAGCGAACACGGGCGCGAATATCACGATTATACACTCGCAGAATGTAACGGCGTGTATGGATGCTTGCGCGGCCAGCGATCAGAAATGCGTGGGTGTCTTGTTCGACTCGACGCTTGCGGGCGGATACAACAATTGCTGCCTCCAAAACACTACCTCGGTCATCGTAGACCAAGCTTCGGTTACCTACGCCGTTCTCTCCACTCAACCGCTGGCCTCCTCATCCACATCCCCCTCAGCCAGCCCTGGCACCTCTCCCTCTTCTTCCCCTCCAAGCAAAGCCTGGATCGCAGGCCCCGTCATCGGCGGCATCGTCGCGTTCCTCGCCCTCAGTTTCGCAATCTTCTGGTGGCGCAACCGGAAAGCCAGTAAAGCCGTCGGCATTGAGAAAGACGGGCGTCCGCTGGCACATACTACGGGACACGGACTAGCGCCGTCGTATAGTCCTGATGGGCATGCTGGAGACGCGCAGCAGCAGAAGTATTATAATAATGTGCCTACAGAGTTGGAGACCGAGCATATGAGTGAGTTGCCGACGAACACCACAAAGTATGCGCATACAGCGACTGGGACGGTTCCGCAGGAGTTGCCTGCATGATGGAAGGCTGGGGGATTGTTATGAATATGGGGAGAAGCGGTTCAGTAGCAATGGAAAGCCTCTGGAATTAGTACCGATTGTGGTGGTTTTTATTAACCCTGGACGAAGGATTTGGAGGGATACCTATTTGATGTTCATGTACCAGGGGCCGTTTTTTTCGCTGTTTGTATACATATACCATGATCGCACTTTTAAGTGTCTTGCTTTGACCCGTGCGATTCAAGAAATTAGACCACAGCTTCTGGAGCTGTTACCACTACCAAGGCAGGGTCTTTGGTTTTGATATGAACACTTGCAGAGAACAGCGTATGCATCCTCCAATCCTACGTATATACACGGCCGAGACCCAGAAACCGTAGCACCCGGCTCCAGGTCCATCATACGCTCATCTTCATGGCAATACTCGCATGTGGCTTATACCCCACGACCTCAAACTCCTCTGCCTTCCAGCCATCGATATTGCCCCCAATCTCCCTGTTAATCTTCAGCGTTGGGAAGTCTCGCGGTTCTCGCTCTAGCTGTATTTTGAGCGCATCCACATGATCCAGATACACATGCGCGTCCCCCATTGTATGCGTAAACGTCCCCGGCGTCAAGTCGCACACATGAGCCAGCATGTGTGTAAGTAGCGCATAGCTTGCTATGTTGAACGGCACTCCCAACCCCATATCGCAAGAACGTTGATAGAGTAAGGAGTGAAGCACACCCCTCGGCCTCTCCTCCCCTTGCCTATGTCCCGGAAACCCGACGTAGAACTGCGCAAACATATGGCACGGCGGAAGTGCCATCTTCTTGATATCCGCCGGGTTCCACGCCGACAGGATAATGCGTCGATCGTAGGGTTTGTTCTTCAGCTTGTCGATTACTTCAGCAAGTTGGTCGACACCCTTCCCTGCGTAGTCTGCGTCGTGTCCTGTGTACTCGGCGCCAAAGTGCCGCCATTGAAAACCGTAGACGGGACCTAGTTCGCCTTCTTCGTAATGGCCTAGGCCGACGCTATCCAGGTACTCGCGCGATCCGTTGCCGTCCCAGATCTTGATGCCGGCGTCTGAGAGCGGCTTCGAATGAGTAGAGCCGGCGATGAACCAGAGAAGTTCGCCAATTACGGCCCGCAGGAATACGCGTTTTGTTGTGAGGAGGGGGAGGACGAGCTCTGGTGGTTGTGTGGGGTCGGTGGTGGGGCGCGAGAGGGCGAATTTCATTTGTGAGGGGAAGGGAATGGCGCATGTGCCGGTGCCGGTGCGGTCGGGGCGGTGTTCCCCATTTGTGAGGATATTGCGGATGAGGGAGAGGTATTGGTGCTCTTCGTGGGTGGGGTCGCTGGGTAGCATCGTCTTCGTGGGTGTGGTGTTTTCGGTGGTATCTCTGGTGGTGTCTTTGGTGGGTTCGGGGGCGACTACCGACTCGAGTATGGAAGGGGACATGCTGGCATCAATGTCAAGAAATCAAGAGTAGAGACGTGAGCGTTATGTAGAAGTGGAGTGAAGGCTGAGTTGCAAAACGCGTCAAGGTCCAGAAACGCGACTGCGCGAATGGTCCCTGCGGCCGCCCGTATCGAGTCCATTCCGACTAACTGCATTCGCACCTGCCACAAAACACCAACATCAAAACACTCTACTCGAGATTATGGCCGAAGAGCAAGCAGCTCACCACCTACTGAATGTACTAGAAGAGAGAGGCCTTAATGTAGATCTCGACAAGATACTTCTGGGCTTCGAGGATGCGGAGACGAAGCATGCATCTGCCGCTTGGGTCGAGGAGTATCTGCATGAGGATACACTGTTGACAAAAGAGGAACTAGAGCTGTGCGTATCACCCTGACATCTCGGGATATTTGCTAACTAAAGACCTAGATACCAGACATTGAGAAAGAAGAATCTCTTGCATCAGTACGAAGACGAGGGTGACCCCATTCGACCGATCTTGGACAATGAGATCGCCTCAGCAATTGAATCGCTGCAAAGCTCTACCGCTGCGATAGAAGAGCAATGCAAAGTGCTTGAAGTGCAGAGAGATGCGTTGATGAAACTCAAAGCTCTCGACAGGCCCAATCTGGATGTTGAGCATGCCAGAAACGAGAGGCGCAGGAAAGAGGGGCAAGAAAAGGCTAGGTTGGATGTCTCTGTAAGTCACAATACTGTTTTTCCAAGGTAAAATTCTAATTTAAGTAGGTCGACGATTTCGTGGCGTCAGTTACTGAGCAATTGGCCGACACGCAGCGAGAGGTAGATGCGGAAAAGTCTACCATGAGAAGCTACCTCTCTGAACGATTAACCTCAGACGACCAGATCCTGAGCAGGTTACCCGGACTCGTCACTCAGATCGTGACCGAGGCTACGGTCAGCGAGGACGAGAAGTCGATCGAGCAGTGGTGCAAGGCTATCATCTCCTACCGGAGTGCAGAGATCAAGGCACGCGTAGACACCGTCTATCTCAACAGTGTTTCGAGCAACTCACAGAACGGGTCCCCAGATGAGTCGGAGGACGAGGTTAAAGAACGCAAAGTCGCATTGCAAGCTGAGCTGGAGGAGCTGCATTCGGAAATTGCATCTGTTGTTGAGATGGTGGTTGAGCACGAGATACGCAAGCCGATGACCGACATGAAGGAGCGCAAGGATCGAGAAAGGACACACGCACGAACTGCATGGCTTAACTATGTAAGTGCTGGTGTGGTTGCATCGGAGCACTGCTGACAGCTTCAGGTTCTCTCAACGCTCGATTACATGGGCAAGCGCCTCGACATGGTCACCGCCAGCACCAAAGACAGCGACGAGTTCCAGCAAGCAGTCTCGCACGTTCAAGCAGTAGCAGCAAAGCGTATGGCAGATATGCATGCAGCAGCACCAAAAGCAGCATTACGACGGATGACTTCTGATACTTCAGCTTTCACGCCCTTGGTGAAGTTAAAGCCTGCCAAGACGCTCGACCTGCCAGTAGCACTTCAAGATGCACTACGCTACGCAGGCATTTCTTTCAGTCAGGACAGCCTCGAAAGCCTCCAGGACTCGTTGTTGCATGCTCAGCACGAACGAGAGAAGAAGCTGCAGGAACACTACGAATCCACCGCTACATCAGCGCACGACAGACTCGCCGAGCGGTCAAGCAAGGCAGATGTTGATTTAAGGACCATCTCCAACGCGTTGTATATGCACACCCCGTTCCAGCAGGTCAGCCTGGCCAACCCAAAATTGGAAGAACAGCTCAGGTCGATGGAGCGGGAACTAGAGGAGAAGGAGCGGCAGCTGTTGGATGCAGAGGGCAGTGAGCTGAGTTTGAGCGATGCCAAAGTCCGGGCATTCATCGCGAAGTATGGTAGATAGAAATGACTGAATGTCATCAGCCGCAAACGATGCAAGCTGCCGCTGCCCCATGCATATCCATGTCCGAAGACAGACGTCGGGTTGGTCGTGATGGGTGATGAGGTGCCGCTCACTAGCGCCCCATGTGGACTAGACCCCCAACCCCCAAACATGCGCCCCTGTCGCGAGCTGAGTGAACAACAGAGCAGCGCCGGCCAGCTTACCACGACACCCAACGCTACCATCCATCTCTACTTCTGCAGCCGGCCAAGACGTGTGCGGGATGCTCGCACTTGGCATCCGCAGCTACCCAGGCACTCTCTACATCCATTGAAGCACTACAAACCGAGGAGCCCCCTCACCGCCCGTCATGGCGAAATCAGAGCTGCTCACCCTCGGTGCTGCTGCTGGCGCCCTCGGAGGCGCCTACAAGCTCGCCGAGTTCCTGACCAAAGCCAAGCGTATTCGCGATGTCGGCCCCTCCAATGCCGTCTACGTGCGCATTATCGGCCGCGTGCGATCCGACCTCGACGAAGTCCGCCGCCTTCTCTCCGTCCGCGAGGTCCACGACATCCTCGAAGCCAACCCCGAGAAGTCGAAATGGGTCTACGGGTGCATGCGAGACGTTCGCGGCGCCCTCGAGAACATCACGCCCCACACGGAGCGCGTCGCTGGCGATGTCGAGGAGGGCCGTCGCATCGGCATCAGGCACCGCGTGTACTGGCTCATGAGCGAGAAGGAGAAGCTGGAGAACCGGGAGAAGGAGCTTGTCATCGCCCACGCCAGTCTGAGCGAGTGTCTCGGCTACCTGACTTCGCTGGAGCCCGTCGAGGAGGCGCACAAGCCCAAGGCGTCCAAGAAGGAGTCCCACAAGGAGACGCACGTCGACATTGACATCCACCACGACGCCCCCAAGCACACGACCCACATCGACAGGGAGGTCATCATCGAGCGCGACGTTGGGCCCAGGCGGGTGGAGGAGCACCGCGACGTCTGGGTTGAGCGCGAGCGCCAGGGCCCACCAGCGCACTACGAAGAGCATCGCGACGTGTACATCGACGAGCGTGAACGCGAGCGTGGCCCCCAGCACTACGAGGAGCGCGACGTTCACATGGAGCGTGGCGGCCGCGACCCCCGCTACGAGGCCCAGTACGAGGAGCGCGACATGCACGTGGAGCGTGGAGGCCGCGACCCCCGCTACGAGGCCCAGTACGACGAGCGCTTCGAGCAGCAAGACCACTACCGCTCGCAGTACCCCGAGGAAAGGCAACCCCATCCCGACGACAGGCACACCCAAAGCCGTCCCTTCCCCGAGCCTCTCGGCCGCCGCCCCGAGTCCTACGAAGACCGCCTCCCCGAGCGCGACTCCTGGATGCAGAGCAACGCGCGCAGGAACCCCCGCGCCGGCCAGTTCGGCGCCTACGGAGAGTACGCCGAGTACGGTGCGCCCCAGCCCATCGGCGCCGCCCATTACAACCAGCGTAGGTTCCAAGGAGACGCAGGCTTTGGCGACGAAGAAATACTGAACCCCCAACCAGTTCCCATGGACAGGAAGTTTGCCGAACGCGAGGTGAGTGGTTACCGTTACGGTAGTAAGTTGTGAGTGAGTGGGCAGTGACTGATGCTTCGGCAGGTGTGGATTGAACAAAAGGAGGACTATCGCTTCGATCAGTATGGGAACAGGCTGCCGGACAGGTTCTTCCAGCCGCCTGTCCCTAGGCCGTACCGCAGCCGCTTGTAGATACTCTGCTGAATTATCTGGGACACGATTGATTTTTTCTTTGGATGTAATGAGCCTTTTCTTGTCTTTCTGAAGCACATACCTATCTACCTCGAGCCTACCTATTTTATGTAGCTGCCAATTCAATTTGATATCTTTCGAGTTCCTGTCTACCAAACTTGGCGTCACGTCCCGCATCAGTTATCCATGGCTCAACCAACCAGGTTATCTTGATATCATCAACTCGCTACCATAACCACTATCTTGTCTCCCGATTACCAGTCCCCAACACGGCTCTCCATCATCTCCATCTCTGATAGCTAAAAGCCGCCCAGCCCCAACTTATTCCGCATACATCCAGCACTCAATACCAATCATGGCCCGACCTACACCCGTCTCCCGCACCCGCTCCTGCATCCACCTCGTCACCAAAGCAAAATCCACACAATGGCCAGGCGCGACCCGCTTCCTCGCTCTCTACCACCTCGGCGCTGCGCTGCTCGTCGCCATCGCCCAGTTTGGCGTCGACGTCGCCCTGGCTGCGCGGTTAATGCGTACAGGCGATGCAGTGCGGTGTGGGGTTGAGGGGTCAGGGGAAGTAAGGAATTTGCCAGTTACGTTTGCGACGGCTTCGGCTCCTGGTGAGGGTGAGGGCGGAGGGGGAATCCAGTTTTTGAGCTGGGGGGAAGGGGGGGAGAAAGGGTATGTTTCGTTCCTCCCTAATGCCTATGCACAACCCAACTACTACCTTACTATAGAAAAAAAGCTACCTTGCTAATCTGTGAAAAGGCACATCATCGCCAACCTCATCTTCAGCCCCTTCTTCCTAGCCCTCTTCCTCGCCTTCCAGATCTCGCTCCATTTCAGCCCTGCTGGTATTTCGAATCGCACGGCCATGTTCACCGCCGTGCTCTATGCGTGCTTTTTCGCTGTTGCTGCGCTGGTGACGCCTTGGTTTGATCTTACTTCCAAGGAGCAGTACGGCGGGAGGGAGGGGGGGGAGGGGTGGTGTTTGGTTAGCAATGAGACTATGCGGGGGCTAAAGGAAGAGGGGTTTAGGAGATGGGGGCTTGTGGTTGGGAGTGAGATTTTGGGGTGGTGTGGGGGATTGTGGTGAGTGTTTTAATCAGTGAGGATATGGGGGTAGGGGGTGAGTTCAAATGCAGATGTGAACACCGGCTAACAGATGGCGATTCAGTATGGCGGGTTACTTTTGTTTTGCTGTACTGGCAGCGTACAGGAATCGCGAGGCTGCAGCACCACGACGTTGGGATCAGCACAGACTTGAGCATCTGAGGCGCAATAATAGGCCCATCAACTCTGGCAGTTTTCATACCGCTGTTGGTGCGTTGCCACAGGCGCATCTCGACGCGTCGGAGGCTGCTACGTCAAATTCACAAGCCGTCGGTTTCGATACCACGTTTCCGGAAGCTGTGGCGCAACCAGACGGTATACAACATGAGAGCAAGCGGGTCGCGAGTGTGGAGGATGAAGATGTGGATGTGGAGGCTGAGGCTATGACGACGGAGGGGCATGGCCTGGGATACGGTGAGGATATATTTAGGAATCCCTTCGCGGATCCGGATAACCCGTTTGCAGATCCAAGGAATCCTGTGCAATAAGATCTAGGGACGGGGCGGTAGAGATGAAGAAGTGGATTACGGCGAGATTTTGATCCATGTATTTTTTGCGTAAGTCAAGAAAATTCATTGTCGGTTTGATTGATAGAGCTGATGTTCGCGCAAATAGGTCATGCTTTCGATCAAAGGTTTACTTCGGCGTTCTGGAGTTTTTTTTCGACATCACCTCATAGGGATGGCCCACCCATCAGCCTTCATTCTCAGGCTCGTTCTGATGATCTCGGCTTGTATCTCGCAACGATACGTCACATGACGATATTGTCTCGAAGACTCCCGAAAAACTGACATTATTCCAAGCTCCAAGCTTCCGCAAGGTACTGGTGGAGTATACCGCACCCCGAGTTCACGGAGGCCCTGTAACTCTGTCACCCCTCTCATTTCGATGGACGCGATCAAGAAAGCCAGAAGTAGTGTTTTTAATTTGGCGTGCGAGCTCATCTGGCGGAGGATTGGATAGCGACGAATACGAAAGCGGAGTGCAGGGTAGTGCAGAAGCGACAACAGCAACTCGAACGCACTTCCACCTACTCGCTTGGACGTACATGTAATAAGTAGTCTAGCAAGGTTATACCGGTATATTGGCGCATTTTCGAGACATGATCCGGATGGCCGTCGTTCCAAACGTCAGCCACACAGTGACTGTGGATACAATCATCTTAGACAAGGGCAACATCCAGCGTTTACACTTCTAGGACGTCCTTATTTTTTACGATAAATAGTTGCACTTCCAGTTCGTAGGTGAAGGAAAAGTAATCTACTCTAGTGAGCATGATATAACGATGCTGGGGGAAAGGGTGATGACCGCTTCTAGGACCTTTTCACCACTTAATTACGCCTAGAGTACTGCGCGTAGTTTCCAATTTCTATGCAGCGTCTGAAAACTACACGCAGTACTCCAGGCGTATCTAAGACTTGCAGTCACATTCACTAAACGTCTAGATCCTTTCCTTACCGCATATCTTTCCTTTCACTGCTACGTCGCACAAGCCCGAGGAATACAGTCTATAATGGTCATTCACTCAGGTAAATAATTGCACGGTCTCACTAGGCCGAGATAATTCTCTCCCCTTTCTATAACATCTCGCCTCGTTTTTATCTTCTTGCCCATACATCAACCTTTCACTAGTTATGGCCCTAACCTCTACTCCCGACTCAACTCAGCCTTCCACCGTGTCAAAGATTCATGAGCACAAAATCCCTAGCCCAGCTGCGCTAGTTGTCATTTCGAGAGCTGACCTGTGCTACACGGAACTCTCATTCTGTCACCCAACCTCCCTAGCTTTCGCAAAGCGTCTATCCTAGGAACAAACCTCCTGGATTCCCAACATTCTCAACAACAAGTCAGCGAACCGCATCAACGAGGCCGACGCCCATCTCATCGCACACAAACTTGTCTCGAACTTTGGCCAGACAGTGACGCCAAAAGCTATCCAGAGTGCACTTTTGTTCGGGAGCACTTATCTTTCTCCCGAGACAGATGAAGAATTAGGGAAATACCCCTATCTTTTCGTCGTGTTCCCAAACCTAAAAGCAAGTCCAGCGTGCAATGAAATCTTCCTCGAAATTTGGCACAACGACATTGTCAAGCCAGCCTTTGACGGCGCCGCCACCGACAGCCGCATACGTATTCTTCCACCATCAAAAACCCGCACACCGCGCGACGCCCTCTCCGTCTCCGGCTTCCTCGAGCACCTGCGCAACAAGAATCCCACAGCTGTGCGTGACCGCTGGCCCGTGTGGATCGACGACTGGCATCTCGGCACCGAAGGCCAGCACACGGGTATCCGCCCGGCCATCTACAGCGAAGCCTGGCAAGGCATCAAAGGTATACTGAAAGAGCATCTCCAGCTCCCTTCGTACCAGAACCCCATTCTTCTTGCTCTATGTCGCGGGCGCGTGTATGTCGGGACTCAGATGAGCAGTCATGTTAAGTTCAAGAGCGTGACGCAGGAGTGGGATCGCTTTGTTGATGCGCGGTCTGTTACGAGCAGGAGCTTCAAGGTTGTGCTTGAGACGGTGGAGGGGACGGTGGGGGAGGGGGCGAGGCAGTTAGGAATGGGGAAGAAGAAGCCTATGCAGACGTTGTTTGTTGGGGATGCAGTGAGGATGAACTTTAAGCGTATGGGAGAGGGGAATAATGGAGGGTATCGAAACAGACGCGTGAAGATGGCGAGTGATGGTACTTAAGTGCTTTCGTTGAGTCAGGGGACTGTGATCTCGATGATTTGATCATTGAGGTATCATACAGGACTATCTGGTGTTCACGATTGTCTGCGCGCATAATCTCACAGAATGGGTTTAGATGATTTGCGATGGCAGCTCAATAGACGATAGAGTGAGAGATCAGCCACAGCTCTACACCTACTGCCCGCAGTTGCATTGGAGCCTTGTTAGAGATAAGCACGTCATGCAAGCATGGTAAAATGATATCATCTGGAGGTCTCTCCGTGAGGTGTGGCAAGAAGCTAAAATCTCGAGGATGGATATACCGATGTACCATCAACTGAAGATATCAGACGACTTCAAAGAGAACGTGTTGATATCAAATTATCTCCTAGACCTCATGAAGGAAAAAAGGAATGGTGGTAGTTGTCAATGGGACTAAGTCGAGAACATGAGGGAAAAGCGTGATGTATTGACTATGGGAATGAGAGCTCTATTATACGCTTGGGCACAAACATACCGTAGGCAGCAAACATACCTCGGGCACAAACATACAGAAGGTCATGGAGCACCATAGAGCACCATGTCTGACAGTAGTGTTCATGATGAGCTTTGGAAGCACATGTGCCACGTGGTCGACCAGAAAGGGGGGAATACGGATGTGAGGTACTTTGAATCACGAATACCTGCATGGGAATGATATCAAGATTTCAATAAGTAACCGTGCGCGGTTGGCCAGCAAGACAATCAGTCCTGGAAACGATGTGCCCACAAAAGATGAGGCGCATAAGAAGCGGAAGGGTCTTTGACAGCCCGGGATATACCTGTCAAGCAGTGTTCCTACAGAGATATAACAAGATGAGAGCGACGAAGAAACAGTGAAACACTTCAGGCCTAATCTCGTTCGGGTTTGTTGATCTCAAACTTTCTATCACATGTGCGAGGAGGCAGTAGCTATCTCGCTAGTCGTCGCCATCTCCTCATTCAAATTTTATATCTAATCAGTGCTTCCACTTCATATTCTATTATTGAATGGAGAATTACAATTTAATATACAGATGGTCACACGACATCTCGTATATGAAACACAGTTTCAGCAAGCATGAGGTTGGATCCACGCGTTCGACACGCGCTTCGCGATCGCATAAACACTCCTGTTACAAAAGGGACAGATTGGCACATGCGTAAAATGTTTTCGGCACTGCCATCCGCTCTCGTTCGGGCAAACTTGTGGTGTGTGCATCCATACAAATACTTCGAGAGTAGCGCAAACTTCCTGTAGGCTTCACCCAGGGATCGATTTACCCACCTGCCAAAACACACGATAGCGACGTCACCACCAGCGATGATTTACCCGGTGGAAGTCGACGTACAGCACCACACACTGCAGACGACATCCACATCCAGGACCCGTCGGCGGAAGCAAAGTACATCACCCACGCACCCCCAATCCTACAATTTCTCGCGCCCACACCTCCCATCGATTACTCCAAAGCCAATTCTAGCACCGGTCTCGCACCGAAAAGTAACCGTAAACTCGCATCCAAGGCCCCCAACAACAACCACAACAAGCCGAGGAAGATCATCAACAAGACGCCCCAAAATGCAAACTTACTTCCTCACCGGCTGCAACCGCGGCATCGGCCTAGAATTCGTGCGTCAACTCGCCTCCAAACCCTCCAACACCATCATCGCCGGCATCCGTTCAAAGCGCAACGACTACTCGGAGCTCTCAGCCCTAAACAGCAACTCCAACATCCACATCATCGAATGCGACGTCGGTAGCCTAGACTCCTTATCCGGCCTCGAGTTCCGCATCGCCGAGATCCTCAGCAAAACAGGGTCGAACCTAGACTTCTTATTCAACGTGGCGGGAATAAATGCTACCAGCACCGATACGAGCCTGACGCTGGATGCGAAGAGCTTGCAAGAGCATATGCAGACCAACGTGCTCGGGCCCGCGAAAATCGTAGCTTCGCTCCGAAAGTACTTGGCGAGGGGCGCCGTAATCTTGAACATGTCTTCCGGCCTCGGCTCCCTCACTGTCGCTACCGATGTGACGAAATGCTGCACGTACAGCATGAGTAAAGCGGCACTCAACATGCTGACGTTGCATCAAGCCAAGGATCTCAAGGCCGCGGGGGTCAAGGTGATTTGCATGGATCCTGGGTGGGTGAAGACGCGGATGGGGGGCAAGGGGGCGATGATTGAGGCGCAGGTGAGTGTGGAGAGTATGTTGGATGTTGTGGGTGGGTTGAAGGATGGGGATAGTGGCAGGTTTTATCGGTATGATGGGGGGGTTGTGCCGTGGTAGATAGGAGGCGGGATGTAATTGCTGCGGGGTAGAGAAGTGGAAGGGAGGAGGAAGGAGGAAAGTTGTGTATTGATGTTACATTGAAGACTGTGGTCAACGGATTACTACACTAGAATTTTGACATGAAGTAAAGAGCTCATCTCCTGCTCATCAATGGATGAGGCTGTCAATTTGACTGACGTTGCTTCCCCTCAAGGCCTGTCATCGACGACGGCTCCACGCTCAATCGTTAGGCAATGCATATGCTCATCTCATCGTTGTGTCTCGTATCCTACTCGTATAATTCTTACTCCACATGGTTGATCTTCCGCTTCTCGCTAGCACCCTTGACCATGGTGGACAAATCGACAACTGAGAACCGTTAGCTATTACTCATTCTGAAGTACAAGTCCGGCAAGACTTACGAGGAAGATCAAGCGGGAAGTCAACACTAGCCAACATTATCGCAAGGAAGATGTACCAACCGCAGAGACAGGTCACAAAGCAGAATGCACCACTGGCTTCCGCAAGTTTGGAAGCCATAGCCGCATTGCCTTTGGCGGCGTGAAAATAGCTGCCGGAAAGCAGCCCGAAAGCAGGGACAAGGGTGAAGAAGATGAGGAAGAAGATAAGATTGGTGCGGATGGAGCAAATGAGATAGACGAGGCAGAGAATGCCCATACAGATGAGGAAGTATGCTGTGGTGGTGGTCAGACATTGATCTCTAAAGCTTCTCTTTTTAGGGGAGGATAATGTTGTGGGAAGCTTACCGACACCGACATTGAAGCCAACAGACGCTAGGCCTGTGCTGCTAGCGTCGCCTGGAGTGGCGTATGCTCCGTATGCGTTGTAGAAGGGTTGGAGTGTTGCAGCGAAACCGAGCCAGAAGGCACCGAAGGAGCAGAACACGACAAAAGGGAATGTATTGCCGAGAATCCACTGTTGTAAGTTAGATATAGTTCACATGTTGGAAAGCTTCCAGAGAAAGAGACACGTACTTCACCGAGACCTCCAAGGGTCATCAACAAGCCACCAGCGAAGTAATACCACCCTGTGCTAGATGCTCCACTGCCGCCAGCGCCTCGCCAACCCATGAGAGTCATGCTTAGGGGGTGGAGTGACAACAGGAAGCCGATAAGAGCACTGTTTGCATTAGCGTTAATATTGATTGAATACATGGACAACATACAGAGGCGTTGGGTTACCAAAGGTCTTTCGCAGGTCTCCTGACACTTTGTTTTGCGGAGACAGGTAGAGCTTCTCAAACAACTCAGGCGAGATGGAGATGCTGCCAGCAGTTCGAATTTGACGGAGAGCAGTTTCGGAGTCATGTGAAGCTTCGAGGTGTTGATGTCCATAACCGTTTCCATACCCTAAATATCATCAGTTGGGGACGTTGTTCGGCGTCTCATCGACAACTTACCACCGTCGTTCTGGGAGAAGTCCTTCTCCAAGGCGTTGTGGTTGTCCATGATCTTTCCTGTCGATTCGTTTCTCGCAGTCGAGCCAGCCGAAAGTGTCTCTGCGTCCCTTGCTGTTGTCGCGCCGAGATGTGCGTCGTTGGTCTCGTACTTGTGTGCGTGATCTGAGTTCAGCATACTAGTAGACCGCTTCCAAGGCAGATGAGTTGTCGTGATATGACTTCCCACCCAAGAAAGTAATTGTAGTCGATGAGGTCTCGTACAGGATATAAGAGTGAGGATACTAGAAGTAGTAGACTGAAGAGGGGAGAAGACGAGAGAACGAGATGTGACTTGTAGGTGGTGTTAGACTCCTTAAAATCTATGGCACGGATACCAGTTCCAAGAAGGCGTAGCCGCGGACGAAAGCAAGACCAACAACTGGAGTGTGGAAGGCACCGCCAGGGGTACCCCAGAGCTGCATAATTTTGAGGGTCAACCGCTGCGGATCCGCGTCAATTATTCACTCGTATGCAGCATTGTCGAGAAGACAGATCTGCAAGACTAGAGCTCCATGGAAGACTATAATTTGTTATTATGGAGGGTTTTGTAGTTGCGCCCTGTGACATCCTAACGAAAAGACCTTAGAAGCAACTGTAACCCTTCGTGCAGCCACATTGTGCATGCTAGGCATATCCTGTGGATCCGCATAGCAAGCAGATTTCAGAAATCTGCTCCGTGATACGAATACTTGCAGAAATATGGGGAATTCTACTTTTCTTCCATGACGCAGCGATGCATCCCCGTATTCTCTAGTGTAGTACGCTTTTACCGCTGAGTAACCAAGGAAGCTCACCGACCGCAATCTCCAAGAAGACCATGAAGATAAGGTTATACAACTGGCATCACGATTCACGAGATGGCCATGATCAAAGACAGGTAGCAGCCAGTAGGAGATCAGCGGCTCCATGAAAAAGGTTGTGAAGTGGAGTTGAAGCGTGCGAAACATGGGGATTCGTGCGGAGAAGTCAAGACTCTGGAGCTAAATGGATGTCGGGCCGTCACTAGCATGGGTTGACTTTGCGGGGAAGCATGCCAAACACGCTACAGTCAGACTCGTGCAAGTCTTATTTCCAGGCACCTGGGCAACGTGTCGTACACGGCAAGTTCGAAGCCGCACCTCCAAGTCCTGGTTCCGCACTCCCTCTGGTACCGGTGTATGAGAGCGGAGGCACTGCGCATCTTTTGTCATAATGTAGTGGAATCGTGAGATATGCCACCACAAGAGATGTGGTGCAGCTCTGAAAACCTAGCTCGATGAACTAGAAAACAAAACTGAAGTGCGGGTGTCGTTTTCAGCCCTGGAGGCACAGCGGCCTCGAGCGACCGAATATGGCTCATGATTCATTCGCCCATTCCTCTGGTGATCAACGATGCAACTCCTCAGTGTAAGAGTTTGAGGGTTTAAGCGGTAGCCCATTCCCCCGCGTTACCTATGGCCGGTCCCTGCTGTCGTGGAGTGTGATGTGACTACGGCAAGATGTGCGCTCACCCGACGATGCGGGCGTATCGTAGGCAGGTGTGGCGGAGGGGTCGATGCCGCCTTGCCTAATCTGGCAGATTATGGAAAGGCTGCTGAGTCCTCTCGAAACCCGGCGAGCAGCTTCGTCTGTCGGAGGAAATGGCAGGCTTGTGGTGTTCTCGGTGGTAGGTATCCCAGTATCGCGCAACGCGCCACGTCCATGGCTTTGATGGTTTGCTACGTTGGCAGCAAGTCATGAGATGCCAGGAGTGCAGCCGCATCGATCGTAAAGCTCATCCATAGGATCCTAGTAATCGGCACTATTGGATCCCAAGTACCGGTAATAAGCAATAGACTGGCAGGAAGCAGTTGTTTACGTTACACGGAATCCGGACTGATACCCACGTGAGTAAACTGCGTGGTGTGTGTGTGAACTCAAATGTCCAGACGGATGTCTCATCTCCTAGTTGTTAGCTGCATTTTGACGGCGTGTGAGCGCTTTGAAGCGACCACAGGGCGTATTGTTGGAGCACAAGTACAGAGTCGCCGCTGCGATGGCTAATCTCCCAGGCTAGTTGTGTCTCCAATGTCAAGTTGGTAGAGAGCGGTGAAGAATGGCTGAGCCACTAAAGGTAGTAGGCAGAGTTTTGTCGTTACAACTGTTCAACGGCCGCCAACCACTGTTTCCATCGTCCTGGAATCGCTCAACAATGAAAAGATCTTCGTCGTCTGCTGAGTTCTCGCACCTCCTTCACGTTCTTCCTGGGTAACACCGGTGGTAGCACTATTGAGGCCGTTTAGTGGAGATTGCGAAGCCGATGAAGAGTGACAATGGAAATGCCTCAGATGGCTACGCTTGGGTTTCGCTTGGGTCGTATCGCGAAAGCTGTGCTGTGAAGAGAAGGTAGGAGCACAGTGTTGAGGTTTGTGCGGCCGATGGTCGAGGAAGGAGCATATTGCACATGTAGCTCGCGCTTGTTCGTGGAGGAATGAGCGATCTTGTGCAAGCCCCAAACAACAACACATCGTTATATATAGGGATTTCGGGTAAAGAACGTACATGGCAAGGGCTGCGAGCTTGATCTTGAGGGCATAGCCCATACATCTTGGGCGTTGGGGACGCGAACTGGTCTCGGGACGATTAATAATCATACTGACTGGCTTCCAACTGAGAGCCATCTAACTGGCAGCCCAGAGGCCATAATCTGCATAGCAAACTTTAGTTTCTCCTTTCAAGACCTTCACGCTCCGCCCACCTCTTCGATGACCTTCTTTAAATTGTGGATGTCGTGCGCAAACCGACCCAAGAACAGGCCATCGACGCCCTCTGCGATCTTCGCAAAAGTACCTGGCCCAGCACTTCCACCGTAAACGATTCTTGTAACACCCTTCCTGCCCGCAGTCAGCTTCCTCAGCTCTTTTGTCACGTTGACGACGTGGTCCGCATCTGCAGGCTCTTTCGCTCCGATAGCCCACACAGGCTCGTAGGCCAGCACTACCTCGGTGTCATCAGGCACCGCAGCCAGAACCGACATGACCTGTGGCGTGCACTCTTGAATCGCCGCGCCCACCGCTGCCGACGCAACACTATGGTGTGCACGCTCTCCAATGCACACCAGCGGTATCAGCCCATTCCTCGCCGCAGCACCCGCCTTCTTCGCAACCCACTCGTCCGTCTCGCCAAACGTCGCCCTCCGCTCCGCATGCCCTATCTCGACGATTCTCGCACCAGCTTGTCGCAGCACCAGCGGACTGACCTCGCCCGTGTGCGCGCCCTTGTCTTCCCAAAAGGTGTCTTGCGCGCCGAGCATGATGGAGGAGGGCTCGAGGATTCGGGCAGACTCGGTGAGCGAGACGAAGTCGGGGATGACGAAGAGGTCGATACGGGCGTTCCAGGCATCGCCGTCGAGCTGCAGGACGCCGCGGACGTAGGAGAGGGTGCTGGGCAGGTCGAAATACATCTTCAGCGACACGCCAACGAGGCGGCGGGGTCGAGCAATGGGTGGCATGGCAGCGGTTGCGTGTACGATGGAGACTATGTCAATTTACGTGTACGTGCGAGACAAATGCGTCTTGATACTGTCGCAACGAGCCACCCGGATTTACCGCATTGGGAAACCCGGGGAGTTCCGAGTAGCAATTGGTGGAGTGCGGGACAAGTTTGTGGGGCAGGTCACCACATCTGTATGCCACCTACAACTACCACGCGTCGCTGAATCTTCACCCGGTTATCATAGTGTTGTCAGAATGTCACACATAATCTTGTTACAGGCCTTTTATCAACTGGTGCCAGCACAGCCATAGTCATGTTCGCTGGCTACAATGGTTACCACTGGCTTGGCAAGCCTCCGATTGTTCGCCGCGCTAACTTGGCTGTCCGATAAAGAAAACTCGCATTGATCACGCTTGACGCATCACTAAAATCTTGCGTGCCTACTCAGGATCAGTGGTACATGTCGCGGACACTCGCAGATCGCTGGGCTCGCCAACGATACTTCGGATAGCTTGTGAGGATCGATCGCTCACACACGACGGAAAACTGCAGCGTAACAATAAGGGGAAATCAGCAAAAAGCTAGCGAAGTACTCCAGGTCTACCTACGCAGCCTTCCGTGTAAGAATTCCGGTCCATAAAACTTGCCTCGCATGTACCAGGAGGAAGCAGCGTCCTGGCAAATGCCGCTGTGGGCTCACCGCGGGGTGCATATTTGTGCTCAGAGCTAACTTTCTCGATAATTGACGCAGACCTCCACTCCTTCCATCTCGTAGTCCTCCACCATGCACATCTCTCAGAAACTCGCCCAGGCGAGGGAGGAGGGCAAGCCGACCTTCTCCTTCGAATTCTTTCCGCCGAAGACGGCCCAGGGCGTTCAGAACCTCTACGACCGCATGGACCGCATGCATGGCTTCGGCCCGCAATTCATCGACCTTACCTGGGGCGCCGGTGGCCGCCACTCGAAGCTGACCTGCGAGATGGTCAAGGTTGCCCAATCCGTATACGGCCTCGAAACATGCATGCACCTTACCTGCACGGACATGGAGAAGTCGAAGCTCGACGACGCCCTCCGAGACGCATACAATTCTGGCTGCACGAACATTCTCGCATTGAGGGGAGATCCGCCGCGTGAAAGAGAGAAATGGGAGGCGACTGCTGGTGGTTTCCGCTATGCAAAGGACCTGGTCGTATACATCAAGGAGAAATACGGGAACCACTTCGACATTGGCGTGGCAGGATACTCGGAGGGAAGTGACGACAACGACGATGTCGACCAGCTCATCGACCACTTGAAGGAGAAAGTGGACGCGGGTGGGACATTCATCGTCACTCAGATGTTCTACGATACGGATCTCTTCTTAGAGTGGGTGAGGAAAGTTCGGGCGAAGGGCATCGACGTCCCAATCATCCCTGGTATTATGCCTATCCACACCCATGCGGCCTTCCTACGGAGAGCGCAATGGACCAAGTGCAACATTCCGAAACACTGGACCGAGGCCTTGGAGCCTGTCAAGAATGACGACGTCGAAGTACGTGAAGTCGGAAAGAATCTGGTCGCCGACATGTGTCGGAGGCTGATTGATGCTGGCATCTTGCATCTACACTTGTAAGTGACTGACTTGATGTTCCGAAAGCTTACTGACATCTGCAGCTACACGATGAATCTCGCACAAGCTACACGCATGGTTCTCGAAGAACTGGATATCCTCCCAGACGTCGGGTCGCCCTTGGAGAAGCCCCTTCCTTGGCGGCCGTCTCTGGCTCTCAACCGCCGAGACGAAAACGTACGGCCCATCTTCTGGCGCAACCGCAACCGCTCTTACATTGCACGCACTCAAGACTGGGATGAGTTCCCTAACGGTCGATGGGGCGACTCCCGCTCGCCGGCTTTCGGTGAACTTGATTCTTATGGCATCGGGCTAAAGGGCACAAACGAGCAGAACATCAAACTCTGGGGTACGCCTACGTCGATCCAAGACCTGTCGGATCTCTTCGTACGCTACATGGAGGGCAAGCTGGACTCTTTGCCCTGGAGTGAGCAAGCCATCACCAACGAAGCCGGATCTATTAAGCATGACCTGATTGACCTGAACCGTCGTGGCTTCCTGACCATCAACTCTCAACCTGCTGTCAATGGCGCCAAGTCATCTGATCCTGTCTTTGGTTGGGGTCCACGCAACGGCTACGTGTACCAAAAGGCATACCTCGAGGTCTTCGTCTCGCCCGAGCACATTGCAGAGATCATTACGCGTCTCGAGCGCGATCCCGAGTTCACGTACTACGCTGTGAACAAGGAAGGCGATTTGAAGACCAACGCTCCCAATGAGGGACCCAATGCTGTTACGTGGGGTGTCTTTCCTGGCAAGGAGATTGTGCAGCCGACCATTGTGGAAACAGTCAGCTTCTTGGCCTGGAAGGATGAATTCTACCGACTCGGTCAGCAGTGGGCAAACTGCCATACAGAAGTTAGTCCTTCGCGATATGTCATTCAAGACGTCGTCGACACTTGGTACCTTCTCAACATCGGTAAGTGACTTGCTTTCAGCATATCTGATCATGGCTAATAGATGTGTAGTACACAACGACTTCCACGCCACACGTGGCATCTTTCCCATATTTGATGGCCTGGAAGTCAAGGACATGGAGAAACAGCTCCACAACCCCAGCGTCAACGTCCCCATCTCGAATGGTCATGAGGCGACGAATGGTAGTACGGCCGCCAAGGAGAAGCCAACCCTCATCGACGCTGCCAAATCAGTCGCTGTCGAAGTCACCAACGGCCTGAAAGGGCTGACGATCTCCAACTAGACTGATGGGGCGCTTTGAACCGCTCCTGGAGGCCTGAATCGTTGCGAAGGCACCCACTGTCATCGATCGGCTTGGTGACGACTGAAGATCTTACTGCATTCAACACTGCAAGATCCTCTCATGTACGGCGTTTTCTTCATTCACGGTAGTGTTCAACATGTATTGCAGCGTTACCTACTCTCAACAGTACTCTCGCGCTTCAACAAGCGCGCACTTCGGTTTTCTTATTTTACGCAGGGCATGGGTGTTTTCTTTTGGTAAACATATGTCGCATGTGCACTACTACGCACATGTGTAAGCATCTGGGAGGCGTCAATTCAACCCGACGACCGTCATGAAAGTTTAACGATGGCGACGGAACAGTAAAAAAGTTCGCTTAGCATGAGCTGGAAAAACGGCTTTCTGAGATACCCGGCCGGTTCTGCCCTCAACGGCGGCGGTCAACTTTTGCTTTTCTAAACGGGGAAGAAGGTGTTAACGAGATGGTCAATAGCAATTGATTTGTGTGATTCTACAGTCGGGCCTGATTGTGAACGCTTGTTTTGCTCGCTAGCCTAAACGTGTGTTGGTGAGACTTATCAAAAGGACTGCGAGGTGACTCCTGGCTAGTTTCTCGACATATTGCCAGTATTGTTGGACAGTTGCGACGCCAAAAAAAAAGCACAGGGGAAAAGCTTGGAAGCCGAAAAATGCATACAATGAGGCTTGGTTTCTGGCTACAGTGCGCTTGGGCCAGTCATTATTACTGGAGACGGACATGGGTCAAGTCACGCTGATGGCGGAAGAGGAAGTCGTCGGGTTATCCGCAGAACGTGAGTGAATATGCCGCTTTTTCTGACGTCTGGGGGGCCTCAAATAAGAGTGGTAGTCAGTCCTGTGTGGTGGTGCATGGGTATTTTGCTACCTAAGATGTCTCAAAACAAAAGTGGGTATATATATATACATATGTATATAGAGAAAAGGAGGAAAATGAAATCGTCGACCAAGACGACTGATTTTGTGTCCAAAACAACTTCCAAGCCACCAATTTTCTCCAACCTCTCCCCTGTTTGAGGCTCCCTTCCACTATTCATCAAACTAAGAGCTAGAAAATGTCCTAGCTGCTTGTCTCACCCTTAGCCTTTCCCCCGCCAAACAGTTCACTAAGCTTGTCCCAGAACGCCTGTCCAAAACCAGGCGCAGCTCCCAGCTCGCCATCATTCTGGCCAGGGAATCCAGGCGCAGCAGTAGGACGAGGACCGCGTGTTAGAGTCTCGAGAGTTGTAGGGAGGCCAGGGAATCCGGTGCCTGGCGCGCCGCCTGGGAAGCCTGGGAATGCGCCCGTGGGCATGGGGAAGGGAGGAGCGTTTGTAGGGAACGGGAGTTCCGGAGCACCAGTTGGGAAGCCAGGGAAGCCGCCTGTTGGCATAGGGAACGGTAGACCGGGCTGCTTGCTTGGGACAGGGAAGGGCGATCCAGGGGCGCCGGTGGGGAAGCTAGGGAAGCCGCCTGTTGGGAGACCTGGGATCGCAGGCTCCTCGGTTGGGGAGGGCGATTCGGGGAAACCGGTGGGAAACTCTCCGGTCGGGAATGGAGCGCCGGTTGGGAAGGAAGGGAGACCACTTATAGGCTCCTCGGTAGGCTGGGGCAGCGCATCACTCGGGTCGAGGAAAGTGAAGCTCGGCAATGGTGTGCTGGCTCCCTGTCGCTTGTGCTTGTGTACATTCACCATGTCCATTTTTGGTACGGCAGTAGGTGCGAGCTGGTAGTCGATGGCTAGACTCTTGCTCTTGTAGCCAAGGCCGAAGGGTGGGAAGCCACCTGGAGGCCTGGGGAAGCCGCCGGTTGGCACAGGAAAGCCATTGGGTGGCATAGGAAACCCGGTTGGCATGGGGAAAGGAAGGCCGGCCGCAGGGCCTGTGCCCATAGGCGGGAAGCCGCCACCGTGGTGAGGATGGTGGGGATGATGGCGAGCTTCAACGTTGGCGCCGAACTCGGTGTCGATGACGCCTCCGAGAGGTACTGTGATATGTTAGACGTTGATCTGGAGGTAGGCTAGTATAGGTACGTACCAGCGAACGTGGAGCTCGCAAGAGCGAGGACGACAGCGGACTTCATTTTGCTGATAGATGAGTAGGTATATGTATGCGTGAGTGTCAAAAAATCTTGATCGAGCCGAAATGCTGGACAGAAAGATAGACTGGCACCCCCAAAGGAATGTACGAATACCGCTCGGGTATGAAGAGAATGACAAAGGCTGCAAAGGCCTGCTTGAAAAGAAGACTCGACAAGTGTATGGAAGACTTGTTGGTGGCCGTTGGAGGAAGGCCGCCATGTCGAGTTATATATTCTCCACCCAAAGGTCTCGAAACGTCATTGGCCATCTGTTCCTCTTCGAATACCCCACAGATAGATTGGTACCCACAACGCCCCTAGATGGCAGTTGTTCAACATTTCTAAGATCTTCCGCATCCTGGGTAACCTTCCAGTGACTGATAAGATCATCATAATATATTTGTGTAGCCGCTCCGAGTAGCGGGGCTGTCCTATGCGGCTCAATCAAACGCCTGGTTTTGCAAGCCTACCTTCAGGCGATACACTTATTGGATAGGTTTAGATTATGCCTGGCGTTTTGATAGGTGGCTGCGAATAGGCTGAAATCCCGAGTGACTGATAGCGCCAAGGTTTCAGTCGGATGTTTGTGCAAACGAAGGCTGCGGGAGCGACAGGTAGATTGCGGGGAGAAACTTCGCGTTTTGCATGAAAGACCAAGATGCTGTTTACAGGATGCGGTGATGCAGATCGCGGATGTAGGAGATGAAGTTGTGGGCCCGTTTCAAGCGTACGCGTACGTACCCGAACGCCAAGACAATGGTACACACGGCTGATTGGTGGGACTATCAAGTGGTCTGTAATAAATGGTGTTTACCTGAACGACTGAAAGTTCGTCTTTGATGAATGGTGTCCAGAATGATGACTTGTTGAGGTGTCCAGAATGGTTCGAGAAGCGATCGCCTCATAGCCATCCAATCCTTTTCGCCGCATAACTCCATCCACTGAGCAATGCAGTCACGCCTGTGAAAGCAATTAGTGCTCCGTAACCACTCCCATATGCAAGTCCTGCGCTCCAATTACCGGCGTGTAACAGTGCCTCTGAAAGTGGACCACTACAGAGATTGCCCACTCCCTTTCCTGCAGATAAACACGCCCACATAAAGCCAGAGTCTGCACCTCTACGTTTCTTCTGAGTGTCGGCTACAATAGCGCTCCATGCGCTTGATTGGCATCCTGCGAAGGCGCCATAAACAATGCAGAATATGTAGAGTGGCGCCAAAGACGTTGAGAGGCCCCAGAGCAGGAAGACACCGAGCGCGGATCCAAGAGCGGAGACCAACAGGCAGCTAGTGACATGGTATTTGTCGGTCGCTGTGCCCATGCATAGACATCCGACGAATGCAGCGCCATTGAGAAGAATGATGGTGACGGTGCTTTCGATGCTGCTGGCTCCAATCGATCGAGCGAAGGTAGGCAAGTAGATAGCTGGGAGAAAGAAGCCAAGGCTCTGGACGATATTGCCGGCTTGCAGGATAATAAAGTTTGAGCAGGTCCAGAACGACAGATCAAAGCCCCTGGATTGCGATGTCTGCGAGAGCGGCAGGCGAGGCTTGAAGAAGAAGACGATGGGGAAATTGAGGGCCACAAAGCTAAGCGCACAGACTCGTAGAGTGGTCCGGAAGCCATACGAGTGAAGGAGCCATTCCAGTATAAGGGGGAGAATGGCACCGCTCAGCCCTAGGCCTGCCATGGTCGCTCCGTAAGCAAAGCCTCGGCGACGTACCCACCACTCTTCGATGTTGAAGAGAATGGGAGTCCAGGCCAGACCTCCACCAAGTGCATATAGAATACCTTGGGTGATGATGAGATGGGTCACGCTGGTCGACAGTGATCCTAGGCCCAGAGCGAGGCAGACGACGACGAGACCTACTGGCGTCGCCCATATGCGGAATTTGGGGAAGTACTTCAATACGACGAACCACAGCGCGATGTCCATGTACATGAGGCCCTAGTGCATGTCAGTCCTGAAGAAACTCGACAACCCTTATGTACATACCATGGCACAAGCACCGACAACAGCGATGTTGCCTGATGCGCCAAACTCGACACTAGTACTGTAGTACTCTTGAAATACACCATAGCAGGAAGGAAAGCCCCAGATCATTGCCTCGAGCATGAAGCAGGCGAACAGGCAGAGCCAGGCATCTTTACCGCCATCTGTAGGAGGTAGAGAAAAACCATCCTCGTAGTTGGAGGGTCCCTCGACGCCATCTTGCAGTATGTCGACGTCTGTTGGTATTGCTGAAGAGGGGTGCTGCGGGTAGGAGGTCAGTTCGAACTGAGCGTGATTCGAAGTCATTGTGTGTGGTGTATGTGACGATGTCTTCTGGCACCACCCTTATATGCTTCCTATATGAGTTCCAGGTTGATTGGTAATGGCGTTAGCTTGCATCAATCAATCGAAGGGCGCGTTCGATGTGCGGATGTGCGGTAAGCCGTCAGAAAGCGCAAAATCGAAGCTTTCCTGCGGGAGTGCGCGGCATGGCATTATTAAGTCGTCTGGCCTGGTGTTCAGTGGTGGTCGTGATGTCTGGATCTGTCGTGAGGTGGACTCGGGGAGGTGCGTCCTTGGCACGTGCAGGAGCGGAATTCTAGCGCGACGCGACTTCGAGATGCACGCGCCTGGACCACCAGCTTTCACCACACAACAGCTATCATGTATATGCGATAACGAAGCCCGATCAATTAACCTATCTGTAACGAAAAACTGTCTCAACCGCCTCCATGGACGACTCGCCGCGCTCCTCCAAGCGGAGGAAGATCGATGCCCCGAAGCGCATCGTGTCAAGTCCATTGACGAAATCGTCGGCAAAAAGAGGCTCCGGAAGGCTGACGAATCGATCCGTCTCCTATACCAATGGCGCTGCTGCATCGGATGTTAAACAAGAGCCAACACCAGACCGAAAAGGACGATCGATCAAGGGTGCATTGAAAGGCACATTAGCGAAGCGGCCAGCCGTGGAGGACATCGACATATACGACGACATTGAAGGGGCGTTGAGCGCACCACTCTCACAGCGACTGACGCGCCGGCAGCTGCACATTGCGTCCAAAGAAGACACGGATGAGCTTCAGGAGATCGCAACAACACCGAAACGCGGAAAGGGGCGGCCCACAAAAGCGGAGAGCGCAAGTCACAGTGCATTTCGGAACCTGGCCAAGGGCTTCAAGAGCGGCGCAGATGCAGAGGCGGACATGGAGGAAGAGCTGGTTACCGAGGCCGCCACACCAACAAAACGCGCGAGAGGCACCCGAACGCCTGCTACATCAGCGCGCAAACCAGCCGCTCCAAGATCAAGCGGTCGGAAGAGGAAGGAACAAAGCCTGGCCCTAAAGGACGACGAAGAGACCGACGAGCTTCAGAATCGAACCAAGGGCACTACTCCTGCAAAGCCACCATCGACAAGAAAGACTGCCACCAGCGCACGCAAAAAAGCTGTACCGGCAGATTCCAACGAGGAGGAAGAACTAGCTATAGGAACACCGTCGAGAGCATCTAAGCGGCGCAATCCCATCGAGAAGCGGACAACGGTCCCGGAGACTGAGGATGAACTGGGCGATGCTTCCCCGATAAGCATTAAAAAGCCAACTGCAGGCATAAGGCGCCGCATGAACCGCACCGACCATACCGACAACCGAGATGCTGAAGACCAAGTCGACGGGCAGGATGAGGGTGAGCTGGAAGTAGATGGTAACAGCGTCCTGGGTAGTGTCTTGGATCCAACAGAACCGAGTCCATTCAACAAGCCCGCCTCCACCCAGAAGGAGAAGCCCGCGCCGCCGCTCATCTATGGCAACCTTGTGGCCGGCCGAGAGCTGCATCTACTCAAGACTATCACCATGGAACGCATCAATGGCAAACGTCCGTCGCCGCTGGTCGGCTTGGATGAAGAGTACAAGTCCGTACACCAGATCGTCGAGCAAACCATCACCGCTGGTGAAGGCAACTCGATGCTCGTCATCGGAGCAAGAGGTAGCGGAAAGACCGCGCTCGTAAACAAAGTCCTTTCTGAAATCGATAAGGACAACGGTGGAGAGTATCACGTCGTCCGACTGAACGGCTTCATACACACAGATGATAAGATTGCGCTACGCGAGATCTGGCGTCAGCTAGGCAAAGAGATGGATATTGAAGAAGATGGTAGTGGGCCCGGGAAAAACTATGCCGACACCCTGACAACCCTCCTTGCCCTGCTCTCTCATCCGTCTGAGCAAACAGGCGAGATCACCGATCAAGTTGCCAAAGCAGTCATCTTCGTCATGGATGAGTTTGACCTGTTCGCTCAGCATCCACGTCAAACGCTGCTCTACAATCTCTTTGACATTGCACAGTCGCGGAAAGCTCCCATTGCAGTACTAGGACTCACAACACGTATCGATGTTACCAACAGTCTAGAAAAGCGCGTCAAGAGTCGTTTTAGCCACCGCTACGTGCATCTCAGTCTGGCAAAGACGTTCACCGCCTTCCAGGAGATATGCAAAGCGTGTCTGATCATTCAGCCTGAGCAGTTGAGTGTAGAAGAGAGGGGCATACTAGAAGGTGGCGCGAAGAGCACACCAGCAAAGAAAGGAAAGAAGAGCGACGCGAAGCAAGATGTCCTAGCAGAATGGAACGCCAACATCTCCGTAAGCCCTCATCCACCTCTCTCATCCTCTTGCCTCCCACTAACAATCAAACAGAAACTCTTCGCCATGCCTGCCTTCCTCACAACCCATCTCGCACCAACCTTTTACCTCACAAAATCTATCCCCCAGCTCCTAACTTCCTTCCTCCTTCCCACCGCCACCCTGTCTCCAACAACCCCCTTCCAACCCGCCACCACGCTTAGTTCTCCAGACTCGAAACTCTCTCTCATACCCCACCTCTCCACCTTATCCCTCTGCCTCCTTATCGCCGCCGCTAGACTAGACATCATCCACGACTCCGATACCTGCAACTTCAACATGGCCTACGATGAATACGTCACGCTAGCCTCGAAAGCAAGGATCCAATCCGCTGCCGGCGGCATGAGCTCGAGTAGCTCGACAAGTAAAGTATGGGGTAAAGATGTCGCGAGACGGGAGTGGGAGGGCTTAGTCGACTTGGGACTTGTTATGCCGGTGCTGCAGGGGCAGGTGGGAGCGTTTGGTATGGTGCGGTGTGATGTTGCGCTTGAGGAGGTGGGGGAGGTGCTTAGGGGGGTTAGGGGTGGGGAGAAGGGGTTGGAGAGGTGGTGTAGGAGTATCTGATTTCCGGCACAGCGACGTGTGTGTGACTTTGGTCTGGCGCGTTTGTTACCGTATTGTTGTTGGACATTGTTGCGTTATTTGCAATAGCATAGCGGACGGTGTTACTGTTTGGCATTCATAGGGCGCGCGCGCGACACATTTTCTTCGAATCAGCAATAGCGTAGCTGCTACATCATTTCATCTTCATTCACTTCTCACGTTACACACTCTGTTAGTAAAGCCTTGATTGACAAAAATTCAAGTTTCTGCATAAACGAGTAGAATTCAGTCGTTTTCATTGTTTAGTAGAAGATACCATTTTTACATCTTATCTACCCCCAGTACCTAGCCCACCTACTCCCTCCACCCAACACGCCCACAAACTCCCTCGCCACAATCCGACTCGTCTGCTCACTCGGATGCAACGGATCGAACCACATGAAACTATCCGGGCTACTTGTCATCGTACAGTTCAGCCCCGCCTCGTTGCACAAATGCTCCACGCCCTGTACATTCAACGGCGCCGTACCATTTAAATACCTACTAGGGTGGTAGTAGATATCCGTCATGAGCGCGTTGACGTCGAAACTAGCGATTTTGGCATCTTCCCACGTTCCCTCATTGACTTGGGCTTCAAAGGGCGTGCGGTACTTGTACACTTGGTTGAGTCCCGAGACGGTTTGTTGCATGCGTCCGTGGATTTGCGTGAGGTTCTTGCCGGGGGTATTGGGGAAATATTGGGTTGACTGCAGTCCGCCATTTTGGAGCTGCGCGTACTGTGGGAGAAGATCCAGTGGTGCGAGGTTCAGTATAACAAAGTAGCGGCCTCCGTTTTCATACAGCCGGGTAATCTGGGCGTACACGCAGTCCATGTAGTCGGCGACCGTCTTGCCAGGGGCCTCGCTGTCGGTCAAGAACGCGCCGTTGCCGAGGTCGTTTGTTCCGATCCAGATAGCGTAGACAGTGCTGTCGGGCTTGCCGGAGAAGAACTTTGTGCCGTTGGGGTTGCGGGCTGAGGAGTCGGCGATAAAGGCTGGGAGTTCGTAGCCTGCGATGTCGGGGAAAGGCGCTTTGGTGGCGGAGAGGTATCGTGGAGTTACTTTGTTAGAGCATACGGCGCCGGAGACTGCATAGTTGTAGAGGCTAGATTTGGAGTAGATGCTTGCGTAGCGGGCCCAGGAGAGGCCGCCTGAGGCTGTCGCTAGACCCTAGGTGATGTTAGTGGGTATTGGGAGTTGTGATCGCTGTAGCGACATACTACTGGTTGTTGCCATGCCACAGGAGGCGCAGAACCATTGTGATTGATAAAGTATTCCAGTCGATTCTCATCCGTGTAGCTATCACCAAACGTCACCAAAGTCTTGAACTTCCCCTCCCGCCACCCCTGCGATGGTCGTCCCGCAAGCCCAACAGCAATCGCCAAGTTTGCGACAAGAAGTCGAACAGCCCAAGAAGACACCATTTTGAGAGAAACCCGGCTGTCGGTTTTCTCAACTGTCCCGAGAGGTCTGCGGGTATTTGTACGTTCGGCATCTTGGAGGCGGGGGTTTCGTCTGCAGAGCGCTAGATATTCCTTTCGGCCGGTGCATGGGTTCAAAGCAGCACGGTAAACAATCTACCGTTGATTGAGGCTGGATAGCGGGGCAGGCGAGCCCGGTAAGACATGGAGATGATGTCGTTCGCGGGAGCTATACGCCTTGTGGGCGTGGTCGGCATGGGATCAGGCTAAAAGGCATGCACGTCATGCATCTCGATCGTGAGTTTGGCGTCAACGAAAAGCTTATCCGGTAGGGAATAGCTGCCATGGTTCCTAAAAATGTGAGCAGGAAACAGACAGAAGTTCGCCCACGTTTGTGGTCGTCAAACGCATGTAGCGGTCATTCGGCAATAGCAGAATTGTTTAAAACTCTCATGCATAGTCCATATGGAGAATCAACGACAAGTTTTGCAATCCCGCGTCTGAGGTTCCTCCTAGGCGTCGTCGTTGCTTGATGCGCTTGGCAGGTGAGGTTACTGATAATCGTTCGCCGCTGAAGTCAGGATTGTGCCTTTTCCCCACGAGCGCATTCTGATCAATGCGGCGCAAGACTGTCGTGCTCGTAGCTAGTATATATCGATGGTTCGAACGCAGGTGTCTCTAAATGACTCGCAGGGAAGAGGTATGATATATGGCTGAATGAAGGCCACAGCGACGAGAGAGTTGAATTAAAATAGTTATCGGTGAAGAGTCCAGGAACAGGGTTTAGGGGCGGTCCATCTAGTCCTTTATCGGTCTGCATCGCGCCGGCGTGTTCTTCGGCGTTCTCCAATCTTAACGGCTCTTTCTAAGTTCTTTTTCGGGAGGTTCAATTTCCCTGTCGCTGCAATCTGCCGTATCTGCAATCGCATTCGTAGAAGTCGATATCAAAAACTGCAGGAAGTTGCGCACACGCCATGTCGAAACTAGAGCCGAGTCCGTCAAGACTCAAGCCGGGGAAGTGGGTAGTTGGAAACCTCCCGCCCGGTTGGTTCCCTGGCGCACGCACTCCAAAGTCAGCGTCTGTGGGTAGTTCTAGCCATTTTGGACTACGGCCGTGAATAGCACGACCTTGGAACGTTGATAAACGGAGGTTGTCAGTCTGTGATGTCCAAACGACGATAGTAACAAGGGATTACCGTGGCAATTTGTTTCGGCAAGCCGAGATCTGGCCTGAAGACGGCTGGTTGTGTCGGCAAGGACGGTGATTTACTGGTGATCTCGCAAAGGCGTGAATATTGATTGTGGAAGAGGCGCCATTGCCTCCATAAGATTGCTTCGCTACCAGACTGTCGGGGACATGTTGGACAGGATCGCACTGCCAATTAAGAAGAGGGATGCAGGTCTGAAGGCTGTGCATCGACCGCGATCGCGCCCAGGCTAGAGGAAGAAAGTACGTAGATAGGCGTTGGTTGCTCCTTCCAGCTTCCTCACCATCACGCTTCTCGGACCCTGAGCTCTAGCGTTCCAAAACACCGTCCCAAGTCTTATTAGCCCACTCTTTTCTCTCGGCATACTGAAGCCGCCCCCAACCCTCACCCTTTGTTGACTTGCTCGTTTGGTTAGCAAAGCATGTTGCCTACCCGATCTGCGCGCACCTTCCTGCGCACCAGATCCTACGACCGAGGAAGAGCCGTAAGCCCAGCTCGAATACCAAATTGAGTCGGTTGTTTTCGCATGCCTAGGTTCGGGCATACGGCCATGCCTTAACACTCTCTAGCTATCTCCGTCATAGCAATACAGAAGCGGATCTCCGTCGCTGTTTCATGATACGGCCCAGTTGTATACCGCGTCTCTCCTTATCGTCCGGAGTGTTTCTGAACATTCGTATCCGTGGAACGACACCTGAGCACGCTGAAGTCAACTAGGCCCTTGCAACTACGCACTGCCCATGACGAAACCAATTACGAGATGAGGGAAAGTGGGACGACACAGCTGAGCCACACCGTCAGCCTTCACGCCGGCGGCCCCGAGCGACACATCTAACGGCAAATCAGATCCGCTCTTGTAATCCGACCGCTTTCGTCACTTACATGTTAATGTACAACTTCAGCTCGAGGGTTTGGAGCTCTGCTCGAACTTCCCACATCAGATAGTCAAACTGCGCAGCCGTCCATCCGAGCTTCGACGTAAAAGGCCAAAGCCCGAGCGATTCGAGAAGATCACCGACCATCTGTAGACGAGTTAGTACGCGTCGAGATGCAATCGTTCTGGCGTTTGACTTACCGCAACCGAGTCCCTGCCGATGCTGGCTTTGGTTGCATCTATACAAGCTTGTCAGCATTGAGCTTGACCTGGGAATATGCATTCTTGCAGCCTGGTACACGGTCACTTGGCTCCATAGACGTTCAATATTCTGCTTTTAGTACATAAGAGAAGGATGCTACGATCCGTGGCCGCATATACGTCTGAAGCGAGCATCGACAAAACGACGAACGTCCTTTGCCAGTTCAAGAAGAAGAAAAACAACAACAACAACTGCGGATACATACCTGGATGCCAACCACCTATGGGTAGCTGCTCCACTTCAACCATCACATCTCGGTATTCGTTCGCCATTAGGAGCTGCTGCAACCGCAGACCGATCTTTGGATCTCGATTCAGTCTTGCCATTGCGCTCTTATACGATAGCCACCATCGTCTTACGGCAGATTGGTCTGTGAGGCGCCCATTATCAGACTGTATGATGGGGTAGTACTCCATTATCTGAACCCAGCCGCCAGGCCGTAGCAGCAACCTCATATCACGGATATAGGAAGCCCATCTCTCGCTCTTTATGCCTTGACAAACGAATCGAGAGTGGATGAGGTTGTATGGTCTCGACCTGAACACCTCGAGATCGCGAAGTTTGTCATTGAGGTTGTAACCGACGAGGTCCAGGTTATCGGGCTGGTCTGTAACGCGCGTGGGGAAGATGTCGAGAGCGGTCACCTTACTCGGTCAGTAGCTCCTCATTCCGAGACGGACCTTGTCCACGATACTCGACACGCTGTCGCCATGGAGTGAACATATTTGGGAACGCACCTGACAATCCTCAAACTCTTCCGCACATTGAACGGCCCAGTCACCACCGCCGTAACCACATTCCAGTATGCTGCTTGGCTCTTTTATTGGGATCCGAGGAGAGAATAACGCGCCTCCGAAGAGAGCACAAACGATGTTATGCTGATCCGTCAGTCGGTCCTCCTCTCGATCGTCGCCGGCCACAGGAGCGAGGTATATATTTTCGTCAATCGAAGTCTGCTGGAAGACCCGATCATGTATGATGACCCTTCGCTCATCCTCGCTCATTGTTGGCTATGGATTTGTTATGCTATTCTAACACTGGGACAATGGACAGGTGCTTGGATGCCGTTAGTCCAATAATCTGGAGAGCTATGAGGTGATGAAAATTCGGACAAGCCAGCAGATTTACACTTATCGTGGCAAAAGAGAACTTCATCAGACTAAGCTGGCGAATTTGGTGACAGAACAGAAGCGAAAATAGAGCCTGAATCACCATCGCCGCCGCGCTGTCTGAGAGAACCCCACATTGAACGGTTACCAAACTTGGCTATAGGCTTCGGTTCAACGTGAACGCGAAGAGTCATTCCCAAATTGCCCAGTACCCGCGATGCAGGAAAAGCCTTGTAAACAGCAGCCTTAATGCCGAAATTTGCTTCATCCAGAGGTCATTTGACACGTATCCAGCGAATAACCCGAGGCCAGCAAGACGAGTCGACCCCCGCGCCCAGTGGCCACCACCCCTACAGAAGCATCCGTTCTAGTGTCATCTATGATATAGGATCGTGGCATAGCCGTGAACCGCGTACTGTGGACGCAACTGACGGGAGAGACAGAAAGACAGTCGCATGCGTCGTTCTATAGCTGCAGTGCTCGATAAGTACGCAGTAGGTACATAGGCAGGCGGCATAGCTCTCCAGTTTGGCAAACCCCGCTGGCTGTCTTCTCAACACCGCTGACATGGTCCTGGGCAAAGGCCGATCAAAGCAGAACCACGGCGTAAGATCCCTGGTTTCTTAGGTATATTCAAATTTCAACAGTATCCTCGTTCACAGCGGAATTAACCCGTAAAGGCAATCTGACCATATCGTGATCACGATAGGAGTAGCACAACAGCACGAGTTTAGACTACTACCAGAGGCTAGCAGAGAACACCGTTCTATGACGCTTGGACTCTGTTTTTTAGCCTGCTCTTGGGCTGCTACACATGCCGGTACAGCAAGCCTAGGACGCAATGTACCCAACAGCTGAACGCAGACGCGAGAACCTCACGAAACCGCTCATACTTCACGCAACATGTTCGCACGAACAGTACCTTTCGGCGAAGCCAGTCTTGAGTTCAACGGAAAGTTTTAACGGTATAAGCTAACATATTCCGATACTTCCAATGGGATCCACTATGGCGTCTTGCAACCACTGGGCAAAGGCGCTACGCGCTGCGTCCAAGAGTTCAGGAACATGCTATCTGTGGCTGGTTGGTGACTTGCTCGTTAGATGAGGTCGCCAGTACAATGAAGCTTGCCGAAAAGCGTTGCTGTCAAGTGTTCGCACACATCTCGATGCCTATTTGGCGGTTCAGTCAAGGTTTTTGCGCACGACATTCATTCGTTTATGTCAAACCCTAATGCCAGCTCCGGGTCTGCATGGCAGTTCCGTTGACTGCATCCTTGCTAAGCAGAACTTTGAAGCACTGCCTTTCCGGCCACCACGGCTCTTATGCGGCCTCTGCGGGTACGCTTGTATCAACAACCATCCGCCAGACACCGTAGGATTGATCGCCGAAGAGGTTGGGCGAAGAAAAGGTAGGCGAGGGTGGCAGCAAACCTGACAAGTTAATAGGAACAGGTTAGGAGGACGGCATCCCCTTGCTCCAGCATTCGCCCAGCGGAATTGACTCGTCACGACTTTCCATATGTATGTACCCACAATGTCTAGCACGAAGCACGAGGGCAATCAATGTATTCGCGACCATAACCCGCAAGCAACGGGTGCTGCACTATACTATTACTGCCTCAAGACCGCAGCTTCACCACCGGCGCACTTGTTGCCCCAGAGCAGCCGTTTCGAGGCCTCTCTACGCCTCGTTGGACGATTTTCATCGACGACCGTCAAGTTCGAGGTTGCAAAAGCATGTGCGGCGCTCGAGAGGGTAGGTCTGCGAGCAGAAATGGACAAGGCCTCGAGGCGTTGAGGCACCAGCGTGAGGAGCGTTGCTATGTGAGTAAGGTGGTTGCAGATGCCATATCCACAGATGCACTCCCCGTGCGAGCAGACGATGTCAGGAATCCAGAAAGGGTAAAAATGAAGTTACTAACGAGAACAGTTGTGCTCGTGAAATTTTCGTGAGTGGGTATCACTTGCGGGACAACTGGAGCCGAATATTGCAGCGACTAGTAACACCGCGCTCAACTTCACAGTAGATCGCCAGCTTAACGAGCAATAAATTCTTGAATAGTGGCATCAAAGTCTCACTTAAAACATTCCCTCTCTTAGTACGAATGAGTTGATTTGTTTACTCACGGTGGTATACACAGCATACATAGCTGAGCGTCGATACCATGCAGCCTACGAGACCAACGGAATGGACCGCACATGTGATTAGGCAAAAATTGCGCATATCATCTCATTGTGTGTGATTCAGCGTTGTATCTCAGATGTAGAGCATCAACAATAATTGAGGTTTCAAGGATTGAGTGGACAGCGCGTGTTGAGAACGCGTGCGGCTACAAGCTTCGGCATCTACGGCCTCTTCCAAAGCACCGCAGACGTCTTCGTACCATCCCATCTCACGTCTTCGTACCAACAGTGTCTACGTATGCAATACTGTCATAATGGATAATTGCTACCCTGGAGTTCGCCGTTACATATGATTGCCAAAGTCTGGGGCGCATGTGAAAGCATGTGAGCTGTGGGGAAGCAGGCTAAGCGCGAAAAAGCACGTCACGCTTCCGCTCCATCTACCGAGGTCCGTCATCCTCGGCAGCATCTCGCAATGCGATGATTACTAGTCTCCGCCATTATTGTTTCATGCATGCACACTTCCTCTCTTCACTACTTCACTACCACTTCTTCCATTAAATCTCTCTCTTCGTACATATAACCTCGGGTTCTTTATTGATACTTGCGAGAAGACACTTCGAACGAAGTGTTAGCAGCGCAATATCACACCATGGCTGCGCAGGAGCTGCGATATGACGGCCAGACGGTTGTGGTGACGGGTGCTGGGGGTGGGTTGGGGCGCGAGTATGCTGTCTTCTTTGGGAGCCGCGGCGCGAATGTTGTGGTGAATGACCTGGGTGGAAGCTTCAAGGGCGAGGGCCAGGGCTCAGCGGTATGTCTTTCCCCTTTCAATATTCTCTGCATTATCCCAGCTAACCCCCACCCACATAGGCCGCAGACAAGGTCGTCGAAGATATCCGCTCCGCAGGCGGCAAAGCGGTCGCCAACTACGACTCGGTCGAGAATGGAGAAGCCATTATCAAGACAGCCATCGACGCGTTTGGTCGTATCGATATCCTCATCAACAATGCCGGCATTCTGCGGGATGTCAGCTTCAAGAACATGAAGCAGGCGGACTGGGACCTGATCTACAGAGTCCACGTCCTGGGTGCTTACAAGTGTGCACATGCCGCGTGGCCGTACTTCAAGAAACAGAAGTATGGACGGCTGATTAGCACAGCGTCGGCTGCGGGTCTATTTGGATCGTTCGGCCAGACGAACTACTCTGGTATGCACATGACTTCTTTGGATATAAACAAGTGCTGATTCGTGTAGCTGCCAAACTCGCCCTCGTGGGATTCACCGAGACGCTCGCAAAGGAGGGCCTTAAGTACAACATCCTCTGCAACGTCGTCGCCCCGATCGCTGCCAGCCGAATGACCGAAACCGTCATGCCGCCTGATGTCCTCGAGAAGATGAAGCCCGAGTGGATCGTCCCGCTCGTCGCCGTCCTCACACACAAGTCGTCTACGGAGACTGGGTCGATATTCGAGGCTGGCGCAGGGCACATCGCCAAGCTGCGATGGGAGCGCGCTTCGGGCGTCTTGCTTAAGACTGACGATTCCCTGACCCCTGGCGCCGTTGCTGCCAAGTGGAAGGATGTCGTCGATTACTCCAACGCTGAGCACCCGCAAGGCCCAGCGAATGCGCTGGAGCTGCTCGAAAAGGCTAGCCAGCTGCCGCCCAACCCCAAGGGCGAGGAGCTTGACTTCAAGGGCAAGGTCGCGCTTGTCACTGGTGGCGGTGCTGGACTGGGTCGCATTTACTGCTTGCAGTTGGCCAAACGTGGCGCAAAGGTCGTTGTCAACGATCTCGTAAACCCGGATAACGTCGTTCAGGAGATCCAGAAGCTCGGTGGAGAGGCCGTGGGCAACAAGGCCGATGTGCAGGACGGCGAGGCAGTCATCAAGACGGCCATTGAGAAGTACGGCCGCATCGATATCCTCATCAACAACGCTGGTATCCTCCGCGACAAGGCATTTGCCAACATGACCGACGATCAGTGGGACATCATCCACAAGGTGCATCTTCACGGCACTTACTCCTGCACCAAGGCTGCCTGGCCCTTTATGCTCAAGCAGAAGTACGGCCGCATCGTCAACACCACCTCTACCAGTGGTATCTACGGCAACTTTGGTCAGGCCAACTACGCCTCGGCGAAGTGCGGTATCCTCGGTTTCTCCAAGTCTCTTGCTATTGAGGGCAAGAAGAACAACATCTTCGTCAACACCGTCGCTCCCAATGCTGGTACTCAGCTCACCCGAACCATCATGCCCGAGGAGATTGTCCAGGCCCTCAAGCCCGACTACAACGCCCCTCTTGTCATTCTTCTGGTCTCCGACAAGGCCCCTGAGCCAACTGGTGGACTCTACGAGATGGGCTCTGGCTGGTTTGCGCAAACCAGGTGGCAGCGCACTGGCGGCCACGGTTTCCCTGTCGATGTCAAGCTTACCCCTGAGGCTGTCCTCGCACAGTGGGAACGCATCACCAACTTCGATGACGGCCGTGCTGATCACCCCTACGACAACGCCAGTGGACTCAAGTCGATCATGGCGAACATGGAGAACACCAGCAAGAAGAGTAAGAAGGATAAGAAGCCCAGCAAGAGCAACGAAGAGGTCCTCGAGGCTCAGAAGAAAGCATTGGCTGCTAAGTCTGAGGGTACTCCATTTGAGTACACCGAGAGGGATGTCATTCTTTACAGTAAGTACACATTCTCCCCTCACCACCCCTCACTTTCTAACAGCTATGCCAGACCTCGGAATTGGCGCAAAGCGAACCGACCTCCCCTTCATCTACGAAGGCGACGAGAACTTCCAAGTCATCCCCACCTTCGGTGTCGTTCCCCCCTTCAACGCCGAATCTCCCTTCTCCTTCGATGACATCGTCCCCAACTTCGACCCGCGCATGCTCCTGCACGGTGAGCAATACCTCGAGATCCGCAAGTTCCCCATCCCCACCGAAGCCAAACTCATCGCTGTGCCGAAACTCGTTGAGGTCGTCGACAAAGGCGCGGCTGGGCTGGTCGTATATGGCAGTGTGACCAAGGATGCGAAGACGGGCGAGGAGATCTTCTACAACGAGAGCACCGTTTTTATTAGGGGAAGCGGGAACTTTGGTGGCCAGAAGAAGGGCGGAGACCGCGGTGCAGCGACCAAGACACACAAGCCCCCACAACGAGCACCAGATGTTGTCGTGGAGGAGAAGACGACCGAGGAACAAGCAGCGATTTATCGTCTTTCCGGCGATCTGAACCCGCTGCATGTCGACCCGCAGTTCAGCAAGGCTGGTGGCTTCCCTACACCCATTCTGCACGGATTGTGCTCGTTTGGTATCTCCGGGAAGCATGTACTGCAGACGTACGGCCCGTTTAAGAACATTAAAGTGCGCTTTGCGGGTGTGGTTCTCCCGGGCCAGACACTCATTACCGAGATGTGGAAGACTGGGAATACGGTTGCGTTCCAGACCAAGGTCAAGGAGACGGGCAAGTTGGCTATTAGTGGGGCAGGCGCGGAGTTGATGGGGGGTGCGAGTAAGTTGTAGTAGTATGTTAAGGGGAAGTTGTTTTGTGTGTAGCGATTGTAGGTATGGCTATGTAGTGTTGTGTTTATAATATTGAGCTCTCTCTTTTGCACTTGACGCTTAACTCACCCCCAAAAACACTAATTTCCAACGTCCTCCTTCCAAATAGGCAAAGAACTAGTAATCATCTGCGCTTGCGTCGGAATCCAAGCTATCCTCTTCCTCTTCCTCATTGTCCGAGGAGTGCATCCATATTGTATCATCGTACTCGTGCATATCCGCATCACCCACGTCCCTCTGATTCGGAATACTCTGTCGGATCTTCGATATGAGAAATGCAGATTACCAGCATCTTAGTCTCAGGACTAAATGATCAATAACCAAGTACCTAGTAGTAATCGTCATCCTCGTCTTCGTCCTCATGATCGTACCCACCGCATCCGCACGGACAGTAGTTCACATACATACCGAATCCATATCCAAAGCCATCCTCATCGTCGTCGTAATCGTTTTCGGAATTGGACTCGGAATTGGACTCGGTGTAGTAATCCTCTGGGTCGTAGTCCTCCTCGTCCTCAAACAAATACTCTCCTTAAGTTGAAGAACCAGGTCAACATATGTCTCACATGCAGATGGGGCTTGAGCGCTTGCTTACTGTGCTGCTCTTCGATGGTTTCCTCATACTCAAGGGCGGTTTGTATGTCGACTTTCCACTTGGGGTTGGATTGCTTGATGAGATCGTTGAGAGGCAGAGAGACATCATAGAGCCAGTCATGATCGGTGTAGGACCATTGGATGGCGACGTCCGCTCCCCCTTCTTCGAAGGCTAATAGGATTGGGCGGAGTATGTCGAAAAACTTTGGCCAGACATTAAGTCTGATGCGCCTCTGTGATAGCTCAATTCTTAGCTTGAACCCCTTCTTCTTGACGACTTTGAGCAGTCGATCAAAGCTCCGCTTGACCTCCTCCATGTCGATGTTCCTCTTGGCGTCTGCAAGCTCATCGAGGTGGAATTTGATACCCATCTCTCGGAGCACGGTTGCTGGGTCAACACCAACGTTGAAAGCATCGCAGTCTATCAGGCGATCGACATCGCGTAGGTGCTGAGCTTCAAACATTCCGTTTCCTACAGCGTGCCCGTAGTATGCTTCGACGATCTCCAAGCCCATCTCCAACCCAACGTAGCTTGTATCGACAACGTGGGGAACCGCCTTGGCTCTTGACAGGCCTTTCGAAATGCCCACCATCGACATGAAATTCTCCTCGATGTAATCAACCGACCAGATCTGGGCGTAGACCATGTCTCGGAGCTCGCGGGGAAGTCGATCTAGCAGTGTGCTGGCGAACGCGAGGTTCCACGCCTGCGAATACGAGCGGGCTGCAGCGTCCAGCGAACTGTCGTGTTCTCGTGTCAGTAGTGATAATTATGAAGTCTGGAGAAAACAGACGTAATACCAAGCTTGGCGTACTCAGCACGCAGCGCACGCCGGTCATTCTGCAGTGTTTCACGCTCTTGGTCTACTTTTCTGATGGCATCATCTTTCTTTTTGATCCTGGTACTGTCGTTAGGACATACTCCTGATACCAAACCTACGAGTCCCTACTTGCGATCAATTGCGAGCTCCTCCCACTTGACGCTGCATGATTTAGCCTTGCGGCATCAAGTAGACAATTGCTGATGCTATATCTTACAGGCATAGACGCTTGTGTGACTTTTCGAGATTTCTCTCTAGACTGTTTTCCCGGCGTCTTTTGGTCCCGCGCTGCAGCATGGTGGCTGAGAATGGTGGTGAGATGAAAGGGAAGGAGTAACGGCGAGTCGTGTCCCGACGCGCTCCCTGGATTCCACGCTAAAAGTTCCCCGCACATCGCCGCCGCTATACGGAGCAAACTCCAGCATTGCATTTGAAGTACTGAACAACCAATTGAAGCCTTCGGGTACAAAACGCGATATGAAGCATTTGAAGTTCACAAAATAACGCACGTACTGTTTACGTGGTTAGCCAAGAATGTTTACTGCACACTGTGTTTCTAGAAAGTCTGGCTAATCCTCTTATTAATTCATGTAATAGCCCTAAAGCATCTGCGCGGGCACATATAGTACTGTGAGAGCAATGTGTTGGAAAACGGTTCTTTGTCATTAACTAGATAAGGCCAGTCTATAGCTTCGACTTGGACACAATAAACGAGTTGCCAACCTGCAGCCACTTGACAGCATCCGTGACAAGCTCGTCCACGATTTCCCTTGCGTTTTTCTTCTCGTTAACAACAGCAGCAACCTTACCCATCAAGAACGGTCGCGCATTGTCCATGGTCTCGTCGTCGAGGTCATCACCCATTTTCTCAAGGTCATACTCGACAGGCAGTATGCCCTTGCTGGTAAGCTCCTTGATCTCGTTTTGCCTGTTCTCCTCCCAGTTGGCAACATACGGGTTGGTGCGGATACGGAGCGGGCGCCCGGTGAAGATGATAGTGCGGATGTTGTCGTCCCAGCCAGCTGTTTGGACAGCCTCCTGGTGGGCCTTTGGTGCACCGGCTTCCTCTGAGAGGATAAAGCGCGTTCCTACCCAGACGCCGGTGGCACCAAATGTGAGCATCGCAGCGAGTGACTGGCCGTTGAAGATGCCGCCAGCAGCAACGATCTGCACCTGCTCGCCGGTCAAGGGCGACTTATGGCCCTCTACCATCTTAACTGCCGCTGGGATGAAGATGGATGTGGGCACGTCTCCCGTGTGTCCGCCGCCCTCGCCTCCCTGTGCGCAAATCATGTCAACGCCGACGTCGAGGCACTTCTTGATGTGCTTGGGGTGGCCGATCATGTTCATGTAGAGGATGCCAGCCTTATGCAGCTTGTCGACGACGGCTTTCGGCGGGACGCCGACGGCGGAGACGAAGAGCTTGGCACCGGAGTCGATGATAATGTCTACGAGCTCGTTCAGCTTGCCCTTAGTGTAGTCGTAGCTATGTGGCAGTCAGCGTCCGAACCTTCAAAAGAGACAAAGACGCATGTCTACGTACTTGGTCTTGCGTGCGCTGCCTCCGACCTGAGGCAGCAGCAGATCGATACCAAACGGCGCATTTTGGTCGTTCAGGTACCCCTTCAGCTCAGCGATCTGCTCGCGCAGCATGTCTGGTGTGTATCCGACGCCGCCAATGACGCCAAGACCCCCGGCATTCGTAACGGCGGCGGCGAGCTTCGGCCCAGCAGCCACGTTCATGCCCGCCAGCATGACGGGGTGCTGGATCTTCAGCAGGTCGGTGAGCTTCGTGCGGATTTGCTCTGGGCTTGGTCAGCTACGACACGCGTATGAAAGGATGCAGATGTGGTAGTTAGTCAACTTACGTGGAGACGCCATGGTGAATATAATATGACGACGAGTGACCAGTTGATTTATGAAAAGACCAGTAGGAGTAAATGTAAGAGCAGGCTGGAGTGAGGACAGCCGGGCTCTTATGGCCCGAGGAGTCTTGTCGGCTCTCACTCAGCAACAAGCCGAGGCACATCTGTCACGCGGAGACCGCTAGTCATATCATCACTAGCGGTATCTGGGGAAGGCGCTACTGACCTGCATCGTGTGATAATTTCTAATTGACCGCGTCACATGTCAGTCCCCTTCACTAATCACGTATCGCGTCCTTTATCATCAACGCCATGTTCACTAATGCCAGACGACTTTCCGTGTCGGTGTGTATGCGGAGACCAGGCCGAGCAGTGACGCATTTTCAGCCGTCGTATGTAGCATGTCAAACGCATACCTCCCATCCTCGCCAAGCGCACTCGCGACCACAATCTCGAGCACCGTTGCACAGCTCCCAAAAGCCGACCATCAATTATGCATATGGCACACCTAAGACGCCGGCCCACGCCTTTATCGCATTGGGGAGCAACATGGGTGATAGGGTGGCTATGATCGAAACGGCCTGCAGAGAAATGGAATCTAGCGGAAACATAGTGATAATACGGACCAGTAGCCTATGGGAGACCAAGGCCATGTACGTATTAGATCAAGATATGTTCGTAAATGGCGTTTGCATGGTAAGCTACGCCAACGTCTGGAGATTACAAGCGTTAAATCAAGTAGGTAGGAACCTCACTTTCACCACTTGAACTCTTAGATGAGCTCCAGGCCGTTGAGAGAAGGATGGGTCGCGTCAAGATTATCGACAAGGGGCCTAGGAACATTGACTTGGACATTCTTCTCTACGGCAAAATCCCATACTCGGATACTAGACTGCAAATCCCCCACCCGCTGATGTTCGAAAGAGAATTTGTCCTCCGTCCGCTGTGCGAGTATGTTGTCCGTTCTTCCGCTGGATTCACATTGCTAACCATACACAGAATCCTACCCCTGGACAAACAAAAGCATTTCCCGTACGAGGGGTCGGTCCAGAGTCGTCTTCATAAGTTACCTAGACCGGAAGTCCCACTTTCGTCAATAACGCCCCTTGCGTCTGAAAAATCCTCTTCCAGTGGTATCTACACCCGCCAACCCAAGCGAGATACTCAGATCATGTCTATCTTGAACGTCACCCCAGACTCATTCTCGGACGGCGGCCAAAACTACAACATCGATGAAGCCACTCTCGCCATCACCATCAAAGCTCACATCGCAGCTGGAGCCACCATCATCGATGTAGGCGGGCAGTCCACCCGACCTGGTTCTGTCCAGGTCTCGGCCCAAGAAGAACTTGCACGCATTCTCCCAGCTCTAAAGCTTATCCGCTCATTACCCGAAGCTAGGGATATAGTGATCAGCATTGATACTTACCGTGCAGGCGTCGCCGTGGAAGCCATTGCAGCCGGTGCAGACATGATCAACGATATCAGCGGAGGCTTGATGGACGACGATATGCTCCCTACCCTGGCAAAACTTGGTTGCACAGTATGTCTCATGCACATGCGCGGCACCCCAGAGACTATGAACGATCACGCCTCTTATCCCGACGGCGTTGTTGAAACCGTTGGCCGCGAACTCCTCGAGCGCGTCCTCACAGCAGAAAGAGCAGGTATCCGACGCTGGCGCATCATCCTCGACCCAGGAATTGGATTTGCGAAGACGCAAGAGCAAAATCTGGAGTTACTCCGGCGACTGGCTGAGCTAAAGAATTATCGTGGACTGCAAGGCCTTCCATGGCTGGTTGGCACAAGCCGGAAGGCGTTTATAGGGAAGGTTACGGGAGTGGACGAGGCGAAAGATCGGGTTTTGGGGACTGCGGCTACAGTTTCGGCGGCGATTCAGGGCGGTGCGGATATTGTGCGGGTACACGATGTGCGAGAGATGGCGCAGGTTGCGAAGATGGCGGACGCGATCTGGCGGGTGAGCAACTCACCACAACCAAGGACACAACGAAGGAAACTATTCGGAGGTGTACAACCGCCACGGAACAAGGTCGTCGCCTCAGGAGCTCTAGACAAAAGCCGGTAGTTGTTAATGCAAGAGACAAGAACAAAGGCCTTGACACCTTCCATTTCTCACTAGCGTTCCGCTCACACCCCCTGCGCTCTTGCCAACTTGTTTAACGGAAAACCGAAAGGCCGCATACGATGGCCACCGGGGTACGTACGGTTCCGAATGAATTCGCAAACTGGGCAACGAGTCTGCAGGCCCTGAATTCCATCTAGTGCTAAATCTTGACTTTGGGTCTGCTCTCGTATATGAACATCAACACTTGGCATCGGCGCACCACATCGATACACTATATTAGCACACATTATCGCCTCAAGGCTTTCGGTGTCTCAGAACAGCAAGACATAGATTCAGTCTTTTCCCATTTTGGCCCTCGAACCGTCTTGAACGGTACGGTTGACGGAGGTAATGATTTTTGATAAAAAGCCTGTGCCGCTATAGGAAGCAGAGCAGCCGGAAACACACTGGATCGTTGAACCAGAGTTTCTCGGTCTCAGACATTAGGATCATCACGTTTTTTCTGGTTTAATAACAGGTACGGAACAAAATCCCGAGACATGCGGGTGTGACCTGTGGTCTTCTGGTCGACCATAGGAACCGAACGAGCTGAAGGACACATTGGAAGGTCGCTTCATAATTTTGGAGCTTTGTTTCTGGACATGGGTTGTAGTGAGAGAAAGGAAAACGGCCGAGAAGAGAGGGATATATATACTTGGACTCTTGTTGGTGTGTCGACGTTCTCATCAGGTTAGGCAGATTGGTGGTAATGACTGAAGCAGCGGTGGCACCCCAGTACCTTCATCCAGTACTCCTGAGTTCTCCCTCGCTTCCGCATTTTCGTCTACGCCAACGCCAATGCCATCTCTGTCGCCATCTTCATTGCCATCATCAACGGCCGACAATGCCTGCACCAACGTCGTCGTGATGTCATGCTCTGACATTACCACTCCGGACGACAACGACGCGGAAGAACTGGACGGCTCATTCACACCTGAAGAGTGTTGCAGAGCGTGCTTCAATGCACCAGGATGTACATACGGCGCCCAATATTACGACGATACGGTTTGCTACATCTATACTGAGACCGGTGCGGAAGCGAATCAGTGTCTCTTGGGCGTGCAGGCGGTTGAAAATACCGAGGAAATGCCTAGTTGGGGCCCGGGACCTTTTGGTGCTGCTGTTGCTTGATTCCTATTGTGGAGATGACGCGGTCGAGTTTGTTTTCAAGGGAGTGTCGTAGTAGTTTCATGTTATGGGGGTTAATAGGGGAAGAGGTAATGTGAAGCGATGGGGATTTCGCGAGAGAGGACGAAAATACAGAGCTTATATAAGCATTTCTATTAAAGGTATATACTGAGGCCTGTTCTGGTAAGTTCATGCGGAAGTGCTACCACATTTTTGGGGGTCCGGATAAGTCGCACATAACCGCAAGTCAAAAGGGTTTTAACCAAAACCAACAGCGCGGCAAAGCACATCGGTACGGGAAAAACTAGTTTTGGATATTAGGAATATGTAGTAAAGCGGGCTATTAATAGCATATCTTCGAATCGGCGAACACGGACGCATCGGATTTTGCGATGGTGCTTTTCGAATAAATATCAAATAATAAGGCCAGTCCACTCCATATGATGGCAGTTCGGTCGTTTTTTTTTGTAGAAGTAGAGCAAAGAAGCGGCCAGACATGCGGCGATAGTATGAGTTTTTGGCAATAGAAGCCAGCAGGCACATGCGTTGGCTCGTTTGAACTTTGATACCGTTCACTGCATCTCTCTATTTCCGTGGAACGTTCGTATCGGAAGAAGAGGGAGAGAAAAAGCCAGCGCCGGCGCCATCGAACGGATTTCTCATTCTTTTGAGGAGAGACAGAGCCTCCAGTTATTCGACGATGTTTTGGTCTTATTTTTTAGGTGCCCAACAAAAGGACAGGAAAGCCCATGTCTAGATCCTGGCGTAGTTTCAATGTCCAAACAGTCCCGCAGTCATGACTCCGTGGTTGGGACTTTTTGGAGTTTCCCAGAGAAAGGGAGCACTACACACATGCCATGAAGTCCTGTAATTTTTAGCAAGGGACAGAAACTCCAGACCTCGCTCCTTGGTTTGTTCTTTCGAGTCCACGGTAGCAGAGAACACAAGAGGAAGCTGAACGACCAGCCATGCATGGGCGGTAGGTAGGCTTTTGGAGAACAAATAAAAATTCCAAACGTTCAGAAACCATGTCCTCTTTTCAGTTTGGGCAAAAGGAGGGGGAGGAGCAGCGAAGAGCCATGCGTTGTTGTTGGCGTTATTTTTGGTGGACAGACAGAAAGCTCCAGACATTTCACCTTTTTTATTTCGTTTTTTTTATTTCGTTTTTCAGTCAAGGCAGGAGGACAATAAGCCATAGTTTGGTTCGTGTGAACTTTTGAATTCTACCAGGGAATAAAAAGGTGTGATAAGAGAAAGAAGATAGAGAGGTGAGAAAGGGGGATTATATACCACATTCAGATATAAGATGCTTTCGGTATCGGCTTAACAGAGGAGGGGCCCTTCGCCCAACCAATCCTCCAATCCTCCAATTCAACCCCCCTATCCTCCTGCAACACATCTACTTCCCCCTTCCCCCTATACATACAATATCTACATACTATCCTCCCGCCACCTCGACCGAACCTTCTGCCACCCCTCCATCTCCCCCTTCCCACCCCGCTTCTCAAGTCCCAACCCGCGCTCCACCCACTCCTGACTCCCCATCTCACTTAGCCGACTCAACGCGCGCGCAAACGCAAATCTCTCCTCATCACCGCTAAAGATAGAGCTATTTTTCAGCATATTCATATTCATGCCCAGGTCGTCCATGAGGTTGCGCATAACATCCGAGACAACTTCGTGGTCGTGGTCCGCTGCTTGTTTACGGTGAGTTTTTTTTGGCGTTGTACTTTGATCAGGGGACGCGGTGGTGGGGAGTTCGCCTTTTTTCTGAGAGCTCGTGACGGCGGCGTGGAGTTCGGTTTGGTCGAGGAAGAGGGACGTCAGGGGGACGGCTGTTGTTAGGACGAGTTTGGCCTGGGATCAATCATTAGCACAAAAATCTCCATCTTGCACGTTAGTTTTCTCGAGTTATTACTCACCCTGCTTTCGTAGACGGCGTCAATAAAGGTAATAAACCGCCTCGCCAAATCCCGACTCCGATAATTCATTCCTGGAACGCCAGTAACAACAAACGCTTCATACTGGCGCGTCAGTTCCAGATAATCAGCCGCCCCCGTCGCGCGTCCAATAATGTCGTCAAAGCTAAACCACGCACACTTGCCACTCGCCTTGGGCACCTTGACCTCGCGGCCCCAAACTTCATGCACAGCAGTATGCGGCGGATCCTTTTCAAAGTCGCCTAAGAAGCGGAACCAGCGCTCTGCATGCGTTTGCGCGGAAGTGTCGAGCGGGTGGTGATAGACGCCACTCGGTGGACGGGGGATTTTGCGGTAATCCGTACTTGAATCGAGGTTTAGGACTGTGAGGCGTTGTTTGAGGAGGTTTATACATGGGATGAAACTTTCACGCTGGATACCGTTTTTGTACAAGTCGTCGGGGTGGCGATTCGAGGTGGTGACGATGACGGTGCCGTGCGCCATTAGGGATTCCATAAGGCGACGCAGGATCATGGCGTCTGCAACATCTGTGCATTGGAACTCGTCGAAGCAGAGCACCGAGCTGCGTTCGGCGATGCCGGCGGCCACGAATGGGATCGAATCGATATCGTTGCCGTGCGCCATCTTCATCTTGTGCAGATCCTTGTGTATGCTCTGCATGAAGGCGTGGAAATGTATGCGCGTCTTCCTCGTAATGTTCGGGGGTAGCGTGTCGTAGAAGAGGTCCATCATCATTGTCTTCCCCGAACCCACGTCGCCGAACATGTACATCCCCTTAGTTAGGGATTCGGGTATTGGTGGGAGCGCTGAGCCGGCGGGCTTCGAAGGCGAGAGGAAGGAGAAGAAGGACTTCTTTGGTGGTTGGAGGGAATCGATGGTAGGTTGGCGGACAGGTGGTTGCGAGTAGGACAAGAGCATGTCGTGCAGGTCTTGGAGGTTCTTGATGATGTCTGGGATGTTGTCAGAAGGTTTTTTTGCCTAGGAGTTTGCGCTCAGTACTTCTTTGGTGTTCATCGTCTCGCAGTCGTCCAGACTCGACGCGCGCATCGTACTCGGCCATTGGGCCGTGGACTCTTTCCGGATCTTCATGCGAGTCTGCCCTGATTAGCATGTCTATTATATCTTGAATTTTGTCAATCCTACACTCTCGCGCATGTTGCGCATACCCTCTATACCCTCCCCTCGCAACCTCAGCTCCGATCCGTACGCGCGCAAACTTGGTCGCAAGGCCTGGCGCATAGCCACCCACTCTCCGGCTCCTTAAGCATTCCGTACATATCGTCCTCCGCCCACCAGCCGGTATGGATGCCTTTGTCCCTGTTGCTGTTCGTCCCGGCATCGGGGCAGCGCATCGCGAAAGGGTCCGCAGCCCTCGCAGAACCTCGGATGATGTCATCTTCGACATTTGGCGCAAAGCCTAAAACCTCGCTGAAAAGGAATGCAAGGCCAAAGAGATGTCTATATCATGCTTGTATCGCACGCGACGAATGCTATCATGTAGAGACACGCGAGCATCGTGGCAAGCATGTGCGTGTCGGACGTCTTTAGCGGCCGCGCGGGGAGTTTTCGCTTTTGCCTCGGCTTTTGACAGCCGTGGCTGAGGCTTGGTCATTGGCAATAATTCAGTCGCCGGGTCGGAGGCTCAAAACGAATTGACCGTCGATGTATCCATAATCTTTAACACTACTAAATAACAACACCTCCTCCTTCCCTCTATCATGACTCCTCCTCTGCAGCCACACTCTCATATCTCCCGCCCTCTCCACCCCCCGTGCTACTGCTCTGATACCTCATCTTCGGCACCTCATACAGCCTCGTATAATCCACTCTCTCGCCCCCCAACCGCGCATAACCCCCCTCCTTCTTCCCAAACATCGGACTCCCATCACACCAAAAGTCTTTGCAATTCGTAATAATCCCCTTTGAAAATGGATTACCCCGTTGTTGTCTCTGTACTTGATCGGCCCGCGATCCGTGCAAGGCTGTGGCGAGAAAAGTGTCGATGCCGAGAAGACGCTTCCACTGCTCCCAGATGGAAGTTTTGGGTTGGGGGCGCTGTGGGATGTCGCCCGTGTCTTGACCGGAACCGAAACCGTTTATGGGTGCATTGCCGCCTGTGACGTCTTGACTTGTGTCGCCGGTTGTGACGAAGGAATTGAGTGCATCGGCAGGTGTATGGCTGTGCAGATGTCCGCGCATGCTCTCGTAGGTGGTGAGGTTGCGGGCGACTTGGAGAAGCTGTACGCAGAGCAGCATAGTGACCCATGTCAGTTGGAAAGCGGCCCATATCGACAGCACAATAGTGAAGGCGTCTTTGTTGAGGACCTTGCAGAGTTCGGGAGAGAGGACAGCGCATGGCGGGAACTCTTTGGGCGCTTCGCGTGTTTCCAGGTCTAGAGATGTTAGTATCCTTTCGTATGATCTCTAGGGCTTACATGACTCACAAGCAAGTGCCAGCCTTACCCACACGACGACGCCGAGTTCTAAGAAGAGTACGTAGAACACAAAGTGTCGATGGTTGTTGTTTGCCACGCAGTTGTTCACCCACGGGCAGTGACTGTCGAAGTTAGCCTCATCCTACCCACTCGAATCGCAGTACTTACTGATCACTCTTCGCAACACACCGCTCGCATCTCTTGCAATGCTTACTACGCAACGGTTTCCGCACCATGCAGTTTACACAAAATTGGTGTTCATCAAATTGTCGTAACTCCATCAGCTCGTCGATGACGGCCTTGGAGGCGCTCCTGCTCGCCGATTTCGGTACATAGCCGGGATCGGTAGTCATGGTGAACAGGTAGAAAAAGGTCGTCAGTCCATAGCATACCGCGAATAATACATTGAGAAGAAAGTTCGATCGTATCGTCCCTGAAACGATTAGTACCGTAGTAGTGGTAAAGAAAGAGTAGGGTATCTTACATGGTAACACCGTCGTTACCCAACGGAAACCGACCCAGAATAGTGTGGCAGCGAAGATACCAGCTAAGAAAGGCTAGACGGAATTAGCAAATAGTCGACGATATTGCAGCAGAAGACTCACAGTATGATGTATAGTGCGCATGTTCGAAGGCGCCCACTGCAACAGCTTCTGCGCCGCCCATTGCATAATATACGAAGTAATCAACGCCGCGGGTATACCAACGAAGACGGGATAATGGCTGAGCAGAAAAAGCGCATTGAAGATTATCGCAAACGGCCAGAAAAACACAACCCGATTGATGAAGCACCGCGTGTCCTTTACTCCTGGTACTGGGAATTGCCTGGCATTGCCGTCCCTGTCGAAGCCAGCTTCCGAGAGCGCGCGGTGCCACTGCCGTGTGGTGTTCATCTCCTCTGCCGTGACGGCCGGTGTCTTGCCCTCGTTGTTCTTCGCAAACCGGTCCGCGCCGTACTCCAGCAGCTTCTGTATGGAGCCCTGCGAGCCCTTGACTAGCGCCCAGTGCAGTGCGGTGAAGCCTTGGTCGTCGGTCGCATACACGTTGGCGCCCCATTTGAGGAACAGATCCACGCACGAGGGGTAGCCCTTGTACGCTGCCCACATGAGCGGGGTATGGGACTGCGGATCTGGTATATCAACGGGTATGTCTTGGTGTAGCAGCAGGACGATCTGGTACACATTCCCATCGAGCGTCGCGCTGTGCAGCAGGTTGAAGCCCTGGTCGTCGGTGAGGAGTGGATCGGCGCCATGGTCGAGGAGCAGGTTGACGATGTAGTAGTTGCAGCGCTTTGCAGCCCACAGAACGGGGGTTGCGACAGCATCGCCGCCTTTTGCATTGATGGGTGCGCCGGCCTGGATGAGGAAGTGGCAGAGGGCGTAGTGGTTGTTGATGGCAGCCCACTAGCAGATGTTAGTCGTACTCTTGCGTCCAAGGGTATAGTAAGCGCACATGCAGCGGTGTTATGCCCTGCTCGTCCTGGTATGTCGCATCAAACCTGCCGCCGTCGAAGAGCTTCTGGATGGCCGCTATCTCTCCCAGTCGCGCCAACTGCATGATATCCTCTTCGATCGGTAAAGCAGGCTTCTTATCTGCCATTTCCGCGAGCTCATGGTCGTCTGTGGGCAGCCCGTTGGCTTCTGGCTGGGCGGCGGAGGCCATCGGGAGTCCGCGTGCGTGGTGAGCGTCGAGGCTGCGGCGAGCTTGCGACGCCTCCGAAGAGCTGCACGGCTACTCGAGCTTCGAAGCGGGCTAAAGGTGGCGGTACGGACTACTCGGTGTCATCGCATGCTGAGGATAGCGAACATGAAGCCAGACTGGTGATTATGGGTACGAGGCTTGCGGGCGCGGATGATGCGGCGTGCGCGACTGTTGAATGCGACCAATGCGTTCATGACCCACTCCTGTTCCTTCCTAACGCCATTCGTGGCGGTGCCACGCAAGCCTCATGTTAGATTCGGAAGTCGGCTTCGAGCCTACACGTGACATTCTCAACGAAGGCGTGTGAACAAATATCGAACCACATCTTTACATGCCCGGTCGGGAAGTTGGAAAATGGCAGGTGAAGGCATTCTACATGCGTCATAAGTCCCTCAGCCTCACCACCCCCACCCTACGCCAACATCCCACTAAACCCACCCCCCTCCCGCAGCATATCCTCCGCCCTTCCCGCCTTGACCAGTTTCCCCCTACCCAGCACAACGCAATAATCCGCACTCTTCACAGCCTCCAGCCGATGCGCAATCGTAATCACCGTACTCTGCCTCATCTCCTCCCTCAACACACTCTGTATGCGTTGCGCCGTCTCGAAATCAATGCTCGCCGTCGCCTCATCCATGATCAGTACTGGAGATCGCCGAAGCATAGCGCGTGCCAGCCCGACAAGTTGACGTTGTCCTTGGGAAAGGCCTTTGCCGCCGCCTTCGACGGGTGTGGTGAGTGTCCAAGAGTGGTTTCCTGCGATCTTGGAGAGCACGGATTCGCAGGCTGCGTCGTTGTACTCGTCCAGGGGATCGAGGTTCTTGCGCATTGTGCCGGCGAAGAGGACGGGTTCTTGCGCCAGGAAGGTAACGCGACTTCGCAACGCTTGTTTGTTTACTGTTGAGATATCGACGCCATCGATGAGGATCGTTCCGCTCTCTGCGGTAATGGTGGCGAGCAGCGAGAGAGCCAAGGTGGATTTCCCAGAGCCAGTCCGACCAATAACTGCGGTATTGGACCCTGCGGGGATTTTCAATGTGATGTTTTGCAGTGCAGGTTCGAGGTTGTCCGCATATCGAATCGTCACGTCGTCAAACTCAATGTCGCCGCTATATGTAGGCCAGTGTGCAGGTGGATCAACCACACCAGGCGCTTCTGTTTCGATGTCGAGAAGTTCGACCACACGTTCGACGCTAGTAAACTGCATTTCCAGTGATCCGTAGATACGGCACATCCATTCTGTGTGTTCGACGAACTTACTCGCCGTAATCAGCACGAAGGCTGTGAGACCGGGGCTGATTCCTGTATATACGGCGATCAGGGTCATGATGAGTGTAGCGCTAGCTGACATGATACTGAAGCGGAGGGCTAGCCAGGCCTGTAAAGACCAATAGAAGTGGTCGTTCTTCTGGAAGTTGTCGACCACCTCGAAGACGCGAGCTTGGAAGCGGCTTTGCGCACCGAATGATCGTACCGTCGTTAGCCCCTCGACAAGAGCACCAAAATTCGACATGAGTGGCGAGAGTGATACCATCTAGAACATGTCAGCACGGTAGAGCTTTGATAGGGTGAGTAAAATTGGAGACTTACCTCAAGTCGCCTCAAGCTTTGCGATGTCGGCAGAAAGCGGAAGAAGTAGTACACAAATCCACAACACAGCAGCAGACCGAAGGCCAGGAAAGCAGGTGTTGAAGACATAATGATGACAATACAGCTCAACCAGCCTATAATCTGCCAGACAAACACGAGAAGAGAGTGACTCAATTGGCCGTCTATGGTGTTCATATCACTCGTAAGCCGATTCATCAACCGGCCAACTGGTGTGACATCGTAGAATCTAAATGTCGCGTGGGAGACACGCTGCATAGTTTCCTTGAAGATGGTCTTTGCTGCTTGATAACCAACACCAAACATGATGAGGTTGGTCCACCAGTGAAGCACTGCGAGTGCGCTGACGAACAGGAAGAACGTCCATAGCCATGGTACCACATCCTTGGTCGCCGGTGGCAGAAAATCGAAGACGTCTTTGGGCTCCTGCTCCTCTTGATCAGAACTCTCACCCCAGGACTTGATGAACCAGTTCTGAGCGACATCGAAAACACGATAGAGTGCCATGACGAGAATAGCGATAGACCACCATGGAAGCGTACCTGCTCTTATATAGCGCCAATAGACGCTCCACTTGACACCGCCTTTCGCGCGGTGCTCGTCGTCTATGAATTTTTCAGGTATAGCTGCCGCTTGTTCTTCTTCCCGCTTCTTAGCGTCTTCTTCAGACTCAGGTTCGTCAGTTTGAGTGCGCTTGAGTAAATTCGCATCTTCTGCTTGGGTTGGCTCGTGGATGATGGCTTTACCATGCTCGAGCTGGACCCATTGCTTTGCAAGACCGTGACAAAGCTCCGTCCGGTGTGTTACAAGGATGGCTGTTCTGCCTGCGAGTAGTGGCCCAGCCAGTAACTTGTCAACAATAAACCGGGCTGTCTGATGATCAAGAGCAGATAACGGATCGTCAAGGAGTAGCACCTTGGCACTACTATAGACAGCTCGAGCAAGTGCTACACGGGCCTTCTGTCCGCCTGATAAGCCGATGCCGTTCTCACCAATATTGCTCAAGTCACCGTGCTTCAGTTCAGCCATATCGGGTAACAAGGCACATGCTTCCAGAGCCTGCTTGTACCGGTCTTCTTCGTACGGATATGAGAAGAGAATGTTGTCGCGGATGCTCATACTTTGGAGCCAAGGTGTCTGCGCACAGTACGCGACTACCTGATCCGGGCGAGTGAAACCACCAGCAGTCGTATCGAGTTCACCAAGTAGTGCTTGTAGTAGTGCTGTCTTCCCTGCTCCTACCTCTCCATAGATGACAGTTAAGCCTGGAGGAAAGTGAAGCGTGATATCCTGGAGTACGTTCTTATCCACCCCGGGCCAGGCGAAAGATGTGTCATGAAGACCAAGATCAGCAGACCCCTCGGGAACGACGTCCGCTTGCTCTTTATCGGGTTCAACCATAAACTTCTCGATGCGCCCCATTGCAACGTATGCGTTGAGCAACGTCGTGACTAGGTCGGGCAAAGCGCGAAGATAACCCTCCAAAAGATTGAACAAGTTGATAGCAGGGAAGATAATATCGACGCGTAGGGGCTTTCCAGCCACTTTGGAAAAGGCATAGAAGGCTATAACTGGAAACAACCCTGACCCAAATCGCAGGATAAAGGCGAGTGAAGTCGTGAGAAAGATATTAATAACACGCAGGTGTAACTCTTTCTGCCGAGATTCGAGGATACCTTCCAGCCAAGCGTCTTGCCACCCGTACCAGCGTAGGTGCCGGATCGATTCGATGAATTGGTTCGTTCTTTGTAGCTTCTCGTCGGTCGCGTCTCTCCGCTGCTTCTCGAAGTGCACCTGGAAGCGAGCAATGACGATGTTGAGTAGCTGTGACACACCCAAAGCTGAGACACCGAGCAAACATGCCCAGCCTAGCATGCGCCATATCAGAAGAGTAGCGAAGACAGCACCGGCAGGCTTAGTGATGATGTCGGAAAAGTCCCAAAATCGCTGTGCTATTTCGTAGGCGTCATTGCGCATCAAATTCAGAACCTTTCCCATAGATGCAGGCTCTTCCTCTTTCTTAACTTCCTCTTTTCGCTTTTTCATAAACGACGAGCGGACTGTAGATCTGATGCGCTGTAGCCAACTTTCGGAAACGTTCTTGTTCGCTCCCTGAGTGCCGTTGTCCGCGTTCCCCGTTTCGTGAGTTTCACCGTTAGTCTGTCTATTGGTATGCTCTTCTTTGTCTTCTTGTTTAGCACCCAGGATTTTGCGATTTAGGGTTTTCTCGTAAAGCATCGTGATTAGTTCCCCTCGCGATCTTTCGTATGCGCGCCTGTCATACCAGAGCTTAAACACGTTCGTTTGAGCTGAAATCAGGCGCAGAACAAGGATCAAGGAGGCGTAAGTGATGGTTGCACTTTTGGGAGCCTGTTTGTCACTCATTGCGGCAAGGAGGTGTTGTAGTAGGACCGGCGTTAGAAGCGCTGTCAGTGTTAGCATCCATCAATGGAGGAACACCAGGACTCAGTACTTACTGGCGCACAGACTAATGACACCGAAGCTTGTGGTGCGTACTAGATCCATACCATTCGCCGTAAAGACTCTTCTAGTTACCGATCCGTGGAGTTTCCTGAAGGCTTCGTGGAGACGTGCATGTTTAAATTCCCAGCCGAGGTCCCAAACATCCTCCTCCTCCATTTGGTGGGTGACACCCTTCTGTATCAGCGGCTCCATCCATGACACAGTCATGTACTGCCACGGAGTCAAACTGTCCTCGGGAGTTCGTAGGTCTACTGTCGGGGTGCCGAAAACCGGGCTGATGTCCTTCCTTGACAGGGCCGGATCCCTCAACGGCATATTGAGGATCATGATGATTCCTAGCGTAGCCGCCACAGGTGCAAGCACCAAAGTGAAATCCTTAGCCACGAACGAAGCTTGATTATGGGACAGCATAACCAGTTGTGCGAGCAGGAGTGTCATGAACAAGAGCAACAATGACAGAGACGCGGTCCTTGGCCGCTCGAATATTACAATAGTAGCTGCTATAATCTTTAATACTCGTTAGTAGAGTCCTTGGGCAGCTAGAGCCATACGTACCCATGCAATCGACGGGTATAGTGCTAATGGTTGTCGGATCGGGAAGAAGGCAGTGATGACTTGAAACGTGAGACCAATTGAAGCTACGACCAATAGGCCGAATGTCGCCGTCAAAGGTTGCCGTACGGTAGCTGGTTCCATCTCATCTGGTATTTCTTTCGTCTCTTGCAGGAAAGGTCTCGTCCATCTTGGCCGATACGCATTGAAAAATCGGAGGGAGTAATTCAGCAGTATCAATGCTCCGATGATAGCTGGTATTGTGGTGACGTAAGGCAGAGCGCATGGCGTGAAGTGAGCTGTTCTGGTATTCTAGTGGGGGTCAGTAAATTGTAGTTCTTGAAGATGATACATTGACTGACCCAGACACGATGGCATTGCGATACTGGAGGCGTATCCGGGAACGATAAGTTTGAAGACATTGGCATCTGAAAGGACGCCATGTTCTTTGAGACTGTACCACCAAGCTACTTCGACAGCACTTCTTTCCACCTAAGCCCCGACCAGTCAATACTTGATTTAGCAGTGGATAGCATGTGAAAAATATCCTGTATTGCCCGGGCGGCTTTGCTAGGCAGCAGCGAAAAGAACCTAGGCGATAGCAGTTGGTGAACCGAAACGGCAGTTCTCTGTGGTCAAGGCGGCGGCCAGCCCAGGCCAAACACGGCGCTAACGCTAGCGATTGCCCGACGCGAAGGAAGGTGGAAACAACACCGCCACCGTCAGCGTAGCTTCCACAACTCGCCCAACCACTCAAAGTAAAGGGTCACGGTTCACGCTTTGAAAATATCAAAGAGTGGCTACGTCTATTCCTTGCCCATGTTGCAGCCAGGTCTAACGTGTCACAGTGCAAGCAACGCGTTCATCGTCGAAACATGTATTATTCAGCTCATAGCTAACTACCTGATACACCAGCTGAAGATATCCAATTTGACCCCACAGCCTTCCGCCATCATTCCAGTCAATATAACGAAGAGCGCAAGCCTCCTATCTGGCGTCCATGTCCTCCACACACCACGGACAGTACCGCCCGGGTCGCAAATTCTCGGTAACGATGCCTACGTAACATTAGCAAGGCCAATGCGGGGAACGACAGACCAAACCTACCGATACCATGGTAAGGAACTCAGCCACGGAAGAGCTCACAGAAGCTGAGCCTATATCGCGCTTCTCTGGTAGAGGTTCAATCGATTCGGTCCTCCGCAGAACTCAGTCAACTTGCCCTTGCAGGGCATGTCGCAATCGCCGAGCGGACGCATCGACGCCGCAAACCCTAACGCAGTGTCGCAGTAACACTCGCCTGCATACTCAAGTCCAGCGAGAGGATAGCCGAATGATCCGCAGGTTGATGTACACAGAGCGACAGTCATGGCATCGGAACCACCAGGTACGGCGACAAGAGTTTTGAGTAGCCTGCTGTTTACGCTGTCCATGTAGCATCCACGCGAGTACCATCCTGGTGGTACTGAGTTGGCATTCGCGGACTGTGCCTTCATGTATACGGTGAGATGATTGGAACCACCGCAGACTTCGGTAGATAGACCTGCGCAGGGCATGTCACAGCCTGAGAAGCTATACTGAAACGGAAGCGTCAACCCGCAGTAACATTCTCCAGAGTACTCGGTTCCTGCGACGGTGTACTAAATAGGTGTATTGAGTCAGTGTATGTCTCACAATGCAATTCGTACACCGGGGACTCGTACGCCTTTCGCTCCGCAGAAATCGATGCACGCCTCTCCGGTTTGGCTGGGGCTATCGTTGAACAACAGATTGAGCTGGCGGTTCTGAACACTGTCGACATAGCAGCCCGAGTAAGACCAGCCAGATGGGAGGGAGGACGACGCAGGCTGAAGGGCTCGCGGAGAAACTGCCACCGCAAGGGCAGCTGGAAGCGTCAGGAGGATGGCAGCGAATGAATGAGCCCGCATTTTGGCGATACGAGAATTGATGGCCAGGTGTTGGAGGTAGGCAGGAGAAGGGATGAATGAATGTTCTTCAGACTTCGTGGGAGATGATGTTTATAAGGGGAAGCAAAGGTCCTCTATATGCATTCGAACCCATGGAATGTGTGCGGGGTGAGGTATTCTGATCAAGCTGTAATGGCATATCTACACGTCCCTGGTTGATACCATGGTAGCGAAGAAGTCGTGAGGTAAACAAAGTAGCCGCAACCGTCCATTGAGGGGCCGCAACTGGGATGTCGGGACACGTTGCTCACTCCGGGCGTCCATTATTTACGTGGTACTGACGTTGATATACCGTGTGTCATAGAAACATGAGAATTCGGATTTAATAAAGTTTGTGGTAGCAATATGTAGTCGAGTTCTTACTGTCAATATGAGGTTACGGACGCGCAAAAGTTGGGGGCTTACCTATTAGGATCTGCGGCGGTCTTCTCCGTTACTATCGCACCGCATCGCTGCCTTTCGATGCTTCTGTGCCATTGATATCGTACGAAATCTATATGGTACTCCGAATACCGTGGTTGATGACGCGCAAAACGGTACTCCCTGTCATGCTTCAAACACTTCAGTTTTCCCTTCTGTCGCAATTGTCCGTCCACCCATGACGAAGCAATCAAGCAGCTAAACACACTCTATGGTTGCCTTCGATCTTATGCTCAATACTTGCAGCCGTGCTTACACAGCCGCTTCAAAACACATCAGGTGCTATAGGCATCAGCCTTGCGTCTGGGAAACAGCCTTGCGTTTGAGAGGCATGCCCACGGATGGATACTTCCGAGGTAGAGGGCCGAGCCGCCACACCTGCACGTCTGATATACAAGGGGGCTCATGAACGGGCTGCCCCCCTTGTCGGTATCACCAATCTTGGCAAAAGGATGCCGATTTTTCATTCCTCCTGACAGTTAATTTCATTAACAAATACTCGGGCGCGTCTGATAATAGCAGTGGCCATACCGAATGGGAGCTTAGAACAGAGGAGAAGAAAACCCCCAACATCTGTTTGCTAAGATTGGTGGGGCCGACAGGGGGGGCAGCCCGTTCGTGATCCTCCCTTGTAGTGTGTGGACCCGACACATCCTAGCTTACACAGTACCTGTAGACGCAGCATCAAGTGTGCTCGAGCGGCTATAATCCAGACTTACCAAAACATTCATCACTAATAACATATCCTCCGAGAAACTTAGCCAGATCCCAAAATTGCAAAAAACAATGACGCTGATAGATCGCCCGAATAGAGATCATGGACGCTAAGCTCTTTTGCAGGCTTTCTTGTCATGTCAGCTCTTTGAAACCCTACCTGTCTGGGTTTACACAGTGGGGTGGTTGTTGCGGCACAGCATGGCGTTGAGCACCGCCACAAGTATGTTCATGCGCTCACTGCAATTGCTGGGCAAGAATCCTGCAGCGCTAAGCTGTCTCCAAATTTAAGTACAGCGTTGTTTCTTATATTGCGCGGTCGGTAGTATTTCATCTCCTGAGGTAGACCAACGACAAAATCTTTTTTCAATCCTTGATATCATTTCACGAAAATACTTCCCGGTACATTTCCCGAGTACGCACCTGTTGACATATCTCCTCCGAGATCGGTCTTTCCAGGCCCATCATATCTCCAACCCAGACTTACGCATCCGAACTTTACAGTCATGAATCGCTCTCCGAAAAGATTGCATGCGCAAAGCGAACCCACTCCGGGTCTCACAGCATCACCAAACCGCCCCATCGACAACCGCCCCATTCACGACCACTTACTCGATGAGCTCAAGAAGATGCCCAATCCCAGCGACAATGAGGGCAAGATTTATGTTTTCTGCCATCCCAAGCGTCCCGAACTGGGCTATAAGGTCGGTTTGACAAGGCAGGCCAACCCTAACGAGCGAATCAAACAACACCAAAAATACTGTAACTTCACGCCACGTGTCGTATATTTCTCGGCTCACCCATTCGAATACTGCGGACGCGTGGAAAAGCTTGTGCACATCGATCTGAGAGCCCACTGCCAACCCTGGGATTGTCACGCGAATCACAAGGACTCTGGTGTAACGAAGATCCAAAAACACGAAGAATGGTTTCGAGTGTCTGAGGCGTTTGCTATTCAGACTGTGAAAAAATGGGAGACGTTTATGAGACTGGAGAAGCCATACGGTTGGAACCGACAGTTGACGCCTGTGTGGGTCCACTTACTTGAAAAGAGACGATTTGACAGGACCGATGGCTGCGCCATTACACACGCATCTCAATGCGAGCTCTGGAGTCTTATACTTGCGTCTCCAACAACCGAAGATCACCGCGAGACTCTCCGAAAGAACCTCTACGACTTCCTAAGGAGGGCCAGCATCACCATCTCCTTGGCTCGGTTATACTTGACTACGTTTTTCTGGCAAGTTGTCACCCTTGTGTATGGCATGGCCACGCTCATGATTTGTCGCAATGGCATGGCACTCTCTGCCTTTGCCTTCGTGCTTGTCTGCGCTGGCGTGGCTGTCATGTCTCATGTTCAACTTGAACCTCCCAGGCAAGGGCCACAAACTCCTACGAAGACCCGCGGAAAAGTCGCTCCCCGCGGCGGCGCAGAATAATCTGGATACAACGGCCAGGTGCGGCGAACCCAAGAAAGCAATTGCTGGCGATCGTCTCGGGCAAAGTCATATTGGAGCAAACATGCTTTCACAACTTGGTACGTGATCATCCAATACGGGGTCAGGGAAGAGGTCGGAAAGTATGCCAATATGAGGATACGAAGGCATTCTGGCTTCATGAACTGCGTCAAGCAAACAGTTGATACTTGCACTTGCTGTACTTGAGCATTTGTGTTTCTGGAATTACTGATTGTTTGGCTAGAATACACAATCGTATTGCTCACCCTAAAGGCTATGAGACTGTTGTGAATACCCGACAGACTTAGGCTTTCAAGTATCCAAGCCGTCTTCGAATTACAGAGTTGCTCCAATAGTTTAGTTGGGAATGTAGACCGGCATATGAGCTGCACTTCATGCATAGAGAAGCTTATACGCAACGCACGCAATGGCTTTCGACGAGTGCACAAGGGTATTGACTATCAGAGCTCAGCACATCATTTACGGGAGCTTGGACCCAGAAGGGGTGTGTCCGCGACCTCACCCAATTTAGCCAAATCTAGCCGCGATACAATTCACTGGGGCAACAACCATCTTCCATGTTATATTCTAGTCCAGCGATCTGCCATCTGACACTCTCAATAACTCGCTAGAAAAACTACCACTCACGTTCATTTTCTCTTGAGCTTCTCATGTCGCTACGCACCACGAAGTCCCGAGCACCACCCTTGGATCCGCCCTACCTCAGGCTTATTCTCGCTAGCCAGCATGTGTTCCGACTCTATGCATGCTTCTTACTGGAGGTTCGATCAAGACCTACCATGTACAAGCTACGATTCCGCACCCCCTAGTCCAAACACAGCGCTTTCCTTCCTGCTCGTCGAAATTGGGCGCTACAGACACTGACCGAGATGTCGCGGGTAGTCCATTGGATTTCGGCAAAACTCCAAGCTTGGTACCTGTGAAGGAGGAGTCTACGGAGACTCGGTGTAAAAACTTAACACTCAATGGCGAATATATAAACATGGCATGGATGGGGCGCTAAGAAGCCTAGTACGTTATGAAAGTTGCGCGCGAAGTACTAGATGATGTGCACTTCATTCAAAACACTATAGCGGAAGATGAGATCACGAAGGCGTTTTTTATCTCCACCTACAACAAGAGAAAAGATCGACGTGCCTTGAAGGATGTTCGAGCGATTATCAAGACTTTCGAGAACGATTTCGAGGATACTGCTCACAACCTACACCCAGCCTTTGCCGAATACTTCGGGGCACCCTCATGCAGACGGTTTCCAGAGCTTTGGTCCAGGATGTGTGATTAAGAAAATCACGAGTGCAAGATCTCGCAACGCGACTGGCGCAATAGCTGTGCCCACCGAGCTCTTACACAAGCCGCATTCAGATACTATACCAGTGATCCCAAGCGCACCTGACTCTTCGACCCTGAGGCATTCTATGAAGCCATCGAGGTACTTCTACCGCAGCTTCAAATTGAAATTGAGGACTTGATCGTTATCCTCGAGCACGATATCCACCACTTTTCGGAGAAGAACTACTCTTTTGCCATCGACAGCATCGGTTCTTTCGCGCAGAATGCGATCAACGAAGAGTGGTCGTAACAACTCCGCAAAGAGAAAGACACAAAGATCCTCGAACTCGACAAGAAAGAACAAACTACTCGCCGCGCGGCGGAGTTGTATGAAGAAAAGCGAGCTAAGAAAGCGAAAGAGGCAGAGGCTTTGGGACCAAGCGGGCTGAGAAAGCGCGCAAAGCTGACCCCTATCTGCAGACGACGTTATAGTATGCTGAGAAGAAGATTTGGGACTAGGAACTCAAATATCCTAGTCCACCTCTGTGCGAATATCTTTTAGCATACAGAAGGGAGAAGCCATGAGCTGACTGTGAGCATGTTTTCAGCAATGTCGATATTGATTTCAGATGCAGTCCTCGATAAACCAGCACTCGCTCTTTCTCGAAATTTCAACGCCAGAGCAGCGGCGTCATTGGGATTATGTCTTCGATGTTTTAGTAAAAAGAAAGAGGACGAGCGACTGAGAGTTTGTATGCCCTTTGCGGAAGCTTCTCGTCCCGCGCTATGACATCCCCTAAGGACGATTTTAGACTCTTGGATTCGACGTTTATAAAATTTATTCGCAGTTCCAATTTGACAATCCCGTCTCTCCAATCTCATAGGGATTTTTCATTGGGCATTGAGTTCCAGGAGCATATCAATCACCAAGCCAGTAAGAAATAATAATTAGTGAAATAGGGGCGCGGATGTATTCGGTGACTTTGAAGCTGGAGAGGTTTAGATATCAAGCCGAAGGGTGCTCGCCACGAGTCGCAGTTTGTAGGCTTTTGCGACCCGTAGTCATGCTTCATGTATCCACTTCTTTTCATTATACCAGTACTAGGCCCTTTATGATCGTCTAGCCTCTCCACAGAACATATATGGCTTCGCCTTAGGGGTTTAGATTGTGCCGGAGCTCGCACATCCATTACGCTGTTAGAC
>ML976001.1:339984-483093 GCA_010015635.1 Clathrospora elynae
GAGCTTGGTCTGTCTTTGATTTAAAAAGAACAGTGTGACGAGAGACCGTTGGAGCAGAAGTCGGAGGACTTATATACGCAAAGGATGTGATGCTTACTCAGCGCCCCGTGCGAGCTGGGTTGATGGATTTGCCCAGGTGTGACATCGGGAGTTCGAGAAGCCATCACATGATCCCAGGAGTCAAAAAGAGATGCTACATACTGAAATGTTCCCTGCTAGCCTCCTGCCCCAGTATCGAATATTCCGTGAGTAACCCCTCGTTGCTTCGTGCTCAGTGTTCTCCGCAGATCACCACCATCTCGCCCCAAAAATCTTTGGCGCAACCTTCTCCTTCTTCTCCTCGGCCACGAGTTCAATCCTCCGATGCCCCTTGACATTGACACCCAGACTTTCATACTCATAGTCGCTCTGACTCGGCCTCTTCACAAGATGCACATGCACCACGCCCTGCCCTAGCGGGCCCTCGACATAGAACCTAAACCGCATGTGCTCGGTGCCCCACTTGTCGGTTTCCTCGGTGCTGCTGATGTAGCGGTTGCGCGCCCAGCGCGACCAGGAGCCTTCGCCGTGTGCAGAGATTTCGGAGCCGGGGCCGAGGAGCGCCTGACAACGGGAGTCCTGGCGGATGAGGGTGGTGGCGCGGTTGAAGTAGGCAGTCTTGGAGGAGGGAGAGAAGACGTCAGAAAATAGGAAATAAGTTATGCCGCCCTGGGGATCGTCTTAATATCACGTGTGCAGACTATCAAGTTGGGGGGGGGGGGCATACTGTTGCTATTACGCCTACCAGCACCACAACCAAGTTGAAGCTCTGCTGTGTTGTACGCACTGCCTTCTCGCCCGGCGAAAGATCAGACCATCGCACCTGCCCCGTATCACCCGTCAACGTAATCGATTTCCGCTGCGGTTGCGGCGTCGGACTGCTCGATGAGCTATGTGTAGCTTGTGCATGTCGAGTCGTCGAGAATGCTGTGCGCCCAACTTGCGCTTTTCCCCTCTGGATACGCGGAAGGAGGAATGACGGGCGGAGAAGCGCAATCGCCTCAGTAGGTTTGTATATCGCCGCCATTGTCAATCTTGCTATGGTTGAAGATTGAGATTGAAGCGTGCGGAGGTGGAGCGCGTGCGACCGCGGAGGTGAAGGCCGCCAAGACCGAGGCTGCACCGCGCATCATCGAGCTTCACATACTCACATTCGCCCTTTCCTCTGCGTCTATACGCGCCTTCCGTGACTGCATAGTGTAAAAATATTGCGAACAAAGGCAAAATGAGTGCGAACAAGAAGAGCAGCCTCACGGGCTATCTCCCTGATATCCTCATGGCAGCAGCAGCAGTACGTTTCTCATTCCTACTCACCTCGCCTCTTATCCTCACCTCGACTCTTATCCTCACATGACGACTTTACTCGCGATTGCATACTGATCCTTTCACAGCCCCTAATAGCCTACTTTGTAATCCGCAACCTCCTCACACGCCTCGACCCCGAAGCCCAGCAGAAAGAAGAAGCCCGCGCCAAAGCCTCGGCTGCGACCCGCAAACTCAATGCCATACTCACCAGCAAGCGGCGGAAAAGCGATTATGAAGAGTATGATAGCGAAGAGGAGGAGACAGATTCGAGACACAGGCGGCCGCGGATACAGGATCTCAACCTGAATACGTATGAGCAGACGATTGCGATGGAGGTTGTAGCGCCCGAGGAGATTCCCGTGAGCTTTGACGGTACGTGAAATCCGACGCCTAGGGAAATTGGACGTGGTGAGAGTGCTATGCTAACAATGTGCCAGACATCGGCGGCCTCACCTCCATAATCGAAGAACTAAAAGAATCCGTAATCTACCCCTTAACCCTCCCGCACCTCTACTCCTCGCACTCATCACTCCTCTCCGCCCCCAGCGGCGTGCTCCTCTACGGGCCCCCCGGCTGCGGGAAAACCATGCTCGCAAAAGCCCTCGCTCACGAATCCGGCGCCTGCTTCATAAACTTGCACATCTCCACGTTGACCGAAAAGTGGTACGGCGATAGCAACAAGCTCGTCAACGCCGTCTTCAGCTTGGCGCGGAAATTACAGCCGAGTATTGTGTTCATCGATGAGATTGATGCAGTACTTGGGCAGAGACGAAGTGGGGAACATGAGGCGTCTGGGATGGTGAAGGCCGAGTATGTTCTTCTTTTCTCTTCAACTCCTCCCAAACCCTATTACCACCACCCCTCAGCAGCCGAGCGGACCAAAAAACTAACAAATCACCAGATTCATGACCCACTGGGACGGTCTCGCCTCCTCCACATCCTCCGGCACCTCCACTCCCCAACGAATATGTATCCTCGGCGCCACAAACCGCATCCAAGACATTGACGAAGCAATCCTGCGCCGCATGCCCAAGAAATTCCCCGTCGCCCTGCCCAACGCCTCCCAACGTCACAACATCTTCTCCCTAATACTCCGCGACACCAAACTCGATGCTAAGAACCTTGATATGGACTACCTGGTCCGCGTCTCCGCTGGCATGAGCGGGAGCGATATCAAGGAGGCATGTAGAGATGCGGCCATGGGGCCGGTCCGCGAATACATTAGGCGGAAGAAGGCGGATGGTACGCTGAATGAGCGGAGGGGGAGAGGCAAGGCCATAGGCGAGGGTGATGTGAGGGGACTACGTACAGAGGACTTCTTCGGCAGGGGAAAGGGAGTGCGGGAGATGGAATCCGTGGATGATACGCGCGAGGAGATGAACGCCAGAGTCAGGAGCCGGGTACACACTACTGAAGAGTCTGAGGAGGCGAGCAACAGCGACAGCACCGCGAGCGTGGAAAACGGCTTCCGCGATTCGACGACTGAGAATGCGGCGGTGCGGTAACGCAGTTCGGTTTTATGGCCTTAGTGGCCATGTGTACAAAGCATGTTTGAATATGTTTGCACCCTCATCTGCGTATATACGACGTCCATATGGGTGGCGCTCGTGTTTCTTCGACTCATCTCATTTGGCGTCTCATGCTTCATCCAGGACAAGAAAGGTCTGAAGATACCACATTAAACACGAGAGACAGTAAAACATCAATATCATTGTATCATTTTCCATACGCTACGTATAGCATCCGATCCCTATCAGCAAACTCATGACAAACCCCCAACCAAACACGCCCAACAAACTACACAGGCCTACTCTTCCTCCTCACTCTCTTCCTCATCGTCCTCCTCGTCATCCTCATCTTCTTCTTCCTCTTCAGCATCTTCCGCAACCTCCTCCTCAGCATCTTCCGCCTCTGCATCGTCCTCTTGGACAAGAAGGTCCTTTACAGTCCCACCCTCTTTTTCCAGGCGCAAGTACTCGTCCCATTCGGGAAACATTTCATCGTCGCCCTCTCCGTCCTGGGGCGGCGCACCAAGCAATCTCGCGACCTTGCTCTTGTTCTCCGCCTCCAAGGCGCTCTTCCACTGCTTGACCAGCCCCGGCGTAGCACTCGGCTTGTATGTCTGACTGAACAACACCGCTTCAGCGAAACGGTTAGTCTTAACCAGCAAGTCGATACACGCGCCCACATCACCGCACTGCCAGAGCGCCGAGAACGCGATGTTGTTGCTCGCCGCAGTCTCAGCGAGAGAGGCAAGTTGGCGCAGACCGGTGGTGTCGGATGTAGCGCTGTAGACCAGCAACAAACTCCCGAGATCCTTGGCTTTGACGAAGCACTCCTGTGCGAGTTTGACGTCCCAGGCCGTGAGCGCGACATCACCCACCGTCTTCCACTTATGCTCCGTATCCTGTTCGCGCGCAATCTCGACAGCTTGCTGCAGATCACCTAGACTCAGGGCAAGGTCGAAACGGTGTTCAGGGTCAGTAGCAACCTTGAGCGCCATGTCCTTGTACCCTTGGCCTTCCAAGAACCTTGCAATCTTATTGTTCTGGTCCTTCGGCACCGAGGGTAGAGTCTCTTCCGCAGCTTCGAGATCACCGCGGAGAATGAGAGTCTGATACTCCACGACGGCCAGGGAGAGCGCAAAGGACACAACGTTAACATCTTTATCGGCAACGTATATGCGAGAGTCGCGAGGCAGGTAGCCAAGCAGATAGTGGGGCGAGTCAAAGTGTGAGATAGTGTAGGTTTGGTCGCCTACGAGGTAGTTGAGGCGGTTTGTGCTGTTGGTGTAGATGAAGCAGTCTCCGACCCAGGTACCAGTGCGTACGCTATCACACCGTTAGCTTCATATCCTCATACGGAAGTCATTAGTGACATACCTTTCGTTGATGTCGCACACAACCTCGAACGCAGACTCGGCCCCATCCTCGTCCACTTCGCCATTCTGCACAGCTTCGAGGTACGCCTCTCTTGAGTAGCGCAGGACGTAGAATGTGTCCTCTGTAGCCAAAGTCACGAGCTCGCCGCTCTCGGACCAGTACACGCTCTTCGGCTCGACCTCTATCCTTCGGACCAAAGCACCAGAGTCCCAGTCAAACAGACCAATACCGCCTTGTCCCTTAACACCGAGGAGTACACCGCCGCTCAAACCGTCAGCGGAGAAACCAACGTTCAGAACACTCCGCTCTTTGAAGTTGCGGAAGATCTTGATGCTAGTGGCGGATTCGCGAATAGCGTAGTCCTTGTCATGTTCTTTCGATGCCCAGCAGAAGTCTAGCGCGGTACCAAAAGCCTGGTTGCGGAGAGCAAGTGCAGTGTAGATGATGTATTCGCCATCACCGCAGACAGCGACGAAACGTCCATTGGGAGAATGAAGCAATGACTGTGGGTAGAGTTCGGTGGAGCCAAGGTCCTTGCTAGGAAGTGTAAGTCGTTCAGCATCTTTCAGCTGATCGCTGCCCTTAATGACAGCAGTGAGAATGTCGTTGTTCTTCGCCCAGAGCAACTTTCCACTTCCATCCATACTGACGGCCGGTTCTTCGCGACCCATGGTGATGACCACAGCACCATCGTCGAATCCAAGCGCAACGCCGTTCTTGCCCTTTTGGTATGATACACACCAAGCACGTTCCAACCCGTAGTTCAGCGATTGTTCTAACCGGTAGGTCGACGAGTGCCAGATCTTGATGGTGCCGTCTTCAGACCCAGAGATGATCACGGGAAGCTCGGGGTGGTATACTGCGAAGCTGACGTTCGACGTGTGGCCCTCTAGCGTCGCAATCAGGGCCTTCGTGGTGTAGTCCCAGACCTTGACAGTCCGATCGTCCGACGTTGTGAGGAGGTACGGCTTGTCGGACTGAGGATAGTAGTCAATGAAATTTACGCCCTTGGTCTCGTGCGCCTCGAGGGTGAAGTTGGGAGTCGAGCTGCCGAGCGACCATATCTTGACGGTCCTGTCGAGACAGGCGGAGGCAAAGGTGTTGGGATCTTTGGGGTTGATGGCGATGCCCATCACGTAGTGTTGGTGGCCCGTGAACTCTTGCACGCCTACAGCTGTCAGCAAAAGCCCGCGAATGATAGCTGGCGACTTCACATACACTTCCATGACTTGTCCCAATCCCACAGCTTTATTGTCATGTCATCCTGCAACCGGATCAGTCTAGTCCATGTACAAGTTCCAATTGCTACCCACGCTGGCGGTCAAGACGAAGGGCTGTGTCGGGTGCACGGCGATGGCGCGAATATAGTCCGGGTGTGCCTCGAAAGATGTGACCTTCTCCGAGGTGTTGTAGTTGTATACACGCAGTTGGAAGTCATCGGAGCCTATGTTCGAGGCAGATCAGCCTTGCTCTCCTGCACATGTAGAGCGGCCAAGTCCTACCTGCGACTATCCAGTTCTTCCGCGCAATGAAGCGACCGGCACGGACGGGCACGTCGGTGAGTTCGAACGTCTTAACGATCGACTGTGTAATGTATGACCAGATGTGGATATGTCCTGCCTCCGTCAGCCCTCCGTCTATGTTGATGTATCCAAGCTGGCATACCGCTGTACAAGGTCGTGAGGATCCATGGTTCGGTTGGGTGGAAGTCTCCGGTGGAGGTTAGCCGTGTACATGTTTGGCGGAGCTATATTTCCTACCGATTCCTGCGGCATGTTAGCATATAGTCTGGTAGCTTGGACTTGTATTGCTGGCAACTGCTTACCCTTCACACGCTCTGACCGCGCAAAAAGCTGCCGCTGTAGTTATAGCTATATTAGCTGGGCTCTGTAGTTGCACAGACTTGCGATTGCGCATTGTGCCGCACCTTTACGTCTAAACGCATCTTGCCAGCTCGAGGTGTGTATGTTGCGGAGGGGTGGAGGAGAGGAACGTGGCTTTATGTAGCCAGTCCACGAGCGCGCAGGCAACCGCTGAGGATATTGGAGGAACGTGTACCGGTACAATTTGCGTATGAGAGCCGGTGAAGAGAGGATTAGGCGCGCAGCAACATATGTCAATTCCGCACCCTACCTCCGCAATGTGTTCGATGTTCAGAGTTCCGCCAAGACTACGCGACAGGGTTTAGCTGGCCCTTTCCCAACGAGGCAGTTTTCGAAAACCGTTGAATGCAGACGAAATGCGCAACAATCTCCGCCTCCGCTAGCCGCACAGATATGCATCGCAACTTAATCAGGCATTCGATTGGTTTCGCTGAGTTCATCATCACCAACCAGCGCATAACTCGTCTTAAGTGAAGTGAACTTTTCTCAATTCCGATCCTACAGCTATATACGCGGAACCACCAGCCTCCCCACAAGTCCACCCTCGCCATCAACCCTTCATGCATAGTGCATAATAAATACTGTGGACTGACATCCGAATAGCCAACCATTATATCGACAAAGACAAGACAAAAAAACGGTCTAGCCTGTGAGCCTCAAGCGTAAACTGGTATCTTAGAAGTGAAATACATAGAAGTGTTAAAGAAAAACATGTTAAAGTGTAGTAGGATATATGGTCATGTTTAACGAAAGTGTCCGAATGATAGTTGTTGGTTGAGATCGGAGAGCTGGTTGGCAGTTAGATTCGAAGCAGATGCTAGCGCAGATGACGTCGGTGCAGTGGATGAAAGTAGATTTTGGAATTGGAAATGCCGCGAAGTGGCTACGTCCAAAGACGTCAAATGGCCGCGTCGTGTTGCTGGGCATCTACGTCCGAGATATGGTCCAACCAGACGAGCTGTGTGGAAGGCGAAAAGCTACAAAACACTCAGTTCCAGCCCAGCGAGTTTTCTGCCATGACGGGGGCGGATATCTGCTGTGTACGGACACTTTGTCCCTGGCTGCTACTGCTTCCACGGCTGCCTGGTGTGATCCGACCGTTACGAGCACCGTGCATCCAAGCAGTAGCGCCACCTGGGATCGACCCATATGTGTTACGAGCTGTGTTGGGATCGGAGCTAGCCCGCTGGTGAGCCATGCGCTTGTTCCTGTATCTGCGAGCGACGAAGAACATTGCCGCACCGTAGGCAATAGCTCCGACAATGGCGCTGCTGGCAACGATGGCACTAGTCGAGTTTACCTTGCGGCTGGCACCAATGTCACCACCCATAGCACCACCATCACCAAATCCACCTGTACCAGTAGCAGCGGGATCGGCTACTTGATTTGCAGGACCGCTGTCACCCGGAAGCTTGCCAGCAGGGAGGGGACAGGCTGTGTTGATGAGGTTCGTTAGGTCGTTGACCGTCGAATTCTTGTTGTGCCAGAACGCAGTAGCAGGACTCCGGAGCTGAGCTTCAAGGGTGCTTTCCATGTCCGCGGGGATAGTGAATAGAGCCATGGTCGTGATGAAGCCTTGATCTTTCATGGTGTTCAAAGGCTTGAGCCCGAAGTTCGTAACATTGGAGAGCGCAATGTTCAGACCATCAGCGATAGCAATGGGTAGATAATGGAAGATCTGGTAACCACCATCGTTGGCAGAGACGAAGGGGTAGTTGAGTTGCCATTTGAAGCAGATTTGACCCATAAAGGAGTCCTGTGGCATTACTAAAGGAACGCCATCGGGGGGGGCAATCATCCTAGGCAGACTCGATGGAATAGTGCTAGCTGTCGGACTGGGCGTCAACATTGTGGAGGGTTCCATGATAATGCTGGTACCAACAATGACAGAAGTCGCGCTATCGGTCGCGGTCGGTGTGAGAGACACCACTGGGGGCTTGCTCGTGGTCGATGCGACAGTGGGAATGGGGATAGTGGCGGAACCACTCTTGGTTGGCGTTACCGATGCTGTGGAAAGAACTGGGGAAATAGATGCGACCGATGATGTGGGAACATCGCTTACTGTCGTATTGGTGTTTGGTGGAGTTGACGTAGCACTGCTGGATGATCCAGACGAGATGATCGTTGATGGCCCTTCAGATGCTGGGACGCTAACAGATTGGCTTATTGAGGGAGTTGCAGAAGTCGCGACCGATGTTCCAACAGAACCAGAGCCCGAAGGTACAACACCCGAGGTTGGCGACGGTGTTGCGCTTGGTGTAACGCCTGAGGGGGTAGGCAGAAGTCCAGAGGATGAAATGACCTCCGACGTAGGGACGGTGGAGGATGGTACAACAGAGGTGGGCAGAAGACCAGACGTTGGCAATACACCAGATGGCGGCAAAATTCCAGAAGATGGCCAAACACCGGAAGAGGGCAAAGGTCCAGAGGGCAGAACTCCTGAGGGCAAAATCCCAGAAGACGGCAAAATTCCCGAAGGCACGGCGCTTGATGGCAAAACAGTGGGCACGATGATTGGAGCAGATCCAGTCGGCAGAAGCGACTCTACGCCCGAAAGTATGCTCGACAGGATGGTGGGTAGCGCGGAGGCTGGTTGACCAGACACTGCTGACGACAAAATGCCGGGCAAGTCTGAGACTAGGGATGAGACAATCGGGGGAAGAATGCCAGATGGCACTACCGAAGGCACTGGGGTGGGTGCAGTCGAACCACCACTACCAGTAGGCAAAACACCAGGCAATTCAGATACAAGAGACGAAAGGATCACCGGTACACCAAGTAAGCCTGAGCCTGTAGCCGCAGTTTCCGAGGTGGGGATTGCACCAGAGCTCAGCAATGGTACCGTTGGGGACGGACTCGGGGCAGCAGACCCGCCAGTTCCGAGGGCGGTAGTGATACCAATTATGATTCCGGATGTGGGCAACGGCAGAAGAGGTTGGTCACCAGAAGCTAAGACGGCAATGCTTGTAGGGAGGACAATGCTGCCAGGAACACCTCCGGTGGAACCGACATTTGGTGCAGCCGTCTGCTCAACAACTGGTACAAGAAGCGATGAGACAAGACCACCGAGCAGACCAGTGGTAGACGGTTGCAAGATAGTGTCCGGAAGGCCTCCAGTAGATGCCGGTACAAGAAGCGAAGAGACAAGACCACCGAGCAGACCGTTGGAAGATGGTTGCAAGATTGTCTCAGGAAGGCCTCCAGTAGATGCCGGTACAAGAAGCGAAGAGACAAGACCACCGAGCTGGCCGTTGGAAGTTGGTTGCAAGATTGTCTCAGGAAGGCCTCCAGTAGATGCCGGTACAAGAAGCGAAGAGACAAGACCACCGAGCTGGCCGTTGGAAGTTGGTTGCAAAATAGTGTCAGGAAGACCTCCGGTAGAGCCAACCTCTGGGGTAGGCAAGGGTCCAACAAGTGACGAGAGCAGGCCACCGATCAAGCCTCCGGACGAGGTCGGCTGTAGCACAGTTCCGGGAACACCTCCAGTTGAACCGGGAACAATGAATGGGCCAAGGATGCCGGATGCCTCGGGCAATGCTGGTGCGGCAGAGGAGACAGGAGCAGCCGTGGGGGTCACAATGATCTCCGGAATGCCTCCGGTGGAAGCTACACCTTGCTCAGGAGAAGTAGGAGCTTGAGTAGGCAGGACAATGGCGGAGGGAATGCCACCCGTCGATCCAACCAATGGCTGGATGAGAGATGGGAGAAGTCCACCAATTAGCCCGTTGGCAGTCGAGGAGGGCGCCTCTGTTGGTACTGCTGAAGATGGCTGGAGGATAACATCGGGCAAAAGTCCCGTGGAGGCAGGCACGGGGCTCTTCAAAGACAGGGTAGGCAGCACGACGTCTGGAATACCAACAATCGATCCTACGATAGGAATTTTCACGTCGCTTGTGGAAGCAATGCTTTCTGAAGTGGAGGTCGGCTGGACAATGACCTCGGGAACACCGCCCGTGGTACCTGACGAATGGGCGACTGATGAAACAGCGGGAACTGGTTCTGGCAGTAGAGTTGGCAGGATAATGGACAGAGGAAGACCACCAGTCGGGGCGACTTGGTAAGGCTTATCTGCAGTAGGCGTTTCTCCATGTATTCCAGGGATGAGTGTCGGGGCAAGTGACGGCAGAATAATTGGCTTCAAAATGTCGTTGGTCGATACCATAGTGGAGCTCGATGGAACAACGTCCGAAGAGGAGGCGGCTGAGGAGGATGGAATGGGTGGTCCCCGCAGGCCACCTGTGCCGAACAAAAGCTCGCTCAGATCGGGGACTGGTGTGACAATGGGATGATTGGTTGTAGTTGTTTCGCTCGTCGGGTCAACTTCGCTGGTGCTGCCTATCATATTTGATGAAGAAAAGGCAGATAAGTCGGAACTGCCATGGAAAAGCGACTCCATGAAGGAAGACAAGTCGACTTGCCGCGATGAGACCTGTTTGGACGAGCTGCTCGATGACGAACTGGAAGATGAGGGGGTCGGCGCTGCTGGCGCAGTCATGTTGGTGACAATTTGTCGCTTCACGTGCCTCGGAAAATAGTATCGAGGTCGGCCTTGGGTCTGTTGTGGCCCTGGCGCTGGCATCGCCTCCGCTGTGGTGAGCAGGGGGCCAGAGCCAGAGAAGCTGGCCAGCACCAACGCGGCGGCCCATACTGTGGTAGAGCGCGGCATGTTTATGATTATCGTGGAGCGCTAGGTGAAATTAAATATGTGGAGGGTTTCGAGCGCGATCAAGGTCGAGGCCTGCGGTTGTCAGACAAGTGGTTTGCAGTGAACGCTGGGGTACATACTGTCAGGGCTAGGTCAAACGAGTGTACTTGACAAATGTCAATAATGGATAAAGAATGGACCTGTGGTTGTTAGAGGTCTGCGAGATAAGTATCACAGGGCGCAGCGACTCACTAGACTGTCTGTGCAGCTAGAAATATGGGTAGAGCCACAGGTGATAGAAACGTCGTCGTCGCAGTGGAAGTAATCACGTCGCGGATCTATGCAAACATGTTTGACAGTGACGGTTCCAAGATTCGGCTAGAAACACTGGGGCGCGGGTTCCAGTTCCACGGTAGAAGGACAACGTCAACCAGATGACGATGCAGATCCAGGTGTCAGCAAACGGCAACAAAGAAGTGTCGCGTGGCGGTCGTTCGAGAACGTGAGGTAGCTTCGCGACAACAATGGGCGGGTGGTCTGGGTCGTCGATTGCGGTGCAGATCGTTGCGGAGTGCGGGTCCTTTGTGCGTCGTGACTGGTCAGCCGGGCTGGCGCGCGATGTCAAAGACCGTCTGCGGTACTAAAACGAGCGGCGAGGGCGTTGAAAGCAACGGTCAGATTACTGCGGACTGCGAGGAGAGAATCAAAAGGCGTGTGAAAGAGTGATCGTGATTCAAAGAATCGTGCAAGGGAGCGTGAGGCCTGAGGCGGTGTCGTGGGCGGTGCTTGTCGAGGGAGAGCCACGGGCTGCCACGGCCGGGGAGTGCGCACTGGGGGTATATGAGTGCCCGTTGATGATTGTCGGCGGAGGTGGAGAAGAAGTCGGCGTGAGACGTGGGCGTGGGCGGCGAGTAGTGAAGACCAGAGATGAGGGCAACGCAGGTGTCAGCGCACGTCGCCCAGGCCAAAACGACGGCAGGCAGGGGCGATAGGCGAAAGAGGGAAGGCGCGACCGCCGCGAGTCGCTACCGTGTGCTCCCTGCAGGAGGCTACTCCTCACCACTAACGGACCGCCCTGGATGAGTTTCGGAAAGCGGGCCTCTGCGCTCGATAGTCGCAACGCGGCAACAGTAGACAGGCGGCGCTTGCGTTGAACACTATGATGTTCACGATGAAGGGGCTTGACATCAGAAGGCAGCAGGCAAACTCCACAATCAGTCTTCATGGCCGGAAGCCGGACTTGGTGCGCTCCAGCCGCACATTGTGATTGCCGCCACGGTGCTTTTAGGGATTAATTTGCAGCTGGCCCGTAGTTGTGCAGAAGGCTGTGCTCAAACTGCGCTAACATGGGTAATATCTACCCCAGCTCCGTAATCGTCGTTGGAAAGGCTTTTTTTGACGGCTATAAAGACGATAAACTCGCAATTTAGATGCAGCGCAACGACGCACAGCTTGGAGGTGTTTGCAGATCTTCCTGCGGCTTCCTGTCCATCGCTGAGCGCTGCCGTCCTCGAGGGCAGGAAGGAATGACTGAGAAGCGCGGCCAATGAGGGAAGGCGTCGCCCCTGCCCTGCCAAGCCCTTCATTTCGGCATCAACTTAGGTCCGCTCCTTAACAAGCGCTCACCACCACGCCCTCGTGTTGCCCAGGTGCTGAATGCTGCTATACCTTGATTATTTTCCTCATCACTAATATCGCCGAGTACTCTCAGTGGTTCCGCAAGCAAAACTTCAACGTTATTACGCCTGCTGTTGCGTTGCGGCACTACCCCGTCCGGCTGACATGGACGGGTCCCCCATGGGGCTTCAATCGGGGTTAGAGGTGCAGGGCTCTTTATTGACCTGCAGCCACCTCCTCCCCTCAGTCACAGCCGTCCCGAAGTGCGACCAGCTACTATCGATCGCACTAGCGTTTTTTTGACATTTTCGGTACTGCCCATGGTTCGCGCCATCCTTCATTTCTTACACTTTGCCAAGCTTAACCCTAGGGAAGACGGCCAGTTTCGACTCTGCTCGCCGCAACCATGTACCTCCACGCTTGCGCCTCATGGAACGAAACATGGGCAACGTGCGATGCCACAGACCCCTGTCTGTGCCCTAACAATTACCAAATTGCTGTCATTTTAGCGGTCCGCGTCCTCTCGTAGAGCTTGTCCAGAGCAGTTGTCGGCCCTTGCTAGTTCCAACCTCTTCTACCTTTCCCACTTTCCTGACCTAGATGCCAGTGTTTCAACGCCTCGAGCTCACCAAGAATGTTTCATGTGCTGCCTCCATGCTCAAACTTCATCGACGTCCGCCGTTGAGGCTCTACCGGTCGCTATATTTGGCTCACCTTCCCAAGCTGTGCACAGCCACAGCACCTCATGCCTTGCCTCAACATGTGTGCCAGGGGACGAAAGCCATGACTCGCACATCGATGGGGCCAAGCACATGGCTATCATGAAGCACGAAGCTTGGGTGCTTATCACAGGAACACTCGCCGATCTAACAGTCTTGCCAAGGCACCGCATCATGGGCTTTGTCCATGTCTGATACCCAGGGCTTCCCCTATTTGTCAATCATTCGGCGAATCCGAATCATACTACAAGCCTCGAGTCGACCTTTTAGTGAAGAGCTGGAATTGCGTTCATAGCGGAGAGCGATATGCCGAAATTCCACGATGCCTTCCCCACAAATGTTTCCCCCATTTTCATCGACTCAGATTCCGGATCCCTTCAGTCGGAAGTTATATCATCTTTTTTATACGGCGCTCGGTTGTATAGTTCATGCTATGCTCTTTGTCTCCATCTCCGTATCACCTGATTTTGTTCCTTGCTTTTGTCGTCGCCCCCAAATGCAGTTTGACATCATGCCTCTTTGGTATCTTTCCAGAGTGCTTTCCCTGTCAGCTCCACAAAAGGTGGCCAATCTTGCGGTCGTTGTTTGTCTATGTTTCCGGTCGAAACATGTTTCGTGGCACTACTGAGATGGTGAACTCGCATTGACGAAGCGCATGAATAGCAAATGTTGTACTCCACTTTCCAGCGACCATGCCTCCTTTGGCAGGCTTCTAGATCGCGGTGTAGGTTTGTGGGCTATTTGCTCTTGGTATGAAACAATTCACATCGCTTACCCTATCACAGTCCTAGAAATACCGCAGATATCTAGATCCGTGCTAACTTAAACGAATAGGCGCACCATGTCAACTTGATTTGGTGTGCGACCACAATGACTACTTCAGAATAGACAAATGTGTAACATTTTTTCACGTCGCAGACCGTCTCGCACAGTCAAACGGCACCAAAAGATATCTTGGGCTCTTGTCAAAGCCCAAGCAAGGTTTGTCTTGCTTCCTGCGCCCATTGTATCGGTCCACGTACGACACATTAATATCAGCACACCAAGCGTCTTCGAAATGCTTTCTTTCTCTTGCTTTGTGGCTCGCAACACGATTCTCGGCATCAAAAAGCAAGAATCTGGGGATACTCCGAGGACGCTACGAGACGAGAGGAACAAATGGCGTGATATATCATGACACAGAAGCACACCGGCACGCTCAGTGCGGGGTGCTGCATCTCAGGCCACCTCATCCGAGTACAAGATGTGGTCTGCCTGACCGGATGTCCCACGTATCACTCGATACATGGCACGGCTGTTGACCAGTTCCATCACATCTGTACATCGTTTCAGCCCAACAGAACATTCTGTGCAATCGCAATGGTGTTTAAGAAGTTGTATTATCCCCTCATTGACCTCCAACCTCTTGCCTACCACTACCAAATATGACACCAGAAGCAAACGCACTCAGCTCTCTCGAGTTCCTATACGCGTTGCCCGACATACCGCGTCCTCGACCTACGCAACAGCCCCTTCAGCAACGCAAAGATTCGATATCGTACTACGCACCCTCGCCCCCTGTCACATTCGACAGGACTGAGTCTACAACGGGAAAGCAAGGGGTAAATGGACAATATGCATGGCACAGGACTCGGGTTGCCCTAAGAGGCGCAATCATCTTCGTGCTTCTGCTTGCCGTGTTCCTCACGCTGGGTCTTGGGAGACCTCGATACAGTTTCAGCTGCTTTCTCTTGGTTAATGTAAGGGCTTGCTATCCCATCCCCTCGTATATGTTTCTTGACCTAGCCCCCTCTAAACTACAGCAAACACCTATACCATGAAATACACACACTAGTTTATTTCTCTATCATCCGCTCCCTCTTCCTCTTCACTCCTCCCTCTACCTTATCCCTATGTCTTCGAATATTTGTCGCTAATCACCCCTAGATCCCCCTTTCCCTCACATACAATATTGCCGACCTCCTCACTACTAGCCTCAACACCCGCGGCATCCACCCCTACGCGAGCGTACCTGCCGATGCCTTTTTCGGCGTGATCTTGATCGCGGGCGGCATCTTTGAGTTTCTGGGTGCTGGTGCGGTGGATGCAGGGTTGGGGATAGTGGCGAGCTTGGTGCATTTTGCGGAGTTTGGGGTGGGGTGGGCGGTTTGGAAAGGTAGGGGGAGAAGGGTGGGGCCGGGTAGGGTCACGGGGTGGTTGAGGTTGAGGTAATTAGGGAGGGAGTAAGCGGTAGGTATGTTTTTGGGGTAGGATGGGAACGGCGTAAAGGGGGTTGATGAGTCCTGGTTAGCGGAAGGGCGGGAGGGGGGAGGACGTCTCACCGGTATCTAGACTTGATCGCGAATATCATGGTCATGTGTTCCTTGCTTGTAGCATCTACCAGTACGTTGGATTTGTTAGCTTCCTCAGTGTGCACAATCAGAAAGATACGTCTTCGTGCACGACAAAGGCGTTGGTCTCGCAGCATCACTCATCTAATCTACCATCGTCGCGGGAATTCCCTCTTCCGGGGTAAAGCACAGCATAACGTCACTTCTCCTTCTCTCTGCAAGAACTAGAAGCTCGCCCTCTTCGCCGTCCTCGAAGCCGCCGAGATTCTTCATTTCCGCGCGCGAGAAAGCAGATGTGGAGTTGGTATTCCTTCCACTCTTTATACCTGGGATCCGCGGTAGCATGATGATGGTGAGTTTCCCATTATCGCTACAGTTTACCTGCTTAAGCGACTAACAGAAGACGTGCCAAAACATGTAACGTACACACGATACGTTAAGAGAAGTAAATTATTATTATTTTGATTCGAAGTATTGTCTATGCCAAAGGATACAGTGTAAAATACATTACAATATAGGGACAAGAATAAACCCCTCAAGTGGGGAAAAGGCAGCACCATACGTAAGTAAACAGCCACAAAAGAACGAGCGCAAGGTCCCCAACCCCACTCATACCTCAACACAGTACCGATATCCTGCCCAAAGATTCGTACAAATGTCGTTGAGCTGCGGGTTGAAGAGACGCAGTGTAGCGAAATCAACAGGAATAGATCTGCAATCCTCGCCTTGCCGAACCGCGTAGTATTTCTTGCAGTCCCGGGCAGTTCCTGGAATGATATCGTAACTAGCAGCGTCGTCTGCAGGAGCAGGGACCACGTCGTCGTCATCCTTCTCCCCACCCTCCCGTCCCTCACTAATCTTCAAAGAAGCAATGTGCGTCCCAATACACGTACTCGACACTCCGGGCGTCAACAGCCGGTTCGTGACATCAGACGCATAGCATGGTGTGGAACTAACACCAAGGTTCAGCCCCGTGGCGTACTGGCCCGCATTATACTGCCGCGCTGCTTTGTACCATTTGCTGCTATCGGCGACATCAGCAAAGGAGTCGAGTGCAAACTTCAGACTCATCCGTAATCCCTCGCCGGCCGTACCCTCGTGAATCATGGCTTGGATCTTGTCCGCGGGGCAGGGAGTAACACCGGCGCAGGATGCCGTGCCGCCGCTCTGCATCAGTCCGGGACTGGGCAGTTGGAAGGTGGTGGTGGGTGCTCGGACGCAGCCGCCCGTTTCTTGCATCATGACTGCTAATATGAACTCTTTGGGGATTTGGGAAGATGTCGACTCGGCTACGATGCTGGATTTGATAGCTTGGAGCTCGGACTCGTCGTTGTTCTCGGCCCAGCCGTTGTTTCTGCACGAATTTTGGAGATGGTTAAGGTTGGCGGCCCTGGGAGGAGGAACGTGAGCTTAGGATGATGATTATCTTGAAGGGGAAATTGTGGTACTTACCAGGCTTCGTCAAAGGGCATCCATTCGTCTTGTTTGGGCCATCCAGCTGCCATCGATCCGTCTCCGCCGAAATTTACGTAGTTATCTCGCGCGGCCAGGATAGGATGAGGTGTGGAGCGACCACCTAAACACAGTTCTGCGTGGATATTTGTGTCCTTATGCTCCAAAAATTGACACAAGGGGCCGGGAAGCTGGGTGAGGGTGGTGACATCGTAGTTCGTCGGAACTGCATAGGAAACAGCGAACATGCTGGTAGCAGCGAAGGCCAGATTCAAACCGAACATGACTGCAGCTGCACTCCGTGGCTCTGAACTGTGGTCGAGTAATAGGCGTTCGGTTCGGCTATAGAAGAAAGGTGAAGTACTTGTCTTAAAGGAGTGTCCAGCCACCTAGGCTACGAAAACAATATCGAAATGAGACGGTTCAAAAGAATGTCGTGAAGTAGATCACCGTACAGCACGGCCCTGGAAAAGGAGTCTTAAAAACGTTCTGGTATCTTTGAGCTGTGTTCAAGAAAAATCATGTAATCCGTCTTCCAACAAGCAATAAACGCTTGGCTTCGAAGAAAGGATACTCCTTCAGTGAAAGAAAAGGTAGTCCTTTAGTGAGGGAAAGCGGCGCTCGGTGAAACAACCACGCGGTCTTTACCCAAGAGTAAATATCGCATTTCTTCTACTTTGAGTTATGCGCTCCCTATTGTAGTGGACGTCGCACAAGTGCTCTGTGTTTAGGTAAACTAGGCATTACGAGGTGATGCGCGTCATATCACAATAGTGACATATACGGTCCATTATTCCATTAGGGAGGGGAGGGTATCCTGCATGTTCATGTTGTGAGATTAGTTTAGGCTGGAATAGACACAGTTGGTAGTTGTTCTATTAGGGTTCCAGCGGCCTCGAAGCCGTAGCATGTGCATTTCTGCAACGGAGGTGCAACGGGCATGTACTCGAATTGTGCGACCGGTTGAGTACTGACGTATACGTAGTAGAGTAAAATATTATTCGCACACGGGAATGCAGACGCGAGATAGGACTGGTTTGGTGTTTCTCGTTAGCCTGTACTACTTTAGCGCAAGTTGCATCTTTTGCTGGATTTCGCTGGCATGCAGCTCAAAAGGATCGTGCAATCGTGAATGTGGGATCATCACGTATCGTGTTTGATACCCGAACGGTTCAGTTGGTTGTTCAGTTTGGTTCGATTCCAATGAATGCGGGAGAGAAGAAGAAGAAGCAGTGCGGTGCAGTGAAGAACTCTTTCTCCAAATTCGGTATCGATAAGCCATCCTTTCACCCCCATCCCATCATCACCGCCCCACTAGCGCGTCCCCCATCTCAGGATACATCCTCCACAGATTAACAAGTGGCAAAAACAGTCTCCTCCTCTCCTCCTCCACCTCCTTCCCCTCATCCTCAGCTTTCGCCTGTTCCCCAGCCCACGCCCACATCTGGCGCCACGGTACCCATTCCCACGCTGCGCATTTATGCGGTTCCATCGGCTATTAGCACATGACACATTACATCAGCACTCACTCCCATGCATAGTATCCATGCGTGCGCGCGTTTGAACCCATAGATGATGAGACTTACCATGGGCGTTTTGTTACTCCCAACAATCGTACAAGTAACAAAAATTGTAACATAATGTTTCCCCCTGCCAAAAACATCATTCGTAGCAGTCAGAAACGTGATATTCCCAACTTCCAGGCCCGTTTCTTCGACGACTTCTCGAGCTGCCGTCTCGGCAAAGGACTCGCCGTATTCGACGTGGCCGCCGGGACATTGCAATGTGCCTATACCTGCGAGTAAGTATTGGCAGCTGTGTAAAGATGGGGTCAAGGTAGGGGGGGGGAGGGAAAGAAAGGAGAGATTCTGTATGTACCTGCGCCATGGCTCCCCGCGCGCTCGCCCATGACGATGTTGCCGGCGGAGTCGTGGATGAAGACGGCTACGCCGACTTTGGGGCGTTGTGCTTCTGTCATGATGATTCGCTTTGCGAAAATAGTTCGCGGAAAAGTGCAACTAGGTACTCAAAAGATCAAGAGCCATGGAAAGAGAGGCAGGATTTGTATGATTCATTCGTCGCTTATGTACGCTAGCGCCTGATACGGTATAGATGCATGTTGCTAGTACGCAATCGAGTATACTCTTCGGTCTTGACATGGCCTCCACCGCTGAATCACATCAAGTACACATACTCATCATCGCTGTGGAATATTTTTAACAATTGCAAGCTACCATCCTTTCACCCGCTACACCCAGTTCGCTAGGACCAGCTTCCGCATCGTGGTTACCTGCTCATCCAGACTTGATAAGCTGAGTGATGTCATCAATCTCCTTCGGTGTAGGCGTGAGATTCTCGACACCATCTTTTGTGATCAAGATATTGTCTGCGCACCTCAATTAGCACTTCGATCCACTCATCACATTAGAACACATACCTTCAATCCTCACACCCCCAACACTCCAGTACCTCTCCAACACCTTCTCATCAATATATCCATTCTGCCCCTCATCCTTAAGATACGGCTCGATAATGAACCTGCAGAAGTAAATTCCCGGCTCCACCGTAATCACACTGCGTTCCGGCAGCGTGCCCCTGACCCTCAAGTACCTGAACATGACATCTTTATCCTGGTAGTTGGCGTTGCCACCAGTATCATGCGTATCCATACCCAGATAATGCCCCAGCCCATGCGGAAAGAACGCTACACTAATCCTCTTCTCGAAAAGCTCGTCCGCGTTGCCCTTCAAGATGCCCAGGTCAAGAAGGCCGTTGATAGCGATCTTGTGCGCAAGTTCGTGAATGGAGTCCCACAAGACATCGGCTTTGAGGGCATTAATACACTGGTTCTGCATATCGAGGACGATCTTGTAGATGGCGAGACTCTCCTCCGTGAAAGAGCCCTTGATGGGGAACGTGCGCGTGATATCTGAGGCGTAGCAGTCTACTTCACAGCCCGCGTCCAGCAACAGTAGGTTCTGCGAAGAGATTGGCGCGGCGTTGTGGACATAGTGCAGTGTTGCAGCGTGCTCACCGGCTGCCACGATGGAGTGGTAGGCCTGGTTCTTTGCGTTGCGCTCCACGCATGCCTTGAGGAACACGGCTTCGAGTTCACACTCGTTCTTTACGCTGGCGGCGGCTTTCATGACGGCCACGTGGGCGGCTGTGGAGATGACGTTTGCCTTGCGGATAAGGGCGATTTCGTAGTCGGATTTTGTGACGCGGCAGTATTCGATGGCGGGCTTGAGTTGCTTGAACTCCTTCTCTTTGTAGGAGAGGAAGGTGATATGGTCGGACACTTGCTCTGGAATGGCGTAGATGGTTGATTGCGCGGATTCGGATGTGTTGGCCAGGTGGGAGTTGACATCTTTTGTGGTCTTGCACTCGTCGATGTCGTACTTTGCCTTGGCTTCCTCGGTGCTCATGGGTAGACCTGACCAGATGACTTCGTCGGCCTCTACCGGAGGGATGAAGAGGGTCAGCTTCTCGGTGGCTATCTCGTATGTGAGAAATGAGTCTGGGAGTTCACAGCCACTGAGGTAGAAGAAGTAGCGTCGTTGTCTAACCAATTAGTTAGCTACGGATACAAATGTTGTATTGCTGTGTGTTTCCCACCTGAAAGGTGCCTCGCCATCATTGTCCTACATTTAGATTAGCATTTCATACAACCTCATTCATCACCCTTCGCTTTAACCAAAAGTTGACATACCTCATTCAACTTCTGTTTCTGCCCCTCCAAATAAATCGTCCCCTTCGCATCCCCACCCTTCCCAACAATCCACTCCGCCACCTTCTTCGCATGCGCCTTAGCCGGATACTTGCCATTCAGCACCTCCTCATAGTTCTCTGCAATCGCCATGTTGATGTTGCACCAGCTACCACTCTCGGTAGATAGGTTGTAGAAGCAAGGTAATGATTGAGCGGGATGGGCAGAAGAAGAGAGTCGAGGTGTACGCAAGGAGTGTCGGAGGGTACGACTGAGATGAGGTAATAGGGTGCGCATGAGAGCTTCGTGGAGCTCTGTTTGTGAGGTGGTAGGTCACGGGTCGGGAAGGTGGGGTGGTGGGGTGAGGCTTGAGTCTGACGTCTGCGGTTAGCCGCGGTTCTACGATTCGTTAGCTGTATCGATGGGGAAGGTGGACTTGCATTCTATGCCAAAAATCACTGTTCTAGCAAATGCACTCAATCTGATCATTCTTTGCCATAAAAATACCACAAATGCATTGGCTAGTGTTCGTAATATTACATGTCTGCATGTCTATACTTCCAACGCATAGCATACCCCGTTCGGCGCCATAAAACACCCTGAAGCCCGTACGCCTTAACCGTGTATTATGCCCCAATGAATGCGTACTTTGAAAAAAGAACCTCAGCCCATCCGCTGTGTAAGGAACGAAGTATCGTTCGCATGAGAGGGGTCTTCTAACCCTTTCAACCATGGAGGCCTCCAAATGTTAGTATTGACGTGGGATAGCCGACGCATCCCAATTGTAAGTTGTCTGATGATTGGGTTTCGCCTGAAAGGGGACATCTAGTCCTGCCAGCGTCTGAGAAACTTGGCCATGTCGTCGGTAGGATTGAGTGCGGGGGCAACCTGACGAACAATTAGCATGGCTTCCGGGAATAACAGTAGCAAGCAGTCGAAGCGGACTACCAGCACCGATGGAAAGTACACACCGTGTTCTCCTTGCTCTGAACAGAGTACGTCTGGCTAGCCGTCGTCGTGAAGATAACAGTAGGTATCGGCAGCCTCGTTGTCGCAATAGACACACTGCTCGTCGGATACAGCGGCTTGGTGTTCGTGGCCGTGATCTTGGTCGGGGGAACAGGCTGCATGGGCGCATATCGTGTTGGGCCCGTCTGCATTGTGTATTCGACATCGAACATGCTGGCGGCAGGAGACGCCCCAGCGGCCGGGTTTGCTGCGTCGACGGTGTTGTCGACGGTCGCTGGTCCAGCGGTGCCTGTGATGCCTGAGAGGGCCGCCTTTACGGGTTGGGGGAAGACGCCGACACCTTTCATGCCGGAGTAGGCGAAGCGGTCCGAGTAGGTGGTGAGCTGGCCGCCTGTTTTGGCAACTGCTACCATCTTGACGAAGCTGCAGGCGTTGGTTAGTGTTTGTTGCTCTGCGGAAGGAGATGGAGCGTGTGTTGGCCAGGACTTACTATGCATTGACGTTGGTGTCCTCCCCGGAGGCTGTCGTAATCATTCCCGAAGCTGATTTGCTGCCCGCCCCAAAAGACCCTTGTGTTGTGATCACATCGACTACAAACTGAGTCTCGCAGTCAGCATGCCGGTCTCTACACTCCCCACTCTCTGGGCTGCCCGAGGATTGCCTGTGTTGTCTTTGAAGCTCAACTCACCTGATCTTCGGGCTTATTTCCTCCAGCTATAAGGAAAAGCTCATAGGTCAAGAGGTCTGTGAGCTCCGGTCCATCCCCACCCTCGATCCAATCTACCTCGATGGCGGTGCCTGCCGTGAGTGTGCTGCCGGCCTCGGGTTTGGTGAATTTGACGCCAGCGCTCACAAGCGGGCAGAGCGCGGCAAGTCCGACGAGTGGTAGTATTAATCGTGCCATTGCGGGCGGTGGTTTGTATGGCGAGCGACAGTCGGACGACGTAGTTGGGAGGGGCGCGATGCGCTAGAAATGCGCAGTAGAAGACGGCTGTGGAGTGCAGGTGAGGATGCTCGGCTGTGAGTACGAAGGAGGAATGGTGGGCTTAACGAATTATTGGTGACCTCAGGTTGCTGTGCCCTGGCGTTGTTAGTGTTGGGTGAACGTTGACTGGAAGCATTCAACGTGCGGCGCGCAGGGGCACGATCATCGTGCAAGCTAGCCGATAACGGCAGGGATAATCATCCCATCGCGACTTCAACACCACGATATTTGGGCTATCCTTTGAACATGTCTAATGTGTATGTATCTAGCGGGCATTACCCGTATCTTTTAGTTGCCATCTTTACGAAAAAACCTAGCACCGATCTTCCTGAGGAAGACCATCAGGCGCATCTGGTGCCCTTGACATGTGATAGTAATGGGTACCTGCATCCCTCAATCGGGTCTCCGCAACGAACCACAACACGCACAGCACCGGTAATGCACCTCGGTGGAGCGACTGTCCACCTTTCAGCTTCAAATATATGTGCACACCTCCTAGTGCATATAGGTAGTACACGGTTTTCCTGCGGCTTCAATGCCTGTTTGTGCTACCCAAACGCCGTCGCATGCTCGTGGGGATATCCTGGTTCAATTCAAACAAAGGAGATGGCTTTTACTTCTTCTTTCATTCTGCTCAGGCAACCTGTCCGGCCAGCATCTTCGGGTTCCCTAGCTTCAAATTGAACGATGAAGGCAGCCTGCACGCCATGGTCGCTGCTTGTCCCGCATTCTGCAGTTGAACTGTCAGGTCCTTCAGCTTCTCTGGGGTGAAGATTTGGACGTCGAATGAAAGCAGGAACTCCACACATAGCTCCAATCGGCTAAGTGACGCCTCGTCAACGCCCCCCACGGCAGCGAAGCGTTTCTGCGGCCACCTGTGATCTTCCAATGCCTTCATCGCCACAAGTGCGCACGCGAGGATGAGTCGATGCATGGTGCGGTACGTAAGCGGAACGCTCCTGTCGATAATGCAAAGCCGGAGTATGTAAGATCCAGCAGCCAGCCACACCGCTGTCGATAATGGACAGAACTTTTGAATGCGGTTCATGTACTCCTCCACTCCCACCTTTGGTACCGTCTTCGAGAAAAACTTCCTAGCCATATTTGCTCGTTGCACGGACTCGGGCTGGGCTCCGGCTCCAATGTCGTGAATAGTGACGGGCTCATCGTGGCTTGCTTCTGGTGGGGCCAGTTCGGTGGGTTGATGCAGTTGCTTCTCCGCCGGAATAGGCGTTGCTGGTCTGGACGCCGTCCTACGATGAGCTCGCAACAAATGGTTATCTTTTCCACCTGGTGTTCCGGGTCGAGAAACTGGTGGCGTTGCAGGTACATCGCCAGCTGCGTTTGCAATAGCCGTTACCGAGCGCACAATCAATTTCATAGCCGTTTCCCGTGACATAGTAAGAATGTCGAGTTCTTCGTCGTTTGCTGGTGGTGATGGTGCATCCTGAAGGCTAAGACTCCCGAACTCCGGTAGAACACCGGCATCCCCTGCTGGGTTTGGTGCTGAAGGAGGATCCATTGTAGTTTGGTTTTGAATGACCGGTACAAGCACGAGGCGCCTCGGGTGCACGGTCTTGGAAGGAGGGGCGGAGTAGCACACTTGTATCATTTGGGCGTGTGTGGATATCCTTGCCGAAATTTAATTTACCGATGTACTTCACCAAAAGGAGTGCGAGACAATGACTGTCGACGAGTGCTCTAGATGCTGAAATATCCGGATGCACGACTGCGAATACCTTCGTAGTATGATATGACAATAACCGAAATAAAACTGTTTTTGTGATATTTTGAGCTGCTATTGTTGTTGCGATCAGATGGCCTATGTCCGCCTCGTTTTACAACAATCGAATGTGTAGTAACTGCATATGATTAGATACAAGATGTGTGTGCTTGAGCATTTACTTACACTCGGATCTGATGGGCAAGCTTGCTCGCAATGTGATCAACGTATATCCGTACTCGTATGTGTAACGCGATTGGGTCGTAACGGTTGCTAGCGATGGTCGATTGGCGAAGGTAGTGTAGACTCGAAGTTGTGTGCTTGTTACACAGCAAGGCAAGCAAGGCGAGATCTGTCAGGAGATGGTGAAGATCTGGTAGTGTTTGGTGGAGACGGAAGTATTAGCAAAGGTTAACCCGGGGCGAGGCGTTGTTTGTAAGGTCGAGTGACGCTAGGAGGACTTCTGTCTTGAGTCAAAAGGCCCACGCGCCTTTTCCGAATCTCGGGACTGTGTTGTATGAACGGTGGCCATGGAATAGCGTGTGGCTGCGTAGCTGCTAGTGGCACCTATGTGCCATTAGGCCGGTGTAAGGCGCGGTGAGCGAAGTGTCGATTGCTGGCGCGTCACTAGAAGAAGGTACGTGGAGCGCCGGTGGGCGTTGCAAACGCGATAGGTACCTATGAGGCCCAAGGCGGGTCTCGTGCAGTGCAGAAAAAGGCTAGATCGCTGGCCTACCGGGCCGTTACAGTACGGCAGAAGGTCCTGAGTATCCTCTAAGAAGCTCGCATTCGAAATGCCGAGAAGAGGAGAGAGTACAACGGATCTTAGGAGTCGTGATTGGCGGTTAATTGATTGTTAAGTAATAGCAGCGGGATGAGCACATGCTTGCGTATGGACTGCTGCGGAGAGGATCCCGAGTTCGTGATGAAGCTGGGCGATATTGGGTAGATTTACTGCGGGGCAGCTTCACGATCTGCAGGGTCCGCCAGGCATTAGAAGACGCAAAGAAGGACACACTGTAGCGGGCTACTGGAGAACCATGTGAGAGACAGCAGAGATTTTGACGAGGAGAAGTGAAACGCATGGGCTAGACGCCAGTTAATAGTTATTACTATCCAGGACTGATGGCGCCTGCTTGACCGCTGCAGTTCGTCGGGCTATCTCACATGCTCACATTCTGTCTTACTTCGACACTATCTTGTAAGCTGAGCTATGCCATCGTGACGACGTCTTCATACAGATGGCTGTGCTAATACGGCCTGTCGTATTACGAAACCATGTTAACCGACCAGCGGCAGCACGAAGCAGCACACCCTCCACCAACCTAGATCGCGCCATGCATCGCGGAAGCGGATTGCTGTGTCACAAAATCCAAGATCGTGCACCTTGCAGCGAATCGACACATCTTTAATTCAGACGGGGGCAGATGCATCTCCACGTGTTCACGAAGACTGGACGCCTTACCCCTCCAGTGGCGTGTTCAACTCGTCACGACATTCCTATAGAGCCTCTCACAATACCATGCCCAAGCCGCATAGGAAATCGACACAAACACCATCCACTGGAACACAGGAACTTCACAAGATAGCTTACAATGGGCTAATTTCCCCAACATGTCTGTACAATCTGTAGCGTGAGCGCCCTCACTCAACAATATATCCGTACATCTATAGCGCGAGCGAAACTACACCCGTCCCTGCATCGCACTTCTCAACCGACGTCACCGCGCATCGGACAAGGGTTGATGCAAGTAAATAGCCCAGCAGACGTTCGGAGCAAACCTTCCACCCCTCACTGAACCGGCGATAAGGTTCAGCACAACTGATAGATGATGGGAAGACAATAGTTGGTTTTAGAGTTTGCATCCCATTCACATACTCCTTGCCCAGTCCACGTCCCTGTAAGTATGGTAGAATACCGATAGCGGTTAATGTTCATTTTCGTACTAATAATATTACGCTGGAGAAAAAGAGGTACCGCGCCCTCTCCGTATTACCCTCGACCTCGCTTTTCGACTTTGAGAATATGACACACAGCTGCCCCTTGCTAGACAACCGAGTAGATAGATAAGCTTCGAAGGTTGACATGATGTGACCAAGGAGAATCGCTGATCGCAAGGAGAGAATTCCCTATCACACCACCCTCCCGGGAACCGAGTCGCTCGTGAGATGCTGCACGCGGAACTGAACCTAGGGAGTGAGCTACACATGATCAGAATATGTTTTCCATATCTTTTGCAACGACGAACAAGTAGGGCAGAAAACAGCAGATCAAGCACTGATGCAATAAACACCAGATTGCATCTACGCTTGACTCACTCTAGCCCTCTTCCTCGTGCTGCTCGGCACCACAGTCGGCCCACTGTCGCCGCTACCACCACCGCGCCTGCTCTTCTCCTGCTGATCAAGCACCAGCTGCAGCACGTCGTAAGAGAACTGCGGGAATTCGAGACACATGGCCCTGAACTCTGGCTCGGCGTCGTGGCGCAGGCTGTACGAGCGCGTGGCCCAGAAAGCAGCGACGGGCTTGCGGATCGTCATGTCCTCGGAATTAGACTCCTTGTAGACGTAGCGCGCATAGGCGAGTTCGCCCTTCGCGGTGGACGCTGTACGGTGGATCTTAGAGTGTGCGAGGGACTTCAGCTCGGGCAGCTGTAGGCGGTCGGCGAGGGTGTAGATGCGTGCATGCACGAGCAGACCCAGACCGTCGTTGTCGGTAGGAGGTTGGCGGGGGTCTTTCTCGAGGGGCGCGTCGCGTGCAGATGACGTCTTCTTGGGGAAGTATTCACCTGTGTAGAGGTACTCAACGACGGAGCCCATGGCGTCGACATCGCAGTCTGTGTAGACAATCTGGCGAGGCTGCAGAGAGTCAGCTAAGACATCCTCGTAGTATTATTAGAGCTATCAGACGTACCCCTCCTGGTGTAAAGTTCTCGACCTGTTTGGCGAACTCGGGGGACTTGACGAGGACCGCCTCGTGGGCCGAGTATGTAGTACGGGCATCGCCGGATCCTACAACTACCTCGACGATCGGACTCTTCATCAAACTGCCTTGGAGTTAGCCCATGTTCATCTTGCGTGTCGTCGTCCTCATGTCGCAGTAGAGCTGGCATACCTTGCGCGTCGCATTGCGCCCGATTGAGCGCTCGATCGGCTCTCAAGTTTCCCCGTGTTACAGTGCATACACGTGAATCAAATTGCCACTTACTCCGCGAAGAGGATCAGCTTCGGTGCCTCAGGCTCGATGTCAGGCAGGAGATTCTCCTCGTCTGCGCCAGCCGCGGCATCACCGGCGCCGTCACCCATCTCTACATCATCGACGGGCGTATGCTCGACGGGAGTCTGCTGCTCGATATCCGCCATAGCGAAGGTATTTATGCGATAACGAAGGAAGGTGCGCGTGAGCGAGTGGTGCTCTTAGATGAAGCTATGATGGAATGAAGCTACCGTTGGGTGAGTGACTGCGCACATCGCTTGAGCTGGAATGCGCTAAGAAGTGTGTTGAAGTGAAGGAGCGATCGCGATTGGACGCGTTTGGGGTCTGGTAGCGAGATAACTTACTGTTGTGCTGATGTTGTTGGAAGATTGCTAGGGGACTGCGAGAGCTTGGACGCGATTTTCGAGCAGCTGGAGCTTCGAGCTTCGTCGTTTCACACGCGCTAACGCAGGTACAGGCATTAGCATCAGCTGAGCCAACAATTTTGTGCACGACAAGTCAATCTGCGACGATAAGATATATCTTCTAGATTGATACGTTTGTGATTCAAGCTTTATCCACAACGTACTTGGTGGTGGTACCATGTACCCATTTTTTCTAACCAAATGCAACGCCAGGCTAAGATGCAACGCTAAGCAGAAGTACGTGGGCCTAGGATAAATATTTAAGGTATCTAATAAGAATATGAGTAAAGACACACGACTCTATAGCCTTCCGCCCCTCTCATGAAACCGATCACCAGTCGTAGGCATCGGCTTATCCGCCCGAATAACATACAGCAAAAGATCCTCCAATGGAATAAACGCATAGAACCCCTTATTGCAAAGGAAAGACACAACAACAAAACAACTCGCAACCAATGCATCCATAATGTAATGATTCGCCGTCGCTACAATCGTCGTCAGAATAAACGCGGGGTACCCAAGTCCAAGAGCAAGGTAAAATATTTTCCAGAACAGGTTCTTGCGAACCTCCCCGTGTTCAAGTGTGCGGCGGAAGAGTCCAGAGTGGTAGATCATTGTCACGCCGATGCAGAAGGCGTAGCCAAAGTGCATGGACGGCATGGCGGCGAGCTGGTTGACGAATTTGCCACTCATCCATACGCTTTGTGCATCGTCGTGGCGGACCGTGTCGAGGAAGCCGTATTCTTTAGGTAGCAGGCGCGGCGGCATACACGGGTAGAGTATGAAGATGATGAAGGCGCAGAAGTTGGTTAGGGTGAGGGTGCGGCGGGCGATGGCGAAAGTGTCGAAGGAGGGGGCGACGTAGTAGTACCAGCAGATGAAGCTGTCATATGTTAGCTTGTGTGACTTTGGACTTGAGAGAGTTTCCATACCCAACCGTGCCGGGTATGTGGATCAGCGCATAGCACTTGTTCAGCACTGTGAGTGCATCCTGATGTCCGTGCATGAACCACTGCTGCACATCCCTCTCCCGCACTGGGAAGAGGAAGCTTAATGGGCCATATTCTTCCGATTCCAGCACCGCAATGCCATGCTCTTGCGCAACATCCCATATCCCCCGCCCAACGAAGAGCTTACTCGACAGCACCGAAGTCATGCGGTAAAACGCGTAGTTAATGATCCAGTAGAACATCTCGATCAAGAAAGGAAATCGCTGCAGCACTCGGCTGTGTATGTTGTTCCGGAAGCGCGAAGTATTAGGCGTAGTGACTTTCCAGCAGCCTACTCTCCGAACCTTTGGTGAGTTGGCATTCTTCGTCGTCATATCCTCCTCATGCTCACTATCCCTATCGGATGGGAGAAGACGGTCCGTGGACCCATTGGCGGGGTTATCGAGGTAGCCCGTTCGCGGAGACGAGCGGTCGAATATTTTGTAGTCTCGTTTTCGCGTTATGAACATGGCAAAGAAGAGTATGCTCGAGACCATCTGCTCGCGTGACCATTGTCAGTATGCCATGTTTAATCCTGGGATAAAGGAATGCAACGTACAACTGGTTCGCACCACCCTGGTAGCTTCCACGCCGGCTTACTGTTCCATTGGCCATTGTCCGGTACTGTAACGTTTGACATGTTGGTGCGGTGTCACGTGCGCGTGCGATCGGTGTAGTGCTACACTAAAATGGCCCCAGATCGGAGATCATGAATGTTCCAACCGAAGCTTATGTAACGATGATGGTGGCTGATGTATGGCGTTCCTCGAATGGAACGGAAGCTGTAATGCAAAGCTGGTATAGGTATTTTATAAGAAGGTGTGACAAGACGAATGTGAGAGGAAAGGAGAGTGTAACGAGAAAGAGTAGATATAGAGAAGTAGCCGACAGTCGTGCTTCCCTGCATTAGTCGGATCCATCATGCTGGTCCAGAGGTCACTTGAAGCCGGTTGCCGGGCAAGGAGGTTGATGCCATCGAGATCAAAGCTCGCGTACCATTGCGTCTCAAAGATCCTCTTTTCTCTGGTCTAGTCTCCTCGAAGGTTGGCGGCTTACGATGCCGCGCGCTGCCGACAGTCCAGACGCTTCACACCCCATTGCGAGGAAGATTCTTATCAGCATGATAATGGTGCTGTCGTAGTCAGGGTTTGCAGGGTTTGACGGTGTCACGTGCTCCCTTTCCTCTCGTGTACACCTGGGCACTCCACGAGTCTTGCTGACGCAACGAGGGAGAGTCAAGCGGCGTGACGTCAGTCGAACTTCATGGTGCCAAGGATGGCGGATGAGTCGGAGGAAATGAAGCAAAAGGCAAGTCGTCCGTCTAGAGATTGCCTGATCTGGGAGGCCCCGCCTGTTCTTGTAACATGCGATTTCGAATTCCCATACCTTTGCCGCTGAAGCTTGTCAGGTCAGGCCATCGTTACTGCAGTACCCCCTCTTTCATCATGAAGAAAGAAGTCGCATCAAGTCAATTTGCCTCTGGACAGAGCAGGCCCAACGCCAAGATAGTTTATATAAGGCGTCGCCTTGGCACTCGTTTCTGCTCGGTCCTGCTGTCGTCCTTCCGTGCTTCCGTGCAAATGACCGAGCGCACTCTTGGCAGTGAATACGACCCACTCTATCCCTGAAAAAGTCTTACGCGTAGCTTCCAACAACAGCGTGGATTCGTGGTGTTATGTTAATTTAGAAAGATGGGGCCGCAACACCGGAACCCGATTTTTGACAAGCGATCGCGGCAAGGCGTTGGTTCTAAATTTACCGGCGATTATGTACCGGTATTAGTGCCTGGGCCTCGACTGCCACGTTTCAGCCCTAAGAGCTATACATACGAGATGCGAGGGAGAGATACGACGTGTGTTTCCGCTACTACGCGACTGTACACATCGCATTCGACTCGTCCGAAATTTATCGCAAACTGCTACTCATCGTATGAGAACATCGAAATGCTGCTCGATCACGGGAGTACATTCATTGCGGAGCCGTGGACCGGATGTGTCGCGCCCCATGTTTGTCAGGTCGCGTCCTACCATCACGATTACGAGTAGAAAAGCCGGACACGAACACAACTGTCACGATGCTCGCCACTCAGCGTCTTACGAGTGATCCTGAAACGGCCTGAACTTCGGAACCTACTCATACCGGCTCGACTCACCGGGACAGCATGCATGCCAGTATGAATAACGGTGGAATGACTGGCCGTGGATCAATCTCATTCGTCGCGTAGTCCCCGATACTCTTACCCGTTACCATCTAACAACTTTCCGAGTCTGTGGCTTCGTCACATCTGCATGCTTACGAGCTACGATCTCACAATGCAGGTGTTGATATAGCAACAACTATCACTGTACAGCCACACCCCAGCACTAGATCGAATCTTGAAAGTGAGCACAGCGAAGAGCATCAACTTCCGGACCCTAAGGTCTCATCAACGCATACGTTGCATATCACGTCGGCGAACAACGGGCATCATCATGGGAACTCATACACTATTCTCCTGCCTTCTGGATCCTATCACGATTCCAGCAGGCAACTTTTGAGGGCTGCCTATCATCATCTTGCGGTCAAGAACGCCATACACCTGACATCGCGCCCTTCAAATGCGATCTATATGCGGAAGTTAGATAGGCCAGGGTATAAGTTGTGTGACAGAAGTGCAGTTGAGTTGTGCTGTTGCCTTGTTTTGAGTGGCCTGTGCCTTGTCTTCCTTCGTTTTGGGATCAGCTAACTGTGGCTCGGGCTGCGATACACATTTAGATCTGAATACTAACAATTTGTACTAGTTTATATGGATAATTATGTAGCTTTTTAGGATATTGCCAGGTTTCAGGGAGTCAATAACATCATATGTGGGTTTATTCTACTTGATCGGAAAGAAAAACGATGGCGGAAGAGTGATGTATAGTAAGCGAGATATGCCGGATTCGTCGTTTTTTACTTACCAGTAAAGGCGAGGACAAAGTCAAATTATTGGAAGAATGCGGAGTGGTGGCTGACTGTCTTTGTCTATATGCCTACCGTGAGCGGCAGTGTATAGCTCTGATCCCGGGAGTTTTGTTCTTTGTGATCCGTTCCCCAGCGCTTTCGGTTTAACTCATCGCGGTTCGATCTCAGTGTTCATTGTTCAATGCTGTTACCTTTCTATAGTTTGTCTACCTTACACACGTCCTTCCAAGGCAGTGAACTTCTTTCTCTCAATTTTATTCCACACCAAGCAAATACCCACCCAAATTTGTCGCGCGACAGCCTATCGTAGCGGACGTTATTGGAATCTAGTTTACAGACGCACCTGCTGCGCCAGTGGACATGAACATTCCACAAGTCGCCAGACCCACCAACAAAGAAGAATAGCGCAAGAGCACATACCTCTTCCAGAATATACATTCTGTCGGCAGGATGACTGTGTAGGAGTACTATCAATAGGACCAGGAATGGAACATGGGGAAATGCGTGATGTATTGACTATGGGAACAAGATCTCTATATATGCCAGGGACTCGGGCACCATACCCGATGCAGCGAACATGCCACATGTAGCAAACATATCGTAGGTAGCAAACATACCATAGGTAGCAAGCATGTCGCATGTAGCAAGCATCTAGAAAGCCATAGAGTATCGTGGCTGACAAGTACACCAAGACAACTGCTGACGCTGATACCGTCCACTCATTCTGGCAAGATCCTCACATCAACTAGCCGCTCAAAATGGTTAGGCGCAAACACAAGGACCACGAAGACATTTTTGTTGTGTCACCATTACAGGCAAACCGATTACATTCTATTGCCACCATTCCCGGTTTTCTACCAGCACCGGACACACAGGGATTTAGAAAAGACTGGATGCACCTCCGTGAAGAGCTCGATAGCCGACCAATTCTCGTAATACCTGTCAATGACGGTTATCGCCAGACAGGCGAAACAAGCAGAAAGCCTACAGAAGGTTTAGCCAAAAAAGATATGCCAGAAAACAAGGAGGATTACAAGCCCGGGCTTGGTGTAGGGCTTCACTGGCCTTTCATGGTTCTTGACAGACACGACGCAGCGAATCTGATAGCCTATTTTATCGATGACATGGTAAGGGCGCCACAACCCGGTAAACAAAACGGCTAGAAGATCAGTAATACTTGCATATGTGCGCCAGTTGCTGGCAAAGTCCTTTGCGGTGTCGACAGTCTGCTAGGCTTGGGCAAATGTGCATTCAACGCCAGCACGATGAAATTCATCCCGAACATGGACATTGGCAGTCACAATGGCAGCGATAACAGTCATTATGGGCCTCATATGTACGTCTTTATGGTCCGTCTTCTCGCAAGTAAGCAACTCTCGTGGATCCCGGGCAAGAAGCGACGTTTAATGACGTGAATCACAGGACCGCCAGAAGCAGGAGTTCAAAGTCAATTCCCATAACACTAGGGCTAGGTTTTCAGAGGAGCTCAAGCAAGAACGCAGACGGCAGGAAACTCAGCAGCCGCTGAGCTCTGTGGACAATCTTACGCCTGATGTTCTGCGAAGCTTCAGTACTATCGACCTCCTCATTACCTTGACAGCAGAGCATCGCCGACCGGGACAGCCTCCAAGCAAAGGACCTAAACCGTCGTCGTCGTCAGCGCCTGCATTCGAAGACGAAGACTGGATGATGGAAGCGAGAATCCGGATCCAAAATTCATGGATTGGCTTACCGTCAATCAAGACACGCTCAACAAACACGTAACCGACGCCGTACGGAACAACCCGAGGGCTGGCCAGCACTCAAACAGCTACACACACAGAGCCATCTTGTTTGTCCAATACGGCGGCCACTTCAAGGGCGAGTCTGAGAACAGAGAGCGCCTTTGAATCCGCGACACCAATGTCTTCACGCCTAGTCATGCCGCCGACGAGGCAAACGTCGACTTGTACATTCCAAGAAACGGTAATCCGGACATCCGGATCTCTCACGAGGAAATCCAAAGACACATGGAAGAAAAATACGAAAAGGAGGTTCCACATCAGGAGCCCACATCAGTCGGAGAGACACTCAACAACAATAACAACAACAAACTACCCATCGGGAATCTTACGCCCCTCAATGACGGGACACTAAAATAAGACTTGATCGTTCTGCAAAAAGAGACCGTGAACTTCTCCCGCATGGACTCGGCGCCAGTCGACTCGTGGGTCACGCTGAAGCCCACCGGCGCTTCCCTGACCCCCAGCATGGAGCTCTGGCACAAGAAAACCCTGCTCCAGAAGATCTTCGGCAGCTGTACTCAGCAGATCTAACCTACCGGCTGAACACGGACCCATTCCTTACCAGTGGTAAAAAAAAAACAGGCCGAAAGCGCAGTCACATACCTCATGGCTCAGGTCCTAAAATTCCCGGGCTGGAAATCTTTTATCGTACCCGTGTTGAACAAGTGCGTTGATGACACTGCACCCATCAATCTCCGCGGCAACACAGCCTGCTATACGGCGAGCTACTTGGAGGCCGTCCAGGCGCGCTCGCAGATGTCAGTCGAGACTCTCCAGGCCATGATGAGAAATGCACAGCTCCCAAGGGGGGAGGGCGACGGGGATGGAAAATGAGGCAAGTGGCAGGAAGCGGGTGCGAAGTAGCGTAGCGTACGATGGATAAAACCCGACAGACTGTTTTTTCCCTCGCAGTCTTCTTATCTAGTTGTAACCAATTTGCCATCAGTAGATGCTGAACCTTGTCGTCTTCTGCTGTATTTCCTCCTTACTCATTCCAGCAAACACCTCGCCCTCCATATAGCCATGAACATAACACGCTCCAACGAGAGATACGTTTTGCGCCATTGCGTCACGTCGAAAAAACGGTGACTCCAGCACAACAGGCACTGAACAGCCGAACAGAATGCAGATGATGTGATCTTCCCTGGTATCTTCTGGCCCTAGTCCGACGATGGCTTCTTCCGCAGGCTCCAGGGTTTTGGCGAGATTGGCAGCCAAGTGCTTAGTTTCGCAATGAAAGATGTTCCGATGCTTTGTAGCGACGAGGACGCGTTTGAGGTAGTTGACCAGTGCGCTTGGTTGCGGTTTTTCAGTGACTAAGCTCGTCACGTTGAGATGGCCGCTGTCGCTCAACTGGGTGAGTGCTAGCGTACATGACCACCGATACCAGGTGGGAGCGATTTTGCCATCCGGGCTGCGGTTTGCAACTAGAGTTCGCCAAAGCCTGTCATCGACGCCATCCTCCAGGGCCCCGCTCCACCCGAGCATTCGCAGGCAATCGGATTTGATAGTTTCACCGTTCATGCGAGCAGACACCTTTCCGACTGTGCCTAGTATGATGCCGTCAGCTTGTAGGACATGTTGGACTGTTGGCGGGAATCCACAGATGGGCAAGTCTGCGCCTTGTGAAGCGTTATACAGTGGGCTATGAACGGGTCCAAGCAAGTTTTCCTGTGGGACGAACTGTTGGCGGGATCCATCTCTACCATACGATGCTACTCCAACCCAGGAGGGAAGGCTTCTTCCTTCATAGTGAGCCCCTCGGTTCAAGGGCGGCCAGCTTGCCCAGGGTCGGCATATGACGTCAAGGGACTTTGATGAATCAATGCAGTAGCGAACGAAATCGATAAAAATGTCCACAGGATGTCTGGAATAGTCGGAGACAGAGATGTGACGTGTTCTCAATGAAGATGGACTTCCATCCCTATCGTTCGCAAGGTATAACAGTGCATATACGATGTCCCGGATATCCGACACAGCGAACGAAGAAGCTGTGAGAACCAAAGTTCGTAGGCTGAAAAGTTTCGACCAGGACCTCGAGTTGCATTTCTTTAGAAAGATGCTGCGTGAAAAATACATCAGCGCCACTGCCCTAGAACTGTCGATATCGGCCAATGCGCGAAGCTCGGCTTGGTACAAGTCTGATTGGGCGTAAAGCTGTCGTACATCATCGATATTGTCGGAGTAGAGGTCCACAGCATCAGCAAAATCTACCCAGCTGAGGATGTTATGCCCTATGCGAACTGAAAGCCGTCTTGCGCATGAAACTTCCTGGATGACCCAGCGGCGTTTGAACCATGATAAGTCCAGGATTTGGCCAAAGGACACCCAGGAGCGAAACAACTCTTCGCTTAGAACTCCGTCTTTTAGAACATGGTCGAGGATTTTCAAGTTAAGGATCACTGGTATTATGCCGACGGCGCTGTCCGCGCTGTCCACACCATCACCTTCTCCCAGCCATGCAATGACGTTCCAGGCGTTTGAATAAATGTCCGGCATCTTTGAGATTTGTTGACTCTTCTCGCTTTCGTTGGCCTGGTCTATACACAAGGCATCGACCCATATCCAGGAGTAGCAGTTCGTTTGGCGGATTCGCTTCAATGCCTGATAGAGGTTCTTTCGAAGGAGACACGCACGTTGTTCTGTTGAGTCCTCGGTTGATGTAGTTTCGCCGGATCTAGGAATATCACCCAAAATAATTATGTGGTCGGGACTAGCGTTGCCCCAAGCATAAGACAGAGCCTGGAATTCGTGAACTGCCGATGTGATTTTGTCTAAAGAAGTAATTTTCAAAGAACAGAACAAATCACTCTCAAATGGTCCAGGTGCGATGCGAAGGAGCCGTATCTCGGTGGTGGAAATCGAGCTATACTGATAGCGCGCAAGTGTACCCAGTACCCCGTGCCTAAGTGCAGTCCTAAACTGGTTTTGCGCTGGGAATGACTCGGAGACAGAAGGAGTAGGAGACACGATTGGGTTGCTCTCGAAGAGTGAGAAGCTGTCCGTAGTCGGTGAGTTGGCTCCAACATCTTTTGGTGTGTTTGCTACAAATGGCGAATCGTCGTGGTAGAAACTATCCGACGGCGACTGCAAATGTGACCCGTCGCTGTCGTGGTAAAGACCGGGTGAGCTTGGTCGAGTTTCGTTCTGTGCCCTTCCTCTTCGTTCGAGGCTGCACTCCTCATTCAATTCGATACATTTGGTACATCGGCCTTCGGAGTCGCTGGAAGCCAATCGACATTGTGTTTTCCATTGGCGGCAGCGATCACATGCATCCAGCTCTCGGCCACGATGTTCTGCTACAGCTGCATCGGCCTCGAAACTGCATTCCTCTTTGGACCTGATACAAACGTCGCAACGGCCTTGAACATGACCTGTAGCTGAGGAACACCTGTCCATTTTTTTCCGGCAGTTATTACATGCGACTGGTTTCCGGGGATGATTTGTTGCTGCAGCTGCGCGCACGTTGAATTTACATTCCTTCTTCAATCTGATGCAGCTGACACAGCGGCCCTGAGGATCATCCGGAGCTAGAATGCATCGTGTCTTCCTCCGTTGGCAATGCTCACATGCGGCTATCATTCGACGATATCTTCCTCTGTCCGGTGTGCCATGCTCAGGCAGCGAATCGAGCGCTCTAGAAGGTTCGGCCATAGTGAGTTGGCTATTGAAGGTTCGATGGAGCGAACTAGGCTGGGGACTGGAAGACGAGGAAGCTGAGCGTGTGTAACTGTGTAAGCGCCAAGGCTACCTCGTATTGGCGTGGCTGGCGTGCTGCGCCATGCATCCACACGAGTGCGATTGGACCGAAGTTTTTGTAGATGGACATTGCGAGAATTTGATGGCCGTGATACGTAGCTGTAGTCGTTTCATTGAGTATAGGCCGTAGGAGCGTATATGAGCCGGGCAGATGTTATGTCACAAATCCATGAACCATTGTCTGGCTTATTGCAGCATGAAAGTATTCACGCATATCCTCACGAGGAACTGGGACTGGTAGGAAATAGCTAGGTATATCAACCTCTGCTGGGCCTCCTCCTATGTTCCAGGGTATTGCCTTTCGTGTCGTATGAAAGCCATGGGCTTACGGGTCGGAGTAGCCATTGAAGTAGGGTTATTCGTAGTCGCTAGGTAGGCGTTAGTTGCTCTGGATTTGTCATGATAGCTGGATAACGTACAAAAATTCTATGCAGGCATCTTGTCTTGGCTCGGTCTCATAGATGTTGTGACGGTCCTCTTATGGGTTGCGCTTCTCGACAGTCGTGATCTTCGGCAAAGCATTTCGCAGCTCCTCTCTGTCCTTGTCGGTTGGCGTGAGGCCGAACTTCTCTTCTGCTTTGTCGGATAGGTATAGACCGACGGCTGAGTAGGCCATGATGCCAACGCCAACGATGATGCGCGTACGGGGCGGTATGCCCTTGAACCACCTATCAATCAATTAGCAGGGGTTGCCCAGTGGAATTAGACATTACGTACTGCCAGAAAGCCATGGCGCGGGTTGTGAAGCTCCAATGGGCGGTGGTGCCAAAAAGTTCGCACTGACGACCTTGGGATGCGGAGAATGCGAGCTCGGACTCCAGCACCAAAACCACCGTCAGCACTCACCACGCGCTAGACAGTCCTCTTAGTCACGGTGAAGCTTAATCCACGCTGGGCAGGCTATTCCTATCTTTACGAGACCTGTCACGACCAAGAAAGCGTGACATGGGAGTCCTGAAACCCTTACTTCCGCCGCATCGACGTCCGCACCTCCGCATCGTGTGAACAGATGTGCCAGCTATTACTGTCCTCCGGCCCTCCACAACCTCAAGTATGCCCGGCTTCCGCCGCTGGGGCAAGTCGAAGTTTGAGCGCAATCCCGAATCCTCGTTCAAGCTGCTCGCGGCCATCATCGTCATCACGCTCTACCTGCTCATCAAAGAGTTCCAGCACCCGACTGTCCGAGACCGAGGGACACGCAGTGTGCAGATCCAACATGCACACTGGAACGGGACGGGAAAAGCCCATGAGACGCGGGCGAAGAGCGTGCGGGATGCGATGAGATACACCTTCTGGAAGTACAGGGAGAACGCGTGGGGCTGCGATGACATACTGCCAGTATCGGGCGGGAACTCGACGTCCAGAAATGGATGGGGCGCCTTCATCGTGGATTCAGCGAGTACATTGGCGCTCATGGGCCTGTGGGACGAGCTGGCGCATTCGGTGGAGCACATACTGGCCATCGACTTCACCGAGTCGACCGACCTCGTCGACCCCTTCGAGACGACGATCCGCTACCTGGGCGGGCTGCTGTCGATTGTGGAGCTGTACGATGCCGGCCTCATTCCGGAGGATATAGTGCACATCGAGGCCCGCGACGTCATCCTTGAGCATGCCGTCACCCTGGCGGTGAAGCTGGCGCCTGCGTACGATACACCGTCGGGCATGCCCTGGCCGCGAGTCGACTTTGACACGGAAGAGGGCGAGCCGGACCCCTCATTCATCTTCGCCGAAGATGCAGACAAGCGCGAGTACGACCACCCCGCCATCGGCCCTGCGCGAACCGGCTCCTCCGTGCTCGAGAACCGCGTCCTGACCAGGCTGACGGGCGACGCCATCTACGCGCAGAACGCTACACTTGCATGGGCGCCGCTGCTATGGTCCAAGTGGGCGACGCCGTGGGCAGGCATGGTCGATGCGCCCATTGACATCATGACTGGCGAGCCCGTCGGCCGCTCGAGACACTGGGACGGCGGACACGACTCCTACTACGAGTACCTCCTCAAGATGACGCTGCTCGCACCACCCGCAGACCCGCACATGGACGTCTACCGAAAGCGCTTCACCGACGCCGCATACTCCCTCCGCGAGCACCTCAGCTCCCGCTCCGCACCTGCACCCGACCACATCATGCAGCACCTCTTCATCGGCCGCCAGGACGACACCCAGTACGAGAACCAGCAGAGCCATCTCGCTTGCTTCGCACCCGGCACCCTCCTCCTCGCCTCGAAACACTACGAACAGCCCTACCTCCGCACCTTCGCCCTCGCGCTCCTCGAAGGCTGCCGCCACACGTATACCTCCACACCCACGAACATTGGCCCAGAGTCGTGGTCGTGGATACCCAAGTTCAGCTACGACGACCCGCTTTACCTCCCCGAGACCACGCGGCAGAGGGAAGAAGCGATAACGAGTGGCTTCTGGAGCACAGAACCGCAGTACAAAGGTCGGCCCGAGTACGTGGAGAGCTTGTTCTACGCATGGCGCATTACAGGCGAGCAGCGATACCGCGACTGGGCGTGGGAAGCCTTTGCAGCCATGGAAGAGCACTGCAAAGCCCCGTTCGGGTATGCGCAGTTGGCGGACGTGTATGATACGCAGACCGTGGGCGAGAGCAAGTGGGTAGACATGCAAGAGAGCTACTGGGCCGCCGAGACGCTAAAGTACCTCTGGCTCACCTTTACGGACGTCGAGGTTGCGAGTCTGAATAGCTGGGTGTTTAGCACCGAGGGCCATCCTTTTCGCATGATACGCTGAGTAGTGGGGAGCAAGAGATACACGGAAGTTGAGGTTAACGCGCATCACGGCCTATATACAAAAGCGTACCAAAAAGAGAGCCATCGCAACAAGAAGTTGACGACTTGAGGTAGAATACGCTGTAAAAACAAATACGGCCAAGACGGTCTAAGAGAGGCTGAATGGCACAGCTGCTAGTGCAGCAACGAACCGAGCATTTATACCCAAGAAAGTCATATTTCGCATCAATATCAAGACTTTGACCATGACATGAACTGAGCTTTTCCACTTCCTTTCTCTCGTCCACCTCTCCCCTTTCTTGACCTCTTCACCCTTGCTCTCCCCATCTCCCGCCTCCATGTCACCGAGTTTTGCTGGTGAGAACTACAGCAAGCGATTGAATAACGATAAAAAAATAGATAAGGTCCCTGGTATCATGCTTTCACCCCCCGATGAGCCTACATTTTACACAGCATCAGCAGCCTCCGCCTCCGCCTCCGCCACCGCCACCACCATCACCGCCACCTCCACCTCCACCATCGCCGCCACCTCCACCATCGCCCCCGTAAGATGATGCAAAATGGTGGCCACCAGATGCAGAATGACCAGCGTCGTTGGTGGGGGTGACGTAGGCCATCTTTGCTGCCGATGCGTTGGGGTTCGCGTCGGTGGACTTGCTGGACATGCAGCCCATTGCAGCTGTTCAAATGTGTTGACTCGGGGTGGTAGATGCGGTTGGTATTCGGGGTGGGTGTGGGAGAGAATGTACCGATGCGGTTGGGTGCTGAATGTAATGCACCGGTACAGATGCGAGTCTTTGTTCCTAATAACTCAAGTTGAACTTACTATCAGCGGAGCGATGGCTGACGTGGGGTTGGGGTCTTCAACGCAGAATTGTGCACCTTATTCCGGACTGCATTGTTCTTTTATCTTGAAGAAGTTGGGTGCATATTGGAGGCTGTGCACATTACATCAAGGTCGTGTGATGACCGGTGACGTGAGCTACAACTGCAAGTGGCTAGGTCTAGCGAACTCGGGTCCAGGCACACGAGGACAGCAGTGGTGAATGTTGGAAGAATGCAATGCTTTAATTGGGAAGAGATAGGTTCCTGATTGCTGCTGGATATGAACAACCAAGGGATAATAAACGTCTGTTGTGGGGAAGCGGTGACTTGCTGATATTCTTTCAGCAAGGCTTCTCGAGGACAACCGTGAATTACAAAACCAAGTTTGAGCTTAAAGATCGTTGGATCAAACTCGATAAAACTGAGCATTCTGCCTGAGAAACTGCCTTGCGAGGTGAACAGCTGGCTCAGCCTCAGCCTCAGCCTCGTGAATGCGCGAGGTCGCCTACTACAGTCTCCTATGATCGGTCAGTAATGTCCGGAATGTCAAAGTTTGAGAGTATGACCCGCGTAAAGAAGCCATGAACATACAGTTCTGTCTGTGCTGAACATTTTATGGAAGGATAGCCCACGTATCGATAACCCCTAATGGAGGCGCAGAGCATCCAAGTTATGAAGCCGGTGAACAAACAAGTCTTTTCAATAGACCCCCCCCCCTCCCCCCGGCTCGAGCGCGTGTGAAAACAGTTCTCCAACTGCCTAGCTTCACAATGTTCCAATCAAGAACTTCCAGTGAAAGTCATTGCTATCAATGTCGAGCAAAGGGTTGATGCTTCTTAGACTCGGCAGCTTCTCTCCTCCTCCGTTGGCCATGCCGCCGTTGATCTTAGGTAACGCCAAATCTTGCAACAGGGATACTGTGCGTCCGGACCCTGTCGCAAGCTCGAAGGTGGTGCCATTTGGGCTAGCTCTGCCGGGCGCATCTTGCAACGCCGTCCCCATGGTTGCTGTTATGCGACGGTATCGCTCAAACACATCTTCATTGCTATCTTGAGTCTCCCGGGAGCGAGGCATTTTCGAAGACAGCTGGCCGCGGAAGTGATCGAAAGTCTTTGCGATTTGAAGCTCGGCAGGATCCCAGCCGGATAGTGGTGGGGTGTAAAGCACCAGTTTGCTCAAAGTGGTGTTGGTGGAAACCAGATTGAGCCAGTCGATCAAGGACACAAACTTGTATTGGCTTGTTGAAAGCTTCGTGCTGTTATCGAGAAACTGTTCAATAGTCTGAACTAGCGTAACACGTAGAGAGAGGTGGAAACCGGAAGCCCACAGCGTAGTGTCTAGGTCCGCGAGCTCAATGGAGGCCGCTGTTCGATAAAGCTGTATACGCGCGGCGAGCTGCAGCCACTGCAGTGTGCCTATGCTGCTGTCAGTAGGCCGAATACATGTGGTATGTTTTCTCCTTACCAAAATCATTGGCTTGCACCTTCGATGTGAGGCGAATGTTCTCCCACTTGTCGCTCAAACGCTTTACCTGTGTGCGAGCCACAAGGGCTTGCTCAGCTTGAGTGCGCAACGTCTCGTCAACGTCCTCCATAAATTGGCAGATTTCCATCAAGTCGGGAAGAACGGCATCCGACTTGTTCTCCCCGGCAGATGCTAGTTCTGAGGCATAGTTCCGAAGAGTGCGGGAGTGTGACATGGGACGGGCTTTGCTAGGTTCCATTAAGCCTATGTTAGACGCAAGGTAGTAGCACCCTAAGTAAGCCCTCTTCGCTTCCCTTTCTCTTGGGTCTTCCATTTGCAAAGGGTTCCTCATATTTCTTGAGATGCTGTCTAGACCCAAGTCGCCTGCTATGCCCAGACATAACTGAAGGAGCATTGGAACTGAAACAGCCTGAACATCCATATAATGGTGATGCCAAGCTATAAAGACTAACAAGCCTTGCAGCAGGTCCAGACTCTTTTCTCCTTTCATAATCCTGACCATGACCACTTTCCTGAACTCGCGGCTTAGCTTCGGTTGCAGTAGTGCCGAATCGTGAGAAGAGACTGTCAGGACAGCGAGCATCAGCGTCGGGCGACTTTGGAAGAGGTCCTGGCAGCGGCAGTCCTTCGATAAAGGGACGAAGGGAAAGAATTCGACCATGCTACGGTACGTATCAAGCAACATCTGCATGTGGACCAAGCTGATGGATCGGATGATCGGATCTAATCGCCCGAGGCACGATAAGGTGTCGTCCATGGACTCCCAGAAAGGCAGAGAGTTCTCGTGTTGAGATCCATGCGCTGAGAGAATTGGAGTCCAAGATGCTGATGCCATCGACGCTGGTTTAGCGGCAGGTAGTGTTGGTGCCGGTGTTTGTTGAAAGATTTCTGCAGGCTGAGATGGGAGGATGGTGGCTACCAACGGTAAACTAGACTGAACCGGAGAGGGCGCCATGGTCGCAATAATAGTAGACAACTTGTCCAGCTTCTTGTCGAAGTCGCGCATCCTGTTGGGGGTCTGGCCATCGCTCCTCGCTTTCGCTGGCCTTCTGCGCGCAATATGTTCGACGCATTCTACCTTAGCCTTCTGGCACCTGGGCACGTGTTATCCGATGTGGAGCAACGGCGCGTGTAGATAAACATACCTTTGGCATATACTAGCAGTGTCTGATGGAACGCATCGTACCTTGTGTTTCCGACAACGCTCGCAAGCAAACGCATTCCCAGTTCTTCCTTCTTTGGCCTCCATGGTGTGAACGGAGCTGGCAGGTCGGGGGGAGAGAGACTCGTCGGTCTCCGGGGGTGGAGGCGCGCTCATTGTGGGGAAGTCCGAGCATGTGCCAAGCCCGGGGTCAAGCTTCAGGTGTGAATGGAGGCTCTCAAAGGCGGGCAATCGGCGCGCCTGAAAGCAAGATGACGCTGACAGTCCGGATAGCGACACTAGGGATCATAGCATGAGAACGGGTTTCATTCGAAAGCGACTGAACTGAGTCCCATGTGGCGGTGCGCCAAATGAACGATAGAACCTCGGGTTGGCGTCGGTCGATGATCGCCCCGGACTGCCTTTCCGGATGCTTACAGCCGCCAAAGCCGCCTGGGCCGCTCTTCGAATGCTCTGAAGTTCCATCGGCCCCATCGTTCAACATTGCGCGCTTAAGTTGGTGGCATTCTCTGGAAACTTTTCCGCTGGCGGTAGCTGGAGTGGGTGGAGAGCACCTGTAGCTTCCTCGGTCTCGATCGCGACTAACCTCGAGACCTAACCTTAACAACGACACAAACACCATGTCTCCGAACGACCACAGCGACCACGAGAGCTACGTGACGTCCGGCTTCGCGGGGAAGATGGGATGGGGACGCAAGCCGGCGCTGCTACTTATTGACGTTTGCAACGCGTACTGGAGTCAAGACAGTCCATTGGACATCAGCTCGAACCCTGCGTCCGCGGCTGCACCTGCGTCTATCGCAAGACTCGTCGCCGCGGCTCGCGAAGGGAAGGTGCCATTGATATGGACCAGAGTCGAGTATACGGAGCCGGACATGTCGGACGCAGGCCTTTTCTTCTGCAAAGCACCGCTGTTGAAGGTTTTTCAGAAGGGCAGCGACGCCGGACTCGAGAGCTGGGTGCCAGGGTTAGAGCCTGCCGAGGAGGAAATCGTCATCTCCAAGCGCTACCCGAGCGCCTTCTTTGCGACCGACCTTAGCACACGACTACAGCTCAAAGGCATCGACACGCTGGTCATTTGCGGTGTCAGTACGAGTGGTTGTGTGCGTGCAAGCACTCTCGACGCCATGTGCTTGGGATATCGGCCAATGGTGTGGACCGCTTAGCAATCCATGAGTCGTGGTCGATGTCACTAACCGCAATACCAGGTTGTTGGAGAATCCTGCGGTGATCGATCGCCTGCAGTTCACGACGCAAACATATTCGATATGAATGCGAAAATGGCTGATGTCATATCTGAGAGTGAAGCGATCGAGAAGCTCAAAGCTGGATGGCAGTAATCGACCCACACCAATACAGGTAACGCGCGCGAGACACAGGACAACCAATATCACTGCATTGCCTTATCTTCTCTTGCCTCACTTCTCTGGTAATTATTTCTCTGGTTCTTTCAAGACTTCTAGTTGACGATATCACATCTAGTGCCAGAACCTCTAACAAGACATATCCTACGGCCGAATCATCCAGCTACGACAGCATACACATGCCCTACTATGCCTCACTCGACATTGATAAACACGCAAATACCCATATAGTCCGACACTGACATTCTATAGTATCACTCACTTCCAGCGATATACTCATGCTGGGTCACTATACCGACTTTGCCCTTTACCGTACCCGTCACGCTACCCTTCACTGCTCAATCGTGCACGTCCGTCATTCACGCCTTGGCCAGCAAGCACGCCATCAAAACGCTCAATTCCAAAGCAACAGCCTGGATCTCGTCACCTCCGACTTAGCACACGATCTTACTCACAACAACGGCTTATCGAGTCTCGACCTACGCAAGCGGACTGTCTCACAAACCTAAAGACTCGAGGCTCTGGACATGACTCGAAAATCACCCTCGACACCGAAGCTACACTATATCCCGTATCCGGGCGCCGAAGCGATTCCCGATTGTGTGTGGTTGTGTTGTGGCTGCAGGAGGAGGTGGGAGACCAAGGAGATGGGGAATGCGTGCATTGGGTGTGGGCATCGGTATGATGTTACGTGCTGCGCCCTCGCTGGGTAGGTGTCATGGTTAGGAGCGGTGTCGAGGGAGATACTGAGCACGTTGCAACAACTAAGTAGGCTGCGTGGTACTTCTTGGGATGTGAGTTCGGCATGTATGATTGATTTGCTCTTCGGATCTAAGCTGACCCTGTCCAATAGTTCCCACCATGTGCCGCGACTGGCTGTGTATAGTTAGAGGAGCTTCACCCGACAACTGGTCGCTCCATCACTACGACAACAAGATGTCCCAGCCTGACCAGCATTGCTCCTAGCGCTCCATACCCAACGCCCATGGCAAGCTCAACTCGCCTCGACTGCTTACTCCCGATGTTCTCTTTGGCCTCCACATCGCGAATATCGGCGGAGGAGTCATCTCGTGCGCGCACTTCCGCCACTCGTCGCTTGCGCCGGGTTTCTCATTATCGAAAGCAAGCTTTAGTAACGACTGAAATCCGAATTTTTCGTAGAGCGGCCTGCCCATACCGGAGGCCTCCATCCAGCATTCGAGATCAAGCTCATCGGCGCGCAAGATGCCAACGTTCATGAGAAGAGAGCCAATACTTCGAAGTCGATGAGCCGGATCGACTGCCATCCAGTTCAGAGCTGTCACTATGTTAGTGAAAGAAAGCAGGCCAGGTCCCCTGTCTCTAATAAATCTTGGTTTTCACCGGAAATAACGCGTTTGAAGAAAATGCATGGTGCTTTGCTTACCACAGTGAGGCCGCGTCATCCAGCTCGCTCGCGGTTGGTATACCTGGTTCAAGATCGACTCGCAAAATCTTCGACATTCACCTTCAGGCCACCATGGTGCCGTCAGCTTTGGTGCGCCTGCAGCGAACGGATTGGTCTCTGAAATAACCCATTGCGCGCATCCAACAGTTTTGCTGGTAACAGTGTCGAAGGCATAGAACCAGTGGCTTGATGGGTCGGCTTGATGCTGTTTCCGGAAGCGTTCTTTTGATTCGGCGATGGCAGCTTCGCGATGGGCAGTAGTGAAGCCAAGGACTGGGAAGAACAGCTGCATAAATGGCTCGTAGGGTGTGTAGTTCGCAGCCCAGATAACAGTCATGATATCATCCAACTCTTGCTTGGTTTTCGCCTCCCGAACCACATATCGTTCACTCATTTCTGCTGACCGGTAATCAACTGAAACCCAGGGCGACATCGGCCAGGTAAAGTAGTTTTGGAGAGTGCTACCTTGCCGCTGTTGCGCATCCACAACGCGATCGGAGATATAGCTGTTTCCACGTATTGGATATCTAGATTGTCGTGTTTGGGTCGAGTCTCCTAACAAGGAAGGTACCATACAAAATTAGCGTCTTGGCTACGCGAGCAAAGTAACACCGGACTTCCTCAACGCACCTTCTCCGATAACCCCTCATATTCCAGCCGCCCGGTTTCACGTGTATCACAATTATCGCCTTGAATAGCTACTATTTTCCTTAGCCGTGCGGAGCGGGAAGGCCGCCCGGAAGCTAAACGATGGGCCGAGGCTAGTCACGTCGCAATTCATCACTGGTCCAACATTGGTTTGCGCTCACGGCCCCCAACTGTTCTCGTCGGAAGGAAAACATGACGGGCGGCTGAACAGTTGGCAGTCTTGACTGCTGTCACACGGATGAGAAACCATCCGTTTCATACATTCGCGGTCATTTGTCGTCTTGCATCCACTCTGCGACCGCGCTCACCAAGATGGAAAGACCTCCAGCATACCAGCCAGTGTGTCTAGATGAAGAGGACGACGTCCTAGCAGAACTAGAAGAGAAGGATGATATCGCATGGGACTTCAAAAGCACTGAGATCATCCCCACAAACACCCTCAGTTTCGTAATATATCTGTCGATTCTGCTGCTCTCGCTTTCGGCAAATATCCTGCTGGTGATGGACAACGCAAAGCTGCGCATCGCTCGCCATACAAATGAACACAAATTCAGTAAGTTAAACCTTAAAATATGCTTGATGTTGGCTGACAAGTGCTCAAGGTGGTCTAAAGTTTGACACGGCTATTCCCTATCACGCTATGACGGAGTATTGGAACCCGAATGCCAGCGACAGTGATATGGAAGCGGCATGGGATGCTATTGACACCAACGCCATGGCAGTCGCGCTCGACGACGCCTTTGCAGAAAGTGTCGGCCTGCCCCCTTCCACACAATTTCCATGGGATACGGAGCGCAGTATCTACTATGTGAAGGGCATTCATGATTTACACTGCCTGGTACTTTCAAACTCAGCCATCGAGACATACAAAAGCTGACAAAAACAGAAACTCATTCGCAAAGCCATCGTCTCGAAGCACAACGGCAACGACCTTATTTTCAGTCTCAACCACATCTATCACTGTTTAGACGGTATTCGACAAGACATCATGTGCACTGCGGATGATACGCCCATGCCAGCTCCTATTGCACACCAAGCTGGCGACGGCCAAATCCGACAATGTCGCGATTGGGACAAGCTGGTCGCATGGGCCAGACGCCCCGACCAGCATGCTTGCTATGATTTCGACGATTATCGCGAAGCTACCAACACCCTAGAACTCTTCGCGTTCTGTCCGCCAGATTCGCCTTACCGGGAGTTTCAACAGGCTTATTTCGAGTACCATGGGCACAAGGACGCGTATGAGCTAATTGGCAATGAAGAAGAAGTCATCGTGTTCTGAAATGGGTACTGGAACATGTAGGAGGTGTGGTCTGATTTTGGGATTATCATTAGCGCTCGCTCCAATGAGAAACGAAGTCTTCGACCACGATATGTTAATCACAGCCACTCATCCCTCGACACATTCTTACTTGCATGCAATCAATTACCAATTGACGCGACACCACATGAGCCACACCAGCCGATAGCCGCCAAACGCCATGGATCGGAAGAAAACGACCCCGACCACGAAAAGTAATAGACACGCTAGATCGCTGCATGGAAAGTACCATGAATACAGTAAACTGCTTTGATTAGTTCACCACCGGCCCATATCTACCGCCCTCTTGAAAATGGAGGAGACCCGGATGTCTGCTTTGTGGAACGCTTATTCCTAGCAGGGCGATCATGGATCGTGAATGAGTGCTAGTCGACACATGCGCGTCTGAAACTTCGGGGCCGTGATGATCACATACGAGAAGTGTGGTCCCGAAGTTGCTACGAGTAGGGACGCAATAGCCCTCTTATAATGTGCCATTACGAACGGCAAAATTCGATTTTCTCACGCACTGTTTCCACTGCGACAATCTCTTTCTAATTTGAGTATGTGCGTCTTTATTGTACATCACATATGCTGATTCTGAGTAGACACAATATCACAAAGAGATTCATCCGATACAGTTCTTCCACCATGTACGCCACTATCGCTCTGCTTCCGCTACTTGCCTTCGTGGCGACCATTACTGCATCCCCGACGCCCCTGCGTTCGGTCGCCCGAGCTGTGCCAGACCTCAAGGCTGTAATTCGCAACCCGACTCCCATCGACGGCAGGAAGGACATCAATGAGATCCTAGAACTCCTCGGTCTCGAAGCCCTTGATCTCCCCAGTCATAGCAGCAGAGCTACTACCGCTATCGACAACATTGCCGCCGACCCTATCGATGTCGTCGGTAGGGCCGTTCCTGCTCTTCACCACATCGCCCACAACCCTGTTGAGATCCGTCCGTAATTGGCTAGCCCACAGGTGATCGTAGGACGTCGGTATGTTGACATGTCGTTTTACCTTTCTCCTAAACGTGCTAATGCGACCTAGCTTTTTGGGGGACGACACATGAACTACGAATTTGCAGGTGTTAAGTCTATGGTTTGGACGAAACTCATGCATCGCGAGCTTGTTCCGCAAAGGTCATTACAGCATCATAGTACAATACACAAAGCTTTGTCCATCTACATTCTTCTTCATTTCGATTGCGGCTTCGAATAAACCACATCCGCACTGGTGTGGTCCACAATATTCTCTATGCAACAGTCTCCGGGCAATCGGCAATTGATAGTGCGGCGCCTCCACTGCTGCGGTCGCCCCACTTGAACTCGTATATCAATGGAACACCACCTAACATGTGCGTTGGCAAATGTTTCACAGCAAGAGTGGGACGATGTCTCGGGACAGCTGCTGTGATACATGTGCAAGCTTGATGTGCCACAGGGTTACACGACAATAACCAGGCTAGTAAGCGACGGCGACATGTTGAGCTTGTCTAAGCCGGAAAACTATCTGTCGCTCTCCACAATGCTATCTCAGTTGACTATCAGCATAATTCAGGTTGTCGGCTTGTAGCACTGGCGCTTCCCAAACCGGCATTTCGACCGTGGATCCACATTCGGTCGGACGTCCTCCCTTCGGCTACACTGCGCAACCACGCACAACAGCTTCTCTTTGATCCCGAGTTTGCCAGATTCTTCTCCTCAATCTATGATGCACATGTGCCCAAACCTCGCCGTCTGGAGTGTCTCAAACAAGGGCGGAGAACGACATGGCACCTGTTGTTTCCCAATGGCTAGGTGCCCGGCGGAACCTTACATTTCTTGCACTGCTATGCGCTTTCCAGGTGCAGCGGATGCCCGCATCCATACATACCGTTTGCTTTGCGCTGACTGGCGCTTCTGCCCATTACGATATTACCGCTGGGTGGACTGATCGCTGAGCTGTTACTGAGTTCTTTCGCGTTGTTTGGAAGTAATTCATTCACGAAAAAAGATGCCATGATGGCGGCTTTTGTTTCTTTACATCACCCTATTCCGCGCCAGCCAGGGTCGCGAGAGGATCTCGGTCCGTTCATCAGTGTCGTTACGTGGATCCTATTAATCACTTCCGCGCTGGCGGTCCTGACTAGGCTCATTACGAAACGCGCTTTGAGGCGGAGGATCGATGTTGACGATGCGTTTGCCGTTTTGGCTCTGGTACGTCTTGCCTTCTGCTCAATACATTCATGCTGTTGTCGTATTAACGGTGCCTTTTATTAGATTACGAGCATAGGCTCTGGAATATCTGTTAGCGTTCAGTCATCAAATGGTCTGGGTCGCGACATCTCAAAATTGGCGGAGAACCAGATCGTGGCGTACCAAAAGGTATGCATCGCATTCAACACATCGCAAATTTTGTTCTGATGCTGATTGTATCGCAGGGCGAATATGCCAACAAGCTACTCTACATCGCAACGTTAGCGTTCGCGAAGCTGTCTATCATCTCGCTGCTCATGATCCTTACTGCCTCTAAATTCCATCGCAACTTGGGCATAGCACTCACCTGCTTCATCGGTTTATGGGGTGTCGTGTCGGAATTCGTCAGCGCTTTTCAGTGCGGTACTGTCGAGCCATGGCGCTACATTGGTGTGGAGGGCCGATGTTTTAATATGGTACGTCGCAACACACACTGCTGCTTTGTGAAATCACTACTGACATACTTATGAAGGCATCCTTCTGGCGTGGTATGGGCGTCATTAACATCCTGACAGATCTGACCCTGATACTGTTCCCAGTGCATGTCATCGTGACGCTGCAGATGAGCATGAGCAAGAAGATTACCATTCTTACCTTCTTTGGCGCACGATCGCTGTACGTTTTTCCATACATCTTTCGCGAAGGGCTTGGGCTGATATATTATAGTGATATCGTTGCAACTTCAGTACAAATGGCATACCTTTATGGCTTTTCCTCGCCGAACCCCACCAAAGACCTTTGGAAATGGACACTCGTTACCCAGATCATCGAGTGCATCACCATCCTTACCTCATGCGTTCCCTACCTTCGACCACTTCTCGAATCCGTACCATCAGGTCTTTACGGATCAGACGAGCTGCGACGCCGCGGCACACCATCCGAACGTGGCTACTCACGCAGCAAAAGCGGATCCTACCAACTCTCCAGCAACACTTCCAAGCACGAAGGATTGACATCAAGACACAGCAGGAAGAGCCAAACAGAAGGCGGTATAAAGCGCTTCCTCCCCATGCTTTCACAAGAGAAGACTACCCACGCGAACTCCGCATCAGGAGTGCCCGGAGGTCCGAGGCGCCTGGATGGCGAGATGGACGTGGAGATTACGGCGGTACACCACAAGCATGGAGACGATAAAATATGGGAGGATAAAAGATGGGAGACTGCTAGTACGGGGAGTCATTCCAAGATCTTGAAGACAACAGTTGTGAGTGCCGAGTGGGAAGAAGCTGATAAAAAGAGCGGCGACGGTTCATGTAATGAAATAGAGGCTGCTTAATGAGGTTTTCCTGTAGCTTAATCTTGTACTGATGGTAACGTCGGGCTCTGGAAGCATCGATGTGCAGCGAAATTCATGATTTTGAATGAATTCTCTTGAACGTCCTCAAGCTGATGCATGCGATATCGTGAGTTATTAGAAGCTCCCATAATACTAGCTTCCTCGAGATCTCGTACTCGTAGTAGGGCTCATGGCTTGGGTCGACGGGCCAGAATAGGATGCCTCGGCTTCTGGTGACCCCCGTATTCTGTTCTTTCGGTGGACTGGTGTAAATCTTGAGATGACGTAGCTACCTCGAGGTTTCCAAGGTTTGGTCGTCTTGCAAAGTGTCTCGAATTTTGCACTCCGTAACGTCCAGCCACTAGCAACAGACACAGATCTCAGCATGAGCGTTTAGGGTTACAGCCGATCAGAATCTTGTCCAATGTGAAGTAAATGCTTATACTTAAAGTCGCGCTTGCTCCAGTCAACAGATGCTGTGCGCCGTTTTGGGCGTCGTACTCCGTGGCCCAGCGAAAGGGGGTTTCACGTGTGCCCCGAGGAATGGCAAAACGGCATGCAATGGCTGCTGCACACGTCAGTATCCAAGAGTATGCAGAAGCATGCAACACATGCAGAGTGCGTCTGAGTAGGTTCTGGATGCCGGTAATGCTTTTAGGGTCACGCTGAAATGTGCAGGTGGCGACTATCAAAAGGGCTGAGTAAGGCTCAAAATCGGCTAGCAAATCCCAGCTACCTACTACCCGTTCATAAGGGGGCCCGACATTCTGCTCTGACAGGCTCTAAAAACACGATGGGCCAATTGAGCGTTGCATTTTTGTTAGCCGTTGAACCGTGAATACGGTTACCTAGGGGCAAGTGGAAGGATTTCCACGTGGCTGATGACCAACCAGTGTTCCACAACATTAGTTGATCCACATCTCTCTTCGTTCTCTTCCCAATCACCGCTCATTTCAAGATCCTGCCTGCTTTTGTACCACGACGAATCTGCGGGGAGGTCTCTGCTCTGGGTCATAGCGGTATGACAGCCGTTTTTGTTGCCACTTTGCCCCCATGCCTTCATACTCAATCAGCATACCGGGTTTCCTTCGTCTCATCTCAAGTGTCACGCAGTGACTTGGATCTCCTGCGCTTTCGGCACTTTGTAATCTTGTGCAGGGCGAGTGCAGAGACAGCAAACGCCTTTTGATCGGAACTATGTATAGCACGAAGCCCCGAGGCGCATTGCGTCTAGCCTTTCGAGCATAACCCGGTGGATTCAAGACGACCACGCGAAAAATATCGGGCATCTCTTCGATTCGCGCCTGGACATGGGAGCAAGGGATCTGCACCGATGCATGCCACCGCTTTCTGCAGCTCCGCCAGCCCAATCGTGCAACGCAGAGACCAATCAGCGCTTCCTGCCTATAGATCTTTCCCTGAGACTACGGCTGCAGTGCAATATGTCGAGATGCCGCCGTCACTGCACCGAGCCTATAATTGCCTCAGTTGTGCGGAGCGTCGGCTTAGCGTCTGTCTTTCTTACGCTCCTTTGCAGTGCCGAGCGCCGCCTCCTGGTTCCCATTTCTACCGTTATTACCGGCCCACATGGCTCACGTTACCTGTGGAAGGGATAAATATCAAGATTGACTTGCATTGCATGCCCTGTATCACGATCCCCCTTCCACGCAGCATCTCTTTTTCCCAGTCTGCTGGCTTGTCATCGGGCCTTTTGCAACACTTTTTTCACCATTTCGTCATTTCAGCCAAAATCGAGGTGAATAGGGCAATTAGTTATGGAGAAGCATATCGGCCTCCAGAATTTGGACGATGATGTCCTTCGAGCCAGGGGCAAAGGCTCGATATCGGAAGCAAAGGGCCAGGAATTCGATCGCGACAGGTATGAGCTGGCTAGAGTGGGAAAGCAGCAGGTGTTGAAGGTTTGCTTTTCTATCCCCAAGATTCAGTTTTATGGCTGATCCTTTCAGCGTCGCTTTGGGTTGGTTTCCATGACTGGCCTCTCGTGCGGCTTGATGTGCACTTGGGAGACGCTTCTTGTGTAAGCCAACACTGTTATCTTAATCCAAAGAACTGATCTGACATTGAACCAGAATATTCTCGATTGGTTTCACAAAGTAAGTCTGACCTGCGTGGCCCATATGTAGATCATGATTGACCTGATTTTCACAGTGGGGGACCTGCTGGTCTGATCTACGGCTTCATAATCATCTGGCTTGGTAACTTCTCCGTCTTCGTCTGCATCGGAGAACTTGCGAGTGCGGTGCCAACTGCTGGAGGCCAATATCACTGGGTTTCGCTCCTCGCTCCTCGTTCCAAGAAGAAGTTCTTCAGCTATTTGACTGGTATGTCGATGTACAGCCCATCTACAAACTCTAAACTGACCATGGCAGGCTGGCTCACGGTCATTGGCTGGATTGCGGCTCTTACTTCCACATGCTATTTCGTTTCCGACTTGATTCTGCAGCTGGTCAGTCTGAATGATGTTGACGGCAGCTATGTACGACAAGGCTGGCATGGCACACTTCTTCTATGGGCTATACTGCTCTTGTGTGTCTTCATCAATGTGTTCGTCAGCGGAGCTCTGCCCACCATCGAAGTCGTCGTCCTGATCGTGCACGTTCTCGGCTTCTTTGGAGTTCTCGTACCCTTAGTTTACCTGACTCCTACGCACAACTCGGCCAAGGATGTCTTCACAAAGTTCCACAATTCGGGTAACTGGAATACTCAGGCCCTAGCGTTCTGCGTCGGGTTGCAGGGAAATGCTCTAGCATTCGTTGGGACGGACTCGGTTGTTCATGTACGTTCAGTGTTGCGCTGCATGACTTGATGCTAACGAACACAGATGTCAGAAGAGGTCAAGAATGCCAGTACCGACGTTCCGCGTTCGATGCTACTCAGTCTCATCATCAATGGAACGCTGGCGTTGGGAATGCTCTTCGCCGTCCTCTTCAGCGCCCATGACATCCCGGGCCTACTTGCTGATGATACATCGCCGACCGCACCCTTCGTTCGCATCTTCCGTCACGCCGTCGGGTCGGACGGCGGTGCGACTATAATGGTTTGCATCATCGTTCTTCTGGAGTTCTGCAGCGCAATGGGCTGTTTAGCTGCAGCCTCTCGTATGACCTGGTCGTTTGCTCGTGACCGTGGACTTCCTTTCTCGCGCGCTCTGAGCATGGTATTTTTCACGAAATTGTAGTTCCTAAGTTTGCAGCTGACAAAAGACAGATCGACAAGCGCAGTACCATCCCAGTGGTCGCAATTCTTGTAGTCACAGTCTTCGCCGCACTCCTCGCTCTCATCAACATCGGCAACAGTGCCGCCTTCAACGGGACGATCTCCCTGGTTTTGGAAGGTTTCTATCTTTCTTACCTACTCGCAATTGGCCTACTGCTCTGGAGGCGTCTCCGCGGTGACCTGGACAACCCCGATTCTTCCCTCACCATCTTCAACGCGGCCGAAGTCGATGAGGCGTACGATCGCAGCCTCACCTGGGGACCTTGGCGACTGAAGGGCGCATGGGGTGTCGCCAACAATGTCGTTGCAATCTGCTACCTAACCCTCATCATCTTCTTCAGCTTCTGGCCTTCAACGATCAATCCAGACTTGGTCCATATGAACTGGGCCGGTGTGGTGACGGGGTCAGTGGCACTAGTCAGCGTGGCTTACTACTACCTCTTCGCTAGGAAGTCGTACACTGGACCTATCGTCGAGGTGGACCCTCACGTTCTGTAAGCTGCCGCTTGGGAGGCGTCGACGCGGCCAAGGCCTGCAAAGACTACTGGGACAACAACTTTGATGATTGCTAAAAGGAGGAAGAGACAAAAGACTCGCATCACATTTGCTTCTAAGCGTATCTTTATGTAATGATTGCTGCATTGTAGGTTATGGGAATGGGTGGCACGCTTATTTCCACGCGCAGTATAGAATGAACATTTGTTACCTGACATAAAAAGCTCAAGCAACGACAGTCCGGCGCTACCAACATCTCCCAACCTTTCCACCGTTCCTGGACCTTTGATCTGCTTTCCTATTCGCGGGGGTTTTTTTCTTTTCAGGGGGTGATTCAAGGGCAGGCCCATTACCCAGGACTGAAATCGTGTGGGAAGCAAAGATAAATATCTTCTCGGCTCTACGTTACTACTTGGACTTTGGGGTACATGGACTATCATCTGTGTCGTATCCTATGTCTGCTAATTTACAGTACCTACCTACTTAACAGGAGCCTTATCCTTATTACTAGGGTTACAAGAACATACTATAATAAATGGCAAAGGACAACTTTGCAATGTGAACAATGACCGACTTTAAATCCACAACTGTATGGTGACTTTACGAGACGGTGAGATTTCCCACTAAAGGGCATTGCTATGACGGGTTGTGGAAGCTGCTGAGGAACTGCGTTGACTTTCTATCGATGATTGCAGATGCTCTTTTATATCTGTGATTGTGCGCAACCCCGCTACCAGTCTTTGAACGAACACCCTCAAAACCGTCACAATTGCTCTCTCTTTTCAGCGAGACTTCTAGGGTCAGGATAAGGGGTTCAACGGGTGTAGAGAGCATACTGCTAGGACTCTAGCAGGTTCGTCATGGTTCATTATGGTTATATAAGTCATCAGTATCCGTCAGTAGATCATCGTGAAATTTCCCTTTAGTGTATCCGGACGCCAAAACAACCAGTTCCTCCGTACATCACCAAGAAAACCAAGCCCTTATTGTCCCAACCATAAGCCGTCAGGACGTGAAACCGTCTGAGACAACCGGAAAGAAATCCCCGTACCATGAAGCAACCTTCCAACCACTCCGACAGTGAGCCGCTCAAAGTAAGGTGCCCATAGCCAGCGCCACAATCTTCGGATTGGGCCGATCCCGTCGCACTATCCAGAAAATCAACTGTCGTTCTTCAATGGGCCGAGCGAACCATGGCTAACCTACCCTTTCGGTCTCTGTCAACGCGGACAACCTCCTTACGCGGAGTGCGCTCAATGAACTCGTACTCGCGGTCGCCCTCGCGCTCGTACTTGAGCATGCGGCGTTCATCCTCCAGCGAACGGATCTCCTCACGGATATCGCGCTCCGAACGGTGGTCGTCTCGGCGGACCAGTTGCCTGCCTTCGGGGAGGAAGGCCGTGGCGGGGCCGTGGATGGCGTTTGAGCGCTCAATTTCAACGTAGCGCTCGTGCTCGTGGATGGAGGGGGAGGGCGCGCGCTCGGACTGTGCGTAGACCAAAGGCGCATGATGAGATGGTGCATAGACGGTCGGAGCGTGGTGGGACGGTGGAGGCTGAGCGTAGATAATAGGTGGTGGAGGCGGTGGTGCGTGCATTACCGATGGAGGGGCAGGAGGATAGTATTCCTGTGGCGGCGGTGGAGGCGGGAGAGAGGCTACCGATGCAGGCGGAGGCGGCGCTTCACTGGCCTTGTCTTCGTATACGTAGGTGACTTTCTCTGGAGATAATTAGACCAAGATTAATAAGAGAATGCCAACAACGAACCTTCTTTGTAAGTCTCACTTATCTTGATCACTTCGTCTATGTGGTCCTTTTCGAGCGCTCGGGTCACGATGATGAAATCATCCTGCTATTGTCAGACACATTTCAAAGTTCAATGAGAATCGCATACCTCTTCCTCAAACGGATAGCCGAGATCGATAACGGCTTGCTTATTGACCAAGCGCTTCGGAAGTCTCGTTTTGCCCTTCTTGCCCCACGTAGCTCGCGGCGGCTGAATCTCCTCAAAGCTAGAAATTGACGAGCTGCGTGCCGACTTTGCTGCGACACTCTTGCTTCTCTTCACCCGACTCTTCTCCCTGGAAACTTCGACTTCGCGGTATTCCTCACGCTCTCTGCCTCGGCCTCCACGGTCGTCAAACCTCATGTCTTCATACTCCTCCTCCTCGTGGAAGCGACGAGGGGACCGACGGCGAATAGGAAGCGGAATAGGCATGTTGGCAGGTGGTCGGTACTCGTGAGTCTCGAACCTCTCAAACTTCTCGACGTCACCATATCGCGGGAGAGCTCGGCGATCGAATGTGTCGAGGGATGACTGTCGTCGGATGAATCCGGGTCGAGCAGGTCGAGCCGGCTGTCGCCTCTCAGTGATATCGATGTTGATATCCTTGTCTATGACTGACTTGCGTCTGTAGGGGGCAAGTGCTTGGTTGGCAACCTCGGACGGGGTGGGTTCATGGAACAGCTCGCTTGGGGCGCGACGATGAGGTCGCTCGAAACGCTCATTTTCGTGATGTCGCTCTCTCTCTATGACAGGAGGGCCTCGGCGCTGGCGGTCTTCATGGATATCAACGTCGCGGTGGCCTCCAGGGAAGCGATCATGCTCCTCGAAGCGAAAGTGTTCGTAGTCGTCACGACCGCGACCACTTGCACCTGACACGCTTCCGCCGCCGCCACCGCCACCTCCGCCTCTTCTCATGCGCTCAAACCTGTCGCGATCCCATCGTTCACCTCCACGGGGTGGGGATGGCTCGTCCAAGCGGTCCAGATTGCCCGTCGAAGAGCGATACGCCGACATGGCCGAATGGTAAGGTGTTGATTGTCACTCTGTAACGGATGATGTTGTGAAGTGAGATGCGGGGTTGCCGGATATCCGCACGAAGGAAAACACAGTAAGGGATTCGGAGAGTTTAGTAGAGAATCGGCGACAATGTTGCGATCAGTTGACGGCAGCGCGATGGGCGGATAGGCAGAATTTAAGGCCCAGGTTTAGACTGGAGATTGGGTGGTGTGTGGGTGCGACCAACTTAGATGCGGGATTCGCGACAGGCTTCGTCATGGGCGCTTGCGCATGCTGCACACCTTGCAGACAACCTCGGCGCTAATCCGTGCCGTGACTGGACTAACGCACCCCTGATGCTCATCAGGCTCTCATTAATCACGTACTCTGCCATGTCTTAGATCTGAGCAGCGAGAACGTGGGCGCCGATGTTGGGCAAAGGCATCCTCTTGCGATGCGATCGAGGGGCACATTGGGCGGTGCCATGCCAAACTGCCTCGTCTTTGCTACCCAAACTCTTTTATATGACCAGGGCATCCCTCCTTATTCCTCTTGTCACAGGCCCGAACCGACGGGTTGCATGTGTTTGAGGGCACGAGAAGCCATAAGAGGTGGGATGAGTGACGTCATGGTCTGGAAGCAAGATTGCAGTGTGGCATCCGCAGCCGAGCAAGCTTCCTCAGCCTCAACTCACCGCGTCGCAACCTGGAGTGGTAGAAGAATAGGCTTCTTCGAAATAAGCCTTGAAAGTGTTATGGTGTCTACATGTCAGCCCGTCACAGCTGTCAGGTTTTGCGAATCATGCCACTTTGGCTTTGGCAGCGAGACCCTACGCTCCATGCTCCTGGTCATCCCTGGAAGATATCCGCGAGTTGGTGAAAAGCCCCAGCCTCGTGTGCAAGACAGTCTTCAGCGACCCGTTTAATGCTTTCAAGCGATCTGCATAGCGGGAGTATTGAGTTGTGTTGTCTATCCTGATGTATCCCTCCCTTCTTCAAGCGGAGTGCTCGCCCCATGGTATTCGTACAGGACATTTACACATTTGTAAAGTCATACAGCCTCCTCCGTCTGCACCGCCCCAGTATCCACTTATTTCGTCCCAACAGCTGCCTCTATCTTCCGCGTAACATACTCCATATCAAACGGCCGTCCCTTGATACCGCCTATCATCTTCCCCATGACACTCCCGAAATTCCTCTTCCCCTCCTCCAGCCCCTCCACCACACTCTTCACCAACGCATCCAGCTCCCCCTCCTCCACCTTCGGGATCTCCCCCGCATAACTCTTCAGCACATCCAACTGCGCCTGCTCCTTGTCCACCAAATCCTGCCTCTTCGCGCCCTGGAACTCCTCAATGGCCGAGGTGGACGCTTTTATTTGCTTTTGGATGAGCGAGTAGAGGGCGCCGTCGGTTGTGATGGGCTTGGCTGTCTTGGAGGCGTTTATGATTTCGGCCTGCAGGGCGCGGATGGTGTTGAGAGCGGGCTTGTTCTTGGAACGCATGGCGGTTTTGAGGTCAGCTTGCAGGCGGGGGAGGATGGTGGCTTCGGAGGTGGTGGTGGAGGAGTAGCGCAGGCATATGGGACGGGAGGGGGCGAGAAGGCTCCTGCATAGTATCGAAGAGCGGAAAAGCGACATGTTGGGTGTGGTGAGGCTGGTGAATGCGTGGGGCCGAGCTCGTCGAGATGTGGATGTTTTGGTGAAGCAGCTGCAAGGGGAAGGAGCGAGTGTAAGAGGAAAGAACGACCAGTGCTAGCGCTCAACGAAATCAAGTGCGGAAGAAGCTCACGATATAGCGCAGAGGTGTTCTGAGCCTCCAGTGATCAATCTGGAATTGCTCCAAACTCCGAAAAGTTTGGATGACATAAACGCGCCCCGACGCGAAGAGCTATCCCTGCCGCCAAGCACCGCTTCTGTTGTCGCCGGTCAACTTTGCAGCTTGTATCTGAGCTGGAACCCCGTTGAACGTCGCAATTGCGTCGGCCTGCCTTTTTGATCTTCTTATCTGCGCGTCTCTATTTCTTTCCCGTCCCCCCAATACCCGCGCGTAGCCAATGTTGACGCCGCACCGCAAGCGCATGCCCCCAACGTCCGCGTAAAGTTCGCTCTCACCAGGCCGCAGACGGCACCACCGCAACCTTACACACCACCTACCATCCACCACCTACCACTCACCATGGCATTCCAGCCGCCTGCAACGCCGCAGCGTCCGACTCCGGGCGCCTACGTAAACACACCCGCGCCAAACCGTCCTGGCTTCGCCCGACAAGGCTCCATGGCGCGACCCCAGCCGCAACAGCAGCAAGCGCTGCCTGCACCGCCCGTAGAGAGCCCCATAGATCGCGCATCGCGGACAATAAACAGCATGTTGGATAGGGACAACCGGTTTCCTGCGCTGGAGGCGTATATTGGACGTGAGTAGCCCGGTGGAGCGGCCGAGGCAGGCGAGATGCTAACAAAACTGCGCAGAGGGCATCTCTGGCGAATATGAGCTACCAAACGCCCAAGCATGGGCGCCTTTCCAAAAAATGCGCTCGTACAAACTGCCCGAAGCCGTCTTCGAACAGGTGGACCACACGCAGATGTCGACGAGCATGGGCCTGTTCGCCGAGATCAACCATGCCTGGGTGGTGGTGGACAACCAGGTCTATCTCTGGGACTACACGCACCCGAACCCCGAGCTCGTCGGATTCGAGGAGCAACCGAGCAACATCACCTGCGTAAAGCTGGTCAAACCGCGCCCCGGCGTCTTCGTAGCCAATATCGAATACCTGCTGGTAGTCGCAACCGTGTCGGATATGTTCCTGATTGCCGTCGAGTGCCAGCGAGGGCCGGAGGGTGTTCATGGCATCACAATGTACCGGACGGGACTGTCGACTTCGGTCAGAAAGATCAACGTTACGGCAATTGTAGGCTCAGAGAAGACGGGGCGCATCTTCTTTGGCGACGGTCAGACCGAGGACGTCTACGAGCTCAACTACCAACAGGAGGACAAGTGGTTCTCGAGCAAGTGCAGCAAGACGAACCACGTAACGAAATCCGTCGGCCTACCAGCGTTGCCCTTTTACGGCAGCACGAGACAAGCTGGCATACAGCAGATGGTCATCGACGACACTCGGAGTGTACTGTACACGCTTTCCACCAACGGCACCATCAAGGTGTTTTACATGAGGGCGCCCAACGCACTGGAATGCGTCATAATCCGGACACGCAACAACATCGACACCATGTGCAGTCATATTGTGCGCTCATCGGGTGCCCTTAAAGACATGCATTTGGTCAGTTTGAGTCCTATATCGAGCACCGAGGCGGACAACCTGTCTCTGATGGCAACAACTTCGTCGGGCTGTAGGCTGTACCTAAGCACAACTTCGGGTGGGCAATGGAACGCCGGCAGCACAAGCGCACCCAGCAGCATGCAATTACGGCACATTCGATTCCCGCCGAGCGATGGCCAACCCTCACCACAGGGTAACTCCAACTCGACCCAAGTACAACCATACCAAGGCGGCACAGCTGTAGGATTCGAGTCACGGGCCCTCAGGGAGACCAAGTTTGGCAGTAGATACGCCCCAGGAGCATTCTTTTCCTTCGTGCTGAAGTCGCCAAACGACGCGAGCCACCAGATGTTTGTCTCCGCGCCACACTCCGGGCTGCTGGGACAGCGGGACAGCGCAGAACCTCCGCGATACGCTGAGATAGGACTGTCCTTGGACCTCGTAGGCAGAGTGCAAGACATGGGTGAGGTCACAGAGCCCTACTCCGCGAGGAATGAACCTCTGGGCTTCGGCAATGAGCTCGCGACCCAATTCGACAAACCGCTGTGCGAGTACGCAATCATCACATCAAACGGCATCGAAACCATCCGACGGCGGAGGCTAGTCGATATCTTTGCTTCCATCGTCAAAGCGGGTGGCGGAAATGAGGGCTCTGAAGGTGACGTGCGCAGGCTTGCGAAGCAGTACGGCCTAGCCGAGACGTCTGCTACCGCTCTAGCTGTAGCATGTGGTCAAGGATCAGACGTTGGTCCCGACTCTCGGATCGCGAAAGTCACGGATCCCGAGGTTCTCGACTTTGCCCGTAGAGTCTTCATCGAATTCGGTGGAAAGGCTCACCTAACAGAGGGCGCGACAGTAGACGGTCTTAACGTGGAAAACGTTCGCGCTTCACCCCGACACGATGGCATTGCCATGTATGTCTCTCGTCTAGTCCGCTCGATCTGGAACACGCCCATCATCAAAGAGGAAGCCACCCCAACTGGGCCTATACTCACGTCAACGCACAACACCGCCAATCTACGGGAGATTCAGCGTTCCTTGGCTCAGCTTCAGGAGTTCCTGGAATCAAACAAGTCGTTTATCGAAGGTTTGGCAGGCCCAGAGGCACTGGGGCGAGCGTCGTCACGGCAAGAGGAGGTCGAGCTTCAGGGCGAGAACAGAGCGCTCACTAGCCTACTACTGATGATAAACAACATTGTTGAGGGCATCTCCTTCGTGCTTGTACTCTTCGAGGAGCGAATAGAGGAGATTCTGGCACTGCTACCGGATCCGCAACTGCAACCCAGAGTCCGGCAACTTACTTTCCAAGGCCTCTTCTCGGTCAACGAGGGCAAAGAGATTGCAAGGGAGTTGGTCAAGGCCATTGTCAACCGAAACATCGCCAAGGGTTCCAATGTCGAATCGGTGGCAGAAGCCTTGCGAAGAAAGTGCGGCAGCTTCTGTAGTTCAGATGACGTCGTGATCTTCAAAGCGCAAGAGAACTTGAAGAAGGCAGCCGATTCAGGAGCAAATGCGGAGCGTGGGCGTATTTTGCTCAACGACAGTATGAGACTGTTTGAGCAGGTGGCGAAAAGCTTGAGTGTGGAAAATCTGACTGCGACGGTCAACAAATACATCGAGCTCGAGTTCTATGCTGGTAAGTAAAGCCGACATCACATTTGTCATTTATGTTAATTCACTTTCTAGGCGCAATCCGACTTGCCCTAAAAGTCGCGCAAGAATCAGATCGAGGCAACAAAGCTCTCTCTTGGATACGAGACAACGGCGACCGCAATGCTGATCCGAATGATGTGCGGCGACAATTTTACGACAAACGTGCATCATGCTACACTCATGTCTGCAACGTCATCGAGGCGGTTGAACAGGCTTACAACCGCCAGGGCCCTGTGCCTGACGGTGTCATCTCCCAGGTTACACGTCGCAAACACGAGGCTTATGAGCAGATCAACAACTCGGATGATGAAGTGTTTCAAAACTACCTCTACGACTGGTACATGCAGAGAGGCTGGGCGGAGCGGTTGCTGGAAATCAACTCTCCGTTCGTGATCGACTACCTACGAAAGAGTTCGGAGACGAATCTCGCGCATGCTGACCTGCTATGGCGCTACTATGCCCATTACAACGACTACTTGAGTGCTGCCGAGACACAGTTCCAGCTCGCCAAAAGCACACTCCCACTGTCGTTGGAGAAGCGGATAGAGTACCTTTCGCGCGCCAAAGCTAATGCCTCGACACGAATGACTGGCTTCTCGGAAACGGGGGTACGGAATAGACAATCAAGACAAGAGCTGCTCCGGAACATCAGCGACTACTTGGATCTCGCCAACATACAAGACGACGTTCTGCAGAAGATGAAAGCAGACGAACGTCTCACCGGTCAGCGAAGAGAGCAGGTTATTGAGCACCTCAACAGCCAGATCTGTACTCTGAATGAGGTAAGTCTTCTTTCTTGCGTCGTACTTGCAATAGTCACTCACATTCATTCTAGCTGTACCACGACTACGCCGACCAAGCCGCATACTACGACATCTGCCTACTCATTTACCATGCCGCCGATCACCGCAGCGTACCCGACATCCGCTCCACCTGGACCAACCTCATCGACCAAACCCACAGAAACGCTGTTGCAGACCACCAGGGCGCGCCCTGGGAAATCGTCGCAATGAAGGTTGTGGATCTTGGTCACCGTACCAACCTCGCTGAGAACGTGTTCCCGGTAAACATTGTCCTGCAGCTGCTCCTCCAGTACGACCTCGAGTTCTACGTTCACGATGCCAACGCACCGAACGCGCAGAACCTCGCCCTCAATGCTAATATCACATGGCCGATTGATGTCTTCATCAAGCTGAATGCTCCATTCGAAACTCTTGCCGCGACTCTAGAAGCGCTGTGGTATGCGCAAGAGCAGCCGTTTGCGGGCCGCAACCGGAAGCTGCTGGTGAAGTGGATCATATATTGTGTGGATCAGTGGGGTGTGCTGAGCCGACGGACCGGCGCGCTATTCGGCGGCCCCGAGAATGCCATCGGGCTAGCAGACGTGATGCGCATCATACTGGGTAGCGAAGTCCTAGGGCGGGATGTCGATGACCAGGCGTGGATACAGAGGGGACGGGAAGTCAGCGCGCTGCTTGAAGAAGCTGCGCGATGAATGTTGATAGCCAGTGTGAAGAAGGAGAGAAGATGATTGTGTGTATTTTAAGATGATTGTGTGTATTTTTGGGTCTTTCTACTACCATTCTTGCAGCGCGAGGCGTTGAATAGGTTGCATGAGAATGGGGCTGGCGTCAAAAGCATTAATGTACTACACCATCTTGTAGGATTGACAAGGAGAAGCATACTGGGCTCGCGCGCTGAGCTAGGTTATTTCTTGAATGAAGGATAGTAATAATATGGGAACTCTGATCGATGGTGCTTGTTGGGTCTGTGATAGCTTGGTTCTCTTGATGTAACGGAATATGTGCATGCGGACATAAGACAGGACCCACACTAATCCCCGCTCACAACTTGCGCAAGAAGGTTGCCAAACACAATCATCCACACTTGACAAACCCCGCAAACACTGTCCCAGACCGTGGCGCCCGCCCATTTCACCCCTAGCTTTCTGCATGCCATGTAACGGCCAAATACCGCAATGCCAATCTGCATATCCTGCCGCTTCCCCGTGAAGACGCTCTACACAACCTACTCCAAAGCCGACGACCGTGCCCTGGGGAAAGGCGTCCGGCTCACGCAATGCCCCCGCTGCAAGAAATTCGCGGATAAATACGTCGAGCATGATTTCGTAGTGCTGTTTATTGATCTGGTGTTGATTAAGCCCGAGGTCTATCGGCATTTGCTGTTTAATCGGCTGGGGTGTGTGGAGGGTGGGGAGGGTGAGGAGGGGGGGAGGGGGTTTGATGTACGTATGAATATACTAGGGGTGGAAGAAAGAGGAGAGGGGAGTGGAGGAAGGTGGCAGGAGGGATAAGAGAACTAACAAGATGACAGCGCTCGATCCTTCGCCTAGGAATCCTCCTCCTTCTCTTCGACGTCTACCTAACATGGGCGCGCATCGAGAAACTGGTCTTGCCACCAACATCGCCCTACCACCCTTCCTCCATCTCCACCTCCACCTCCACATCTACCTCCACATCCACCTCCACATCCACCTCCACATCCACATCCACAAGCTCCTCCTCCCAAAATACAACATCCTCAAGCCCACCGCACACCGCCATGACAAATGCAGCGATCCTACAATCCCACCCACTGGGCGTGCAATATCTCTTCTTCCTCTGCCTAGTCACACTCTGTACACTAGCTTTCCACCTCCCAATCCGCCTCCTCTGCGCCTACAATCCATCTAGCCTGCCTAGAGCACTCCGCAGACTCTGGCGGACATGTATACCGCACTTTGCTCACCCTACGCCTCTGTCTACGGCGCTGTTGGTTAGCAGCTGCACAAAGTTGTTTCCTATACTGCTTATTATCTGGGACTACGACCTACCCAGCAGCGCGACGGCAGTGAGTTGGGCGGTTATTGTGAACAACGTGGCTGCGCTGGAGATTCTCATGGACTGTGGGTATTTGCGCGCAGGTGTTCTAGTTGGCGTGGGCGCGGGGCTGAGGACGGTGGTAGGGTGGGGGGTGCTGCGAGCGGCTGGACTGGGGACGGGGTGGGAGGGGTATGGGGGGCCGATGGTTGAGGTGGGGAGGTGGGTTGAGGGGGTTACTGGTATGGGGTGAGGTTGTGAGAGAGAAAGCAATCTGATAGCCCGTTTGATATTTGTACAATGCCTGATTCCATGATAACGCCGGGCCAAGTATACACAATGCGCTCAAGACTCGATATACCGCCAACTTTGTCGATTATGCTCCGCATCCCCTGATGGAGCTGCGCATCCGCTCGAGATGTGCTTCTTCAATCCGCCAATTCCCATACATTCCCGGTGTTTGCGCATCTCGGCTGCAAATTACATGCATTCCCTCAATCAGCCCAACCCTCCTGCAGATTTCAAACGCCAACCTATCGCCCCCCATTGTATTCCGGTCGCAGGCCTTGACGTACGGGCGAGATGAGGGGGTGGAGTTGCGCGAGGAAGGTGATCGCCCACATGATGTACATTGCGGCTGCGGAGAGGACGAGGGTGGATCGCCAGACGCTGTCAAGCAAAAAGTTAGCAAATGTTGTACAAGCACACGTCTTCTCCATTCTCTTTCTCGTTCTTGGCGTGGGTTTGGCGGTGGGTTCATGTATCTTCATCCGCAAAGTGTACATGCTTCCCACCCCAGCGAGTGGGTAATCCAGCTTCTTCTACGCGCCGCTTCTCGGAAGGTTGGCTGTGCGCAGGACATGAAGCGTTGGTGCGGAGACAGGATCTGGGGACTGGCGCCGCCTTGGACGCGGAGACTGCCGTGGTGGTGGTGAACGTACGTTTGGTTCTCGCCCTTTGGCGCTAGGAACCATGCGGCAGCGCAGAAGACTGCGACGACTACAAGGCCGATGAAAGGTGCCCAGCTACCTCTATTAGTGACTGACATGTATAGAGGTATTGGGTGGATGAATATACCCGTTCGCCATTGCGGTTGTGAAGGTGGATGAGGCGGAATGTGGCGATTGTTCGGAGCTTCGATTAGTCGCGAAGTGTAGCTTCGGGATTTGGAGTTGGCTGTGGCGTGAGGTCGAGGGTTGGTGTTGGGTGCATGTCCTCGGCGTGAGATCGCGAGCTATGGCAGGTGCTACGCGATGACGCCTGCGGCTGGTCCAGGGTTAAAGGCTTGGCGCGCTAGCCCATTCGGTACCCAGGTGTGCATCGAAAGAATGGTCCTTCGTCTCTATTTCGACCTCACCCGCCTCACTCTCCTACACTCAAGGCACACTCAAGATACGCACTAACTTCTATCCTTGAACGTCTTTGTAGTCTCTTGACCTTCCGACTATGCCCGTTGGCATGGTTTAACAGCTATAAGTACTTGCATGTCTCGCCTTTCCCAGACTTGTTCTTTTCTCAGTCGAACTCTTCCATGCTCTTTCTCTATCTTTTTTCACATCTGTTGAAAAAAAATTAATGTTTGAAAGACGTGGGTTAAGTCATTGCTTTTTCTACTACTCGTCCAAGGCTCGCTTCATCGAAACTGATCCGGTCAGATCAACAAGCGCTCCACCACGCTCGGCACGCTCTTGATGCTATACACTGCCCTCGAAGGTCTCGCCACCAGCGTAGTCTACCAGCCTCACTTGTGTGTAGTCTTATTAGGATGCAGCAATTAGTCGACAGCCTCAAGAACTCTAGTGAACGTGCCTTTTTCAGCCACCTCCTCGGCTAGCATATGCAGGTACAAGCTTAGCCGAGCTCAACAATACTTCCTTTTTGGTATGTGCACACGCATTATTCTAAGTCTGTTTACACTCAAGTTTTATCTGCACATATCCGTACCGCTGCTGAAGGACAGCTGCCTGATACGTCATTTCTCACCTTGACCGAAAATCACTGCAGACGCGGTGCGGTGTGACAATGCAAGAGCATGCTACATTGTGCCTACTCGCATGTGTAGCGTTCTGCTTGAGGCAACATTTCGACTTCGCAACGCGGAGGATGGAGCCAATTTACTAACGCTGGTATGCGAACTCCATGCCGTACGCTGAAGACATATCCAGGTCTTATCGTGCGAATATCTGGGACTCGAGATGACAGAAGAGACGCATGCTTCGGCTTCGGCCCCTCCTCTGCCATAACTATCGGGATGGATGTTACACCTGGTCCCGATACCCTGTAGATTTCCACACCTTGACTATAACTCCTGTAACTACTCAATGGTCAATGAGGTGTTGCTGCGACATATACCATTATTTTTTTGGGCCAGCAACAACACCAATAACGGGACTCGGTTCCTGTCGTTGCTGCATATTCTCTGCACTCATGGCATAGAGGGTAAATGCTATCACCGCTTCGCGGGGGGAAGTCGCTGGCTCGTAGAGTTATTCCGTTGACCTCACACAGGCGAACCACATCCTCTCTGCGGTACATGCTGCGGGTTCACATTCAAAAAGACCATTGCTTGATCCCTGAGAAATGGAACCGCCTCACTTTGCAAGTGCCCGTGTCAATCAAAAGCAACCTTACGCGCTGCCAGCCCTCGAAATAGCCATGCAGCCTCATTCAAATGGAGGAGATCACAAAACCAGGCAATGTGTTGTCCTGAGTCAGTCCATTGCTAGACGGCCACAGGGCCCAACTGAGAAGAGACATGGAAGCTGTCATGGGAACAGCCTGGTCAGTAAAGCAAGACCGATTCTGATCTTTCTCAGAAACTTATCCTAAGAAGGTAATAACTCCGGTCCTATTGCGTCTCGAGGCAATTGCCGTGTTACGCAGAGAGTACTCTGCTGTTCCCAGGATGTCCAACCACTGTCGCAACCATCTTCTTGTCCCGGGCCTTGACTATTGAACTCACACCACTTCAAAGGCTATGATAAATCGAGACACGCTCGGTGTCAATCGAGAAGGACTTTGTATGGCATACATCTGTTACAGTGTAAGGTTTCACGTTAACGATACCGGGTGGTCTTTGGTTGAGTAGACTGTATTAGTTCTAACCAATGAAAGTCTCGTCTCAGTCTCGAGGCTACGTACCAGCACAGTACAATAAAACGCCTCATTTCCTCTGACCGCTACGGACTTCTTTTTCTGACCGATGGACGCGTACATTCTAGCTCAGAGCTCTCGGAATAGCAACTAAGCATCGGATTTTTCTTCATAGTTGATAAAGGCTGCTGGAGGACTACCGGGCATATTCCAAAAATCACTCTTCTTTCCAAGTGCAAAGCTAAGCCATGGAAGCCGACGACATGGTATTCATTGACAACGTGCCTTCCATGACCCTCATTCCGCCATGCCGAGAGTTTCCGTATGGAAGATCTGGAGAGAAAAAACCGTGGAGCCCGCCAGAACTTCCGCAAAACTTTACTCCTCGAGGAGCCACGGTGTCAATCAACCATATCGAGGGCGCCGAAGCCCATCCAGTCTCGCAAACTGAAGCGGACATGAGCAAACAGGCAGCGGGGAACCGAACTGAAGCACGGCGTTATCCCGAACCTCTAGACCACAAACTCGATATGGAAACCAGCAAGGCTACCTTTAGACCATGCGAGTTTAGAAGGAATGAGCCATTTGACAAGACATTTCCCTTTCCTGTCCCTGAGCTGCCGTTCCGTGCGAAACCCAATTTTCCGGGTTCCGAACACTGTGGTCCTTCAATACTCCCTCCAGTAAGTCATACCTTACCATTAGCAATAATAAGCGATTCTGACATCTCTTAATAGCCACCCCCTCCACCCGTATGTGATAGTCCAATCGGGATTCGCTGAAGAACCATAAGCTGAAAATTGTAGCCTCCTCCACCGCCTCCGGGCATGCCGCAGTTCCTGAATATCCCGGGAATGGTTCCTCCGCGCCCGCCACCCGTACGTCGACCAATCTGTCAAGATGATGTTATGCTGATTCGTTTCTAGCCACCACCACCACCACCTCCTCCTGGTACAATACACAGTCTTCTGGAGACCCCTTTCCATCCAGAACTTGAAGTGGAAACACCAGCTGCATTCATGCCAGTTCAATACTCCGGCGAATCTTTCCTCGACATTGCGAGTCGCGTAACCCGTATTGCGCCTTTCAGACGCAGCGTCTTCGTCACTCGACACCACGTCCACGCCGCGGACTTTGAGGAACACGAGTGGCTTCTCAAACATGGCAGCACCGAGCTCTGGTATGAGAAGCCCAGCAAAGCACATCTCAGGAGCATCAAAACCCTGGAGTCAAACCGATGGGCACCGTATGAGCTGCTTCCTCTGCTGAATGCTAGGCCAGTCAGTCTTGAGACCCCAAAAGCATGGGCTTCGGCCGCTATGACGACGCCTACAGATGATGACATCTACGATTGCACTTCTGGGCACACGGTCGACGACGGCTATGCCGGGACTTGTCATCAATGTACGGATGATAAATCCGAAGCGCTTGAAAGCACGCCGCTTGTGTATTGCTTGGTAATGAGCACATGCCAAGCTAGCGATCCATTTATCCACGGCGCCCATTTCAATGGTCGACAGATTTACAAGCTTATCAAATGTGGTAGCCGTGAAGCTGCTGTCGCGGAAGCCTTCTACGCGGCCGGGGTCAACGGATGGAACATCGCTTTCAGCTGCACCATGAGGCTTGGTGAAGACTTTGAAGAAAGGAGTGGCAAAGTGAAGAAGATGGATGAACTATGGATGTTGGCTGATGAAGAGGAGGACAAGAATGTAGTTAGGGTGTTTTACTAAATTTGCGAAGGGGCTATGCTTGTGAAATTTTGGGCGGTATTCTCACTTTTACGACCTCCCCTTCCTTGAGGACTCGACTGGACAGCGTTAACCTTCGCCTGCGGCCTTCGATGCAGTGTGCCGGCTCTCGACGGGTGAATTACCCGAGCCTGGTGCGACGCTGGACGCAGCCTGCGAATAGCCATTCTCGATGTGCATCCGGACGAGAACGAGTATGTGCAGCCTACCGATACATGCATCGACGTGCATGTGGCTTATTACTAGGCTTTGCATGCTGCCTCGACCAACTTCCTCTGTGCCCTGTACATCGTCGCTACCTTGCACCAATATCTTCGAGTCGAACCAGACCCTGCGATCCTCTTGTGCAAGTGGCGATCATCTCCAATCATCGCAGTCCACGACAGCTTCTCCTAACTTTCCCTGTACTGCACCACTACCCCTCTCCTCTCCTGGGTCTCTCTTTGGTTACTGAGTTCCGTGTTCCCGTATTAACCATGTCGCTCCTTTGAAACTGGGCCTTATCTTTTTTTTTATGGCGTTTGGGTATACGTTGCAAAAGATTGCACGGGAGATTGGTGCTACGGTATACGCTAAAAGGCATGTCATATGGACATTGGTGCATCGGCTGATAACAGGAGTAATAGGCGCATGCAGACTAAGTTGCCATCCATCTCAAGGTTATGCTGTAACTATGACGTTTCCTTAGAGTCGAGTTCTTCGGTATTTCTAAACTCGGCAAGTTGTGCGAATAAAAAAAACGTCCACTCCTTTCTCTCTTCTTCCGAGACTCATGTGTGAAATGGATCTCCAAGTGTTTTACTAGGAGAATAACTGGTGTACGTGCAACCATGGACTCCATAAATTATCAAGATACTGAGTTTTATGTGCACGGAGGAATGATGATGACTCACTTGAGACGAAAGCCATGTCCACCCACTCCTACACAATTGCCGGTTCGACCCAAGACGATATTCGCCAAGTCTTCATCCATCTTACAACTTCTTCTTCGTAACCGGCTCCATCCCTCTGTGCTGCTTCGCGATCATCTGATCTAATCTTGCATAACAGTCCAGTGTCATGAAAATCCCTACGTCACGTTAGCTACAGCCTCCACATACCGTCTACTTCACTTTTACCCGTCCCCCCACTCTCCGAAAAGACTTACCAGTAGCCAAGTACCCCCCATACATCCCTCCCAGCCCCTGGACACCCCTCTGCACACTACTCAATTCCCCCCAACTCAACATCTCCGCCAAACACACCAACGTCGTCAAACTCGTCTCCAACCCAAACACCAGTAAAGCGAGGGGAATCCGGGGGTCGTTGCGCAGGAGTGCGGGGATAGCCCAGAGTGTTAGTGGAAGGTGGTAGACGAGTTCGAGAAAGGTTAGGACGGGGAACCATGCACTGGGAGAAAGTTGGTCAGTGATTTAGTGGATGTTGATGGGGAAGCTAAATGATATCTTGGGTTTGGGGAACAAAGAAGGAGAAGAAGTTGTTGAGGAAGAGATTTGATGATAAGAATGGGGTGGGTACGAGGAAGTCTTACGGTGGGTTATAGAAGAAGCGATCGCCGTATGTGGCGATGTACCAGGTGCGGATCGAGGACATCCAGAGGGGTTTGATGTTGATGGGGTAGAAGGCTGTTAGATCGAATGCTGAGCTATGTTAGCGGTGTGTGATTAGAAACTTTGAAGGACTTGCAGGAAAAGGGATTTGAGTCTATGGGCATGGATGGGTATGAAGGTGATGATGAAGGAATAACACATGAGAAGCAGTCTGGTGCTAAAGCAAGACGGGCGATGAGATTCTTTGCGAAAATTATCTAAATCTTAGTAGGATTTTTCTTTTACACTCTTACGTCGTTCTGGGAATATAATATAAAGCTAAGAGAATAACTGTAAAGCGCACATGATGGAGAAATGGAGAGAAATTTACTTGCCGAGCATAACCGGGAGATGCACGATAAAGAAAACGAGGTATACGAGATCCCGTTTACGCGAGAATATGGAGGTCGCCATTTTTATGTCAATCCACGTTTCTCGGTGTATGTTCTGAGTGCGTTAGTGTTGGTGTTGAGGAAGAACTGTTTCGTAAGTTTCTGAAGGAGCGGTGGAGCGTCAGCAGCAGCGTGAGGGACGTGCGCGGGGTTATTTTCATTTCTCTTCGAACTTCATCCCTCAACTCTTAACATTGACTTATCCACTTTACGTTGGTATCGCCAGCATCAGATCTGAATGCCATAATTTATATTGCCCCACGATACAACTCTTCGTACTCAACGTCCGTATGCTGTTTAGAGTCGCCTGAAATAGCGCACATTTGACCTCGGCTCGCAGCCTCATCCTCGATTCCACATGATGTCTCGGCGAACACGTCTGTACAGCTCCATCTCATGAAAGTACTGTAACACATCACTCTAGCTCTCGCTCGAATTATGGAGAAAAAAAACACGATGGACAGAAGTGCTGAAATGGAAACCGCCGAAGATTATTCGTAGAGTCTCAGGTCAAAAGATCTTCCGAGCCTGACGGATCCGCGTGCATTTCTAACGACTTGCTTGTGACTTATCTCTGTTTCCAGAGCCATTGCTTTTTAGCCTAATCATCTCCATGCAGAGACCTTGGCGCTCCGATACAGCCAGACAGCGAGAACAGTGACGGGTGGAGAGCATGTCTCACGTGAAGCCAAGAATGGCGGAGCATACATCGATGGTCCTACCCAATGATACTCCTCCAATCCGTGCTTGGCAAATCCTCCACTCGTGCATAACACGCTGCCCAGGAACTAGTACTTCTTAGATTGCTTGATGGGCTAATTACCATCGATGATCGATTCAGCACCTAGCCAACAGCGTCCAAGGAAGGATGGCCTCGAACGAGAATTGGTGCCAATCTCCCCGCAATGCCGTGATCCCAACCGGGGTGCTGGATGATCTGACGGTGTTGGAGCATATACAAAAGGATGGGGTCTTGCAAAGAGCTGTGAGATCTCCTTTTTCTTGGCGTCCATCCTAGACACTTGTCTCGTCGGCCTTCCGTATCTCGAGCCAAAGCACCTCAGGAATCGATCATCATCATGGCTGGAGGAGGCGCTCGTCCAACGGGCTTTGACGCCGCGCTTATGAGGCGTCAAACTCTCATGGGAGCGAGTGGTCCGAGAGCCCTGGTAAAAAACTTCAAGGTCTTCCGCATCGCCCTGTTCGCCTGCTTAGGTGGAGTTTTGTATGGATACAATCAGGGCATGTTCAGCGGTATTCTGGCTATGCCATCCTTTGGAGCACGTATGTTAACCTCACCTGTTTGTCGAGCCTCCACTAACCTTAACTGCAGAGACGGACGGATACATCGATAATCCAAGTCAGAAAGGGTGGCTGACCTCGATTTTGGAGCTCGGTGCTTGGTTCGGAGCAGTCCTTAGCGGCTTCATTGCTGAAGCTGCTTCTCGAAAATACGGCATCTTGATCGCTACTGCCATCTTCATCATCGGTGTTGTAGTGCAGATTACGGCGATTTCTGGTGGCCACAACGAGATCCTTGCTGGACGCTTCATCACGTCAGTCAAGTATAATCCTGGATTACTTCGTGCCACTGACGAGCTACAGTGGTATCGGTGTAGGTAGTCTCTCGGTCATCGTGCCCATGTACAACTCCGAGTGTGCGCCTCCGTAAGTCACCCAAAACGCCTTGAACGCATTCAGCTCTTGCTATCGAGACTATACTAATACCATCCAGGGAAGTTCGAGGTGCTCTTGTCGGCCTGCAGCAACTCGCAATCACGTTCGGTATCATGATCAGCTTCTGGATTAACTACGGAACCAACTATATCGGCGGCACCACCCTCGAGACCCAGTCTAACGCTGCTTGGCTTGTACCTATCTGTCTTCAACTCGTCCCAGCCTTCATCCTCTTGATTGGTATGATCTGGATGCCATTCTCACCCCGCTGGCTCATGCATCACGACCGCGAGGAGGAGGCACGAGTAAACCTCGCATCCCTTCGCGATCTTCCTATGGACCACGAACTTATTGAACTTGAATTCCTTGAGATTAAAGCCCAATCCATCTTCGAGAAGCGCAGCATCGCTGAGGCTTTCCCTCACCTCAGGGAGCAGACTGCATGGAACATATTCAAACTGCAGTTTGTGGCCATCGCGTCGCTTTTCAAGACCAAGGCTATGTTCAAGCGCGTCATCGTCGCTACCGTCACTATGTTCTTCCAGCAATGGTCAGGCATCAACGCCGTGCTTTATTACGCGCCTCAGATCTTCGGCCAGCTCGGCTTGACAGGAAATACCACCTCTCTACTCGCTACTGGCGTCGTGGGAATAGTCATGTTCCTCGCTACAATTCCAGCAGTCCTCTACATCGACCGCGTAGGCCGCAAGCCCGTCCTCGCCATCGGCGCCCTCGGGATGGGCTTCTCGCACATCGTCATCGCAATCATCCTCGCCAAGAACATCAACCGCTTCGCCGAAGAACCAGCAGCGGGTTGGGCAGCCGTCGTAATGGTTTGGCTCTTCGTTATTCACTTTGGCTACTCCTGGGGCCCATGTGCTTGGATCATCGTTGCTGAGATATGGCCTCTGTCCACTCGCCCATACGGTACCGCGCTCGGTGGCAGCAGTAACTGGATGAACAATTTCATCATTGGACAAATCACCCCAGAACTCCTGGAAAGAATCACGTACGGAACGTATATCCTCTTTGGTCTGTTGACGTTTGTTGGTGCGGGGTTTATCTGGTTCTTCGTGCCTGAGACGAAGAGACTCAGTCTCGAGGAGATGGACATCATATTTGGTAGTGAAGGCGCGGCGATGAAGGATCAGGAGAGAATGGAGGAGATTAACCGCGAGATTGGGCTGGCTGATTTGTCGGGTGGTAGCCCGGTCTCTTGTGAGGGGCTCGTTGTTGGCTCGGAGAAAGGGGTCATGCCGGTTTGAGCTGAACGAGGCGACTGTGCTAGGCTTCCGAGGTCTCGCGCAATCATTTTGAGAAGCTAGTATCAAACTGTGATCAAGGGCTTTGCTTAATAATAGATAGGCACCAGTAATATTAATTCGTCCAACGACGACCATTTTACTCGAATACTATCCAAATGCTAACATACACACGCAAAATATGACTACTCGTCATCCCACCTTTGCTTTTCGTTAAATGTGATCATGTACTGAGATACGTCGCCGTTGCAATACCCCATCCCTTACAATGCTTATCCACCAACACCACAGCCAATAAAACTCCCCCATTCATCGTTTTCAAAGAAAAAAACCCCATTTTCACTACGCGCGTAATTTGATTAGAACGAGATACAGTTAACAGTATGAGAGAATACGTACACACGGCTACCAGAAGTGCTTCTTAGGCTTGTATGGGCTAGGACGATTGATACTTTGCTATCACTCACGAACTAAGTATAGTAATGTTCCTGTAACAAAAGTCGAACTACGTAATATGTATGATCCGTTGCCTGATTAAGCTAATTTGTGCTAGCTTGTTTAGACTGGTTCGTCGATCATCGGGTTGATTAATGCAGAGAAAGGTGGTTCCATGATTGGCGATTCCGCGGGGGTATACTGTGCACTCAGTGTGATGAGTTAACTATACTCAGGGGCGAGGCATAGACGAACTGAACTCTGGGACCAGAGAGACTGGTTGTGCAAGTGAACTCTTCACCTTCTCCTTACCGAAAGCGAGATAACATAAAGGATAACCTTGAGGGTGGTTGTGTATAAGTTGGGGCACGAGGAAAAACACGATCTGAATTTTCCTTTGCTTACGCACAACTTTCCCATGAGATGCCATGGGGAGAAGACTCTTTCACCGGCTCGAAACTGTGTATTCATGAATTGTCGTGCTTATATCTGTTACACGTAACTGCCATTTGTCGTTTATACTGCAGATTATATACAGATTGTCCTTGAGCTTTTGTTTTCGCTGATGAATCGGAAATCTTTGATTGATACATTGTTATTTGGCTACCCTAGCTGTTTGAAGGAATATAAAATGGGCAGTTTTCCGCATCGAGTTCCCTCCGGGCTTCAATATTCGTCACATATTAAGAGACAATTGGAAGAATGATGCTAAACCTCTACCCACTTCACTCGTTCAACGTGGCAAGCAGACTCTCCCGGAATCCTGCCTGATCCACACCTTTCCCGATTAACACCAGTTTCGCCTCATTGCTGTCGGCATCTGCCTTGGTGTCGGATTCGTTGGTGTCGTAGATGTTCCTTACACCCTGTATGAGAAGCATCTTGCCATCTTGGACGGGAATACGCGCTTTTAGTCTGTGTACTTCGAAGGGTTGGTGCAAGGTGTTATTCGGGAGTGTTTCCTCCCACAGGATTGTGCGGAGGAAGAAGTCGAACTTGTCGACCTGTGAGCGGGATAAAGCGGAGAATGTGATTGTAGACGTTGTGATTGTTGGATCTAGATGGCTGTGGCCTTTGCTTGCAAATTTTAGGTCTGCGTCCGTGACTTCGGCGTAGGCGTGCAGATCCAGTACCAGGCCTTCGAGTTGCGGGACTTGGCTTTTAGTTGTTGTTTTGATCTTGGCTAGGCCGTTGATTGATCGGATGCGCGCGGTGACTTTCTCTAGTTCTTCTTCTGAGACGAGATCGGTCTTGTTGATCAGAATCACGTCGGCATGACTTATTTGCAGGTGTGCGGTCGTCAGCAGCGGGCCGTGTTCGTCATGTTTCTCCTTTTTCCTCTCTTCAATCTTCTCTTCATCGCCTAGGCCCTCGTCCAAGCTCTTCAACACGTTCTTCGCATCTACAAGTGTGACAATGCCGTCTAAGAAGATGCTGCTCCCCAGCCCGTCATCGAGCCAGAAAATGGGAGCAATGTTTCCGGGATCCGCGAGGCCGGTGGTCTCGAGCAGAATGTAGTCGAACAGGCCGGATTGCTCCATGAGATTCTCGATTGCGGCGACGCCAACGTCTTTGACGGAACAGCATATGCAGCCATTTGCTAGTGGGACGAAGGGAGCTGGCTGTGCGGATGTCGAGTTTGAGTCGGAGATAGTGAGTTGCTTTTCGATGTCGATGGCTGTAAGCAGCATGTTAGTATTCTAGCTTGAACTTGGGAGAGAAGAAATAGCGTACAGTCTCCGAACTCGTTGAGGATGACTGCAATTTTCTTGCCATGTTGCTCGGTAAGGATGTAGTTGAGCAACGTCGTCTTTCCCGCACCAAGATATCCAGTAACTATGGTGATGGGCACTTTACTCTGGGAGGAATCTTTTGAACTAGCCACGAGGCTCGGAATCTCGTCATCTTGATCGTCCAGGACTTTGGTGTTGGTTTCCGGTTGGACGAGGCTTGGGACCTCGTCATCTGACGCATCGGAGTCGATCTGCATTTTATGTTCTTGATGGAGCTATGATAACCACGAAATAATTTCAATAGACTTGGCTTGCAGTGTTGGAAGATTCTAGCCAGGATGCCGTAACGTCGTGGGAGGGCAAAGCAGACTAACTCGCTTTCGGGGCTAGTCCCGCGTAGTCAGGAACGACGCCTGCCTCGGCCCTGCATCTCCAAGCCCATGATAATCAAAGGCCAACAACACCTCCAACTGCAATGGCATCGCCCGCTTCGCCTCGGCTCCCCAGCCCACCGCCCATCCCGGAGGACCAGCTGTCGCCAGTGCCCGCCTCGCCCGAGCAGCAGAAGCTATTCAGCAACTTCGACCATGCTGCCGAGCGACGGATACGACCGGGCACGAAGGCGGAGGACATGGCAGAAGGCCCGCCGCTGGTAGACCTGCCAGAGGTGCGCCTGCCTAGCTCGAAGATGTGCGAGCGTGCAGTTGACAAGATGCGCAGATTGACTCGGCCTTCCAGCTCACCGAGCACTTGAAAGCGCTGCACAACTTCCTCACACACCCCATCGGAGCGAACAGCATCGTCCCCGTCGACCGAGCCATGGCACTCAAGATAGCGCACGCGCCGGAGAACGTCGACCGCACACTCTGGCTATACGAACTCTGCCGCTTCCTCATACAGAAGGTCAACTCTATCATCACCGCCCTCTTCGCGGACAGCCCGCCATGCTCGTCCCTGACGTGTCCAGAGATGCGCGCCTCGGAGTGGCAGTACCTGTGCGCCGTACACGATCCGCCAAAGTCATGTTGCGCCATCGACTACTGCTGCCACACGCTCGACTGGGCCGCCAACACCCTCACATCGCCGAAGCACTTTCCGTCGAGGCTGGCACTGGGCGCCGACCCGTCCACGCAGCACTCGCAGATGCGCCAGCTGACCAACATATTCAGGCGCGTGTACAGGATATTTGCACATGCGTGGTACTCGCACCGAGAAGTCTTCTGGAACGTCGAGGGCCGCACTGGGCTGTACATCTTCTACAAGACGGTTTGCGATGTCTATGGTCTCGTCCCTGAAGACAACTACACCATTCCGACAGAGGCCGAGGGCATCGAGCCATCAGCAGAGTCAGCCTTGGCAGTACCACCGCACATCTTGAAGAGAGAACCTTCTGAGTCGGAAACCCAAGACTCGGACATCACACTCATTGGGGGCATGTCAGACCACACACTGTCAACAGCCGGTACAACAAAGCGGCATCGGCACTCGCCCTCTGTGGGTGCGACATCAGTCCAGACTGTCGTGGAAGAGAACGAGGAGGAGTACGAGCTTCCGGTCCTCCAGCCACGGCCCGTCACTCAAATATTCGAATCAACACCAGAAGATGCGCCCGAAGATACACTCGAAGATGAAGATATCACAGTAATTGAAGACCCCGAAGAAGACGAGGCTACCGAAGAGATAGCGGCACCAGACGCCACCGAGGCCGTTGGTCAACCAGAAACGCAAAGTACGAGCGAAGAGGAGACGGCCGACCCTGCGTCTCAGGAAGAGGAGAAGCACAGTGAAGACACAGCCATAGAGCCAGCTACTACCGAGACGCCTGAAACCGATGTTTCTGAAGCAAAAGTTGCGGAGAAGGAGTCTTCTGACGAGGAGCCAAAGGCAGTGGAGGAGGATGAGAAGCCAATCGCTGCAGAGCCCGAGCCAGCAGACAAGCCCGAGCCCGCTGCAGAGCCATCTGATAAGTCCGATGCGACCAAAAGCCAAGCGATTGAGGATTAGGAACTAATTGACCTTGAGACTGGGGGTACTACTACTGCTTTTAGCATAGGAGCGGATATTCACTTGGCAAGGCGGATCATCAGATGTTAGTTTACACAGAGATATCAAGTGACCGTGTTCATCTCTGAACATGGCTGCCCTTTCACCTATTCTGCCCCACGTATGTATGTATGTATGTATGTATGTATGTATGTATTCATTTAATGTTCTATATGAGTCTGAGACTATGGGAGGACATGAGGGGCAGTAGCCCCTCAAGTATAAGGTAGGTAGGTTCTCAAGAGGGAGAGGTCTCTGAAAGTACAAGGGATGGTGAGGGTTCTGACCCTAAATATTCTGCCCCACGTTTTGCTCTGTCAATCAACCATGTCAACATTTCAGCGAGCCGTGGGGCATTTGTAAATGTATTTGAGGCTCAGATGAACAAGGATAAGGTCTTGTAGGATCAGCCTTGAAATGCAATGGCGATGCTGCAAAAGCAATGTATCTAACGTGGCTGGCATCTAGTTCGGTTGCACAGACCAGTCATGTGGAGTTGCAGGGAACGGATCGCTTGTCTTCTTCCAGGGGGCTTGGTGCTGGTTGGCGTACCGGTGTTTCCCCCTCAGCATTTCCAGTGTACTTGAAGAAATACGCGAATGATAGTCCATCGCCGCGCTCCGACTTCCGCAAAGGCAAAAGGTGACGATCGGCCCGCTCCCAATCGGCCCCCACCCGCGCCCAGGAGGATCCGGGGTAAGGCGGTGTGCATTGTGCTTTTACTGGCCGATGAGCTGACCTGCGCTAGTAAATGGCTAAATGCTAGCGAATGGGAAAAGTGGATATACATGGCGCACGTGTGGTAATTAGGCGTCGTTACGCACGGACAGAGCTATGGGTTGAGTCGGGTTGGTGTTCGGCATATGTAGAGATTTGACAGGCTTAAGCATTGGTGAGTGTGTCGCGTGAATGAGGAAGGTAGGGCCGTAGTAAAGACTCGAGAAGGCAGCACTCGTATCACCGGAGAAGTCGCTCATGCGAGCCATTGCTGCGGCCCTGTGCATGGCAGGCACACGTTGATTATCTGCCACTCCTTTCCATCTTCTTGCGCTCCCGTCGGTTTACGAGAAATCGTGACGGAGATGCTATGCAGCCAGCCTCCGCGCCAGTTGTTGGAGCCCCCACGCCCAGCGTTGTTTCTCCACATTCTGCTACTGGAGGATGCAGGTGTTGAGGGCCTGCCCGAATACTCGAGTTCTGGCCCGCGGTCGCATGTTTGCATTGCATCAAACAGATTGCTGACGCCCGTTCCAAGTTCCAGCCTTCTGTCGCGCTGCCGCGAAAGCTTGTTCATAGCTACCCCTCATGAAGCGCCCTTGATTTATCCACTGTAGTCTGCATCATAGTACTTGTCGCGGCTACTGCGGAGATCGCGTCCTTCAGAAATCGTGCCGTGGGTCACAAGCCAACTTCAGGTCTCCGCAAGCTTACGGCACGGCTTGCTCCATCCCATACCGCCCCTCTCTGCTCCCCACGCCCTCCAGGGTTCTCTCCATGACACGTACCGTCGCCAGTCTCTGTGTCCACCGAGGAGGCTCTAGATGCAAGTCATCGCTTAGGGTCCAGCCGAGTTACACTCAACTACGCCGACGGCAGCACCCCCATCTGTTAACCAGTCCGGGATCTCCTTCAGCCCCTCGCTCACCAAACAGCCTGCGCTGTCTTTCTTTTGCCGCAGCATCTAGCCTGCAGCGTGATTCCCAAAGCAGCATGCACGCCCACCACCGGGTGCATCTTGACTAACATCGACACCTGTTGGCAGCCGGACACGCGAGTCGTCCCGCCACCGGGGCTACACAACCTCCACTTTTACCCCAGACACACGCCCACTGTCTAGCCAGGTCGCGACACACGACATTGAGCAGCCCTGTCCGCACCGGCGATGACGGCGCAAATCCTGTCCATGCATGCGCACGCGTCGGAGCTGGGCAAGATGCAGACGCAGTTTGGAGACAAGATGGACACCACTGTTAGCACGAGTGAGCCGCCGACGCCTGCATCGCCTGACAGCGGCGAGAACAGGGGGCGTCGGCGCGACAGAGACGAGGATGGCGATACTGGCGATGGTGGCGACGGCGACGGCGACGGCGACGGGCAGGGTTCCTCTAGGAAGAGGCGGAGGAGCAGGAAGGGACTCGACAAGAAGTTTGAGTGTCCTCACGAAGGATGCGGCAAGAGCTACTCGCGGGCCGAGCATCTGTACCGGCACCAGTTGAATCGTGAGTTGCTCCACCCCCGTGGCAGGCCTCAAGCAGCTCTCCCGAACCTCACAACTGCAGTCCCATGAGATTGAAGCATACTAATTCCTCCCAGACAACCCCAAGCAAATCTACCACTGCGACTTTCCCGACTGCCACCGATCCTTCGTCCGCCAAGACCTCTGCGCGCGCCACAAGGAGCGACATACGGCACGAGGGTCGCAGTTGCTGCGGAAAGACACCTTCAACATGCACAATCTGAACCCCATAGTGACAGCAGCACTGGGGGGACAGACGACGTCAGGCGCCAAGCCTCTCAGTGCCCTTACTGGGGCGTCCAACAACGGCCCTGGCCACCGAATGTCACCGCCAAACTTCCAGTCTCCTGCCCCGACTCTCAGTCGGCAAGACTCACTGCAGCGCGCAGGGAGTGAGGACACGGTAGGTACGTATCGCAGTGGCTCCGAGGCTAAGCCCTATGACCTGCAGTCCCAGAGTTCCGGGAACTTTGCACCCCCACCACGTGCAGCCGCTTTGAGTAACTACAGTGGAGGTCGGACGCCTCTCCACCACTCCCCACATGTGGGAAGCGGAAAATTCACCAGGCCCGAGCTGCGCGCCCACACCTCAAATGTACCATCGTTTGGCTCGAGCTCACCCTACGTCTCCGCCGTCACACCCTCGCATTCGTATGCACCATCAGCAGCATCGACTGGTTATCAAAATAGCGCAAGTGGGTTTCATTCACAACAGACCTTTCCTCCCTTCTCGTCCTTACCTCCACCAGAGTATCCTCACTCAACGGGCACTCCCGTGTCTCGAGATCCCGAGAATCAGTTCTACAATGGCACCACTGGCCAGACCCCGATGAACGGCGTCGAATCCACTGCGCAAATAGACACGAGGATAAACGGTATCTCCGAAGCCATCATGGACCAGACACCCTCGTATGCCATTCCAATGTTTGGCGGCGATGGTTATAGTCGTTCACCATTCGCCATGGCCGATGACTTCGCTGCATGGCTCTTCAACGACAACCAGTTCGGCCCAGGCGGAGCATCGCCAATGGGCTATCCTGGCGGAGTTAACCCCGTCGCTGGTGCGTCATCCCAAATCGGACTCCAAGCACCTTATTTTAACTATGATCCATCTGTAGCCGGCTATCTGAATAACCCAGCACCGCCTGCACACCCTATGGCCGTCCACAGCATCTTGGACACTAACCTACCAGAGTCTGCGCTTTCCGAAGAGAAACGAAAAGACTTGCTCGACCTGATCATCGGCCGCTTCAATGAGACCGATCATGCGCCGGTCAAGAAGCAAAAGGAGGATATCCTCGACGGTGACAAGGACGATAGCCATCACGTCTTGAGCTTGCATATGATGCAAACGTACATCAGCTCGTACTGGGTTCACTTCCATCCACAACTGCCTATCCTGCACAAGCCGACTTTCAACGCAAGCACGTGCCCCGAACTCCTGTTGCTCGCTATCATGTGTCTCGGAGCCTCCTGTCTTGAGAAGAACTACGGTCAGGAAACAACACAATCTTGCTCACAGTTGGCCAACTTCCTGGCTTGGCACCTGCGCTGGGAGCTCTTCATGGATGCGGACTTCCGTCCGCCGGCTAAGCTATGGATATTCCAGGGTTTGCTTCTACTAGAGGTCTTCGAGAAGATGTACTCTACACGCCCGTTACATGAACGAGCCCACATTCATCACGCTACCACACTGACGCTGATGAGGCGAGGTAGTTCACTGATCGGAAGATCGGCTTTGGACTCGCCTCCTAGTGTTAAAGATGGAAAGAGCAACTCGGTTGGCGGAGTAAACACACCGGACGAATGGTGGAACCACTGGATCACGAATGAGGCTACTAGGAGGGCAGCATTCGCGGCATTCGTCATGGACAGCATACACGCCACCATGTTCGGCCACAGCGCTGTCATGGTCGCCCACGAGATGCGCCTTCCACTGCCATGTGACGAAGCTCTTTGGTCTGCAACAAGCAGTTCCGAAGTGGGCCGGGTCGAGGCCAGCCTGCATGCAAACGGCGTGAAGCAGATGTTATTCCTTGACGGTCTTAAGAAGACCCTGAACGGACAGACAGTGCGGACAAACTCATTTGGACGCACGATACTCATGGCAGGTTTGCTGAGTGTGTCGTGGCACATGAACCAGCGAGATCTTCAAGTCAGTTCGCTTGGTGTAACACAAGCGCTGGGTGGGCGCGACAAATGGCGGGGATCCCTGACCCGTGCTTTCGATTTCTGGAAACAGGACTTCGACAGCTCCCTGGCTCGGCCGAACGACCTCGCCGCTCCGAATGCATATGCCTACTCGAACGGTCTGGACGACGAGAATGTCTTCGAATCACGGACAGTCCTCCACCACTTGGCGCACATGGCCATGCACGTCGATATTGTCGATTGCCAGATCTACGCCGGTGCACCCAGACTGCTCGGGAGATCCATCACACCCCAAGACTACAATGGCGCCCAACGCCGGATGAAAGAAGTCTGGGCTCCCACTGCCCGGGCCCGGGACGCTACCTTCTACGCCCTCCGCTTCCTCTCCAACGTCATGGTAGTCGGAGACCACAGCCTGAACCCCAACGCTCCGCCCACATCCGGCTTCTCCTACTCCGCGCGCGACGACTACCTTCTTAATCGACCGTGGGTACTGTATTTTGCCACACTCATCGTGTGGTCGTACGGCTTCGCGCTCGATGGACCTGTCAAGCAGCCCTACCAGCTTCCGAACTATGAAGCCAAGGTCAAGGATATGGTCCTGTATCTTAACAGGGTTGGTGGGGTGAGGGCACCTGATGATCTGAGTAAGCTCTCTAATCGTAATGCGTGTTTGGGGCTGCTTATTATTATGCGGGATATGTTCAAGAAGACGAGGTGGGAGTTGCTGCATGAAGCGAGCAACTTGCTAAGCAAGTGTATCGAGATGCTCGTTCCCGGTGCGAGCGGTATGTGAGGATGCGATGCCTTGTAAAGATAGAGAGAACTACCTTTCTTTGCGCTTAGGCGCAGCTTGGTATTTTGCGATTAAGTGTCGGATGATTTGGGCTGGCGAGCGGTGTTGCTTTTCATTTACGAGGTTATGGCTTGTTGTTTGGCTGCTATCTATTTGATCTTCTGGTCTGTCGTTCCTGATCTTTACTGCATTCTAGCGAGGAGTGCTTTTTCATGTTACGATACCATTCTGTACAGTCAAGGGCGGTTGGGTTGGTGGGAGGCTCAGGGGCGACGGTCGTATTGAGATGTTTGCTTTATACCCAAGGCGGTGTGTCAATGCATGTTTTTGGGGTGAGGGAGGTTTTCACACCTGGATCTCATATTAGTAAATGTGATGGGCGGAATTGAAAAGGATGGCTGAATCAAATTTAACTTGAAGTATCTGTATAGCCCTATGCTCAATGCAAAACCCCATCTACGAGGTTGTGTGATGAAAGTGAAAGCGCACGGACTTCCTCCCACGTGGGAACGTGGTAACGCGTCACGCGAATATTCGCGTTGGGACCATCAACGCCACAGCACTCTGTGAAGTGAAAGAATGCTGTAAATTTTTTGTGTTCCGTTCTCTTTTGCAGTCCAGCAGCTGCCAACACCATTATTTCCTCCTGAATGAATCGCACCTTGCTTGCGCCATTGCGTCATCGATTCTCGAACAAAGTTCAATCGCGCCGCTGCACACGACAACCAAGACAATGAATCAACCATGCCTCGGTTGAAGGCAGCAACGGTTTCGGATCAGACAGTGCGGAAGAGGAAGCGGAAAGTACAAGAGGATGACGAACCTCAAGAGACGGAGCAGGGTGCGCAAGTCGAGGGGCTGAAAGAGGTTCATAGGATTGTTGGGCCCGACGGCAACTTGATCGATGCTACGACTACTATGACTGTACCTACGAAGAAGCACGACGGAGGCAAGAAGCCACGAAGAGCACCGAAAGCGAAAGGTGCAGCGAAGCCTGCATTGAAACGTCAAGCCTCGTCCACGCTCGTCGAATCGTCTACACCATGGCCAGAGCACTTCACGAAGCTTGCTCAGGTGCACCGCGCGATGAACATGGTTTACACGTTCTTATGCACACGCAAACATCTGGCGACGACGCTCGAAAACCTCAAAAGCACGGTCGAAGGGAACATACAACGCGAGCTGGTCATCGATGATGTGGCGCAGATCACGGCATTGATACCAAAGGCGATCAACTTCGCATACGTCGACGAAGCCATGCTGCAGATCAACTTGATGGGCTCCGAGGACAATCTACAAGGAAGACGAGCGACGGAGTTTGTCATCTTGGAGCCTGAACCGGACAAGGGCGAGCATAAGGAGGTGCTGCTGTTCGAGTTTATCGATGGCGATCTGAAGCGCCAGGTTCAGCACAAGAAGACGGGCGAACCAACAAAAGCGATAACGAAGCTGCGGAATGAAGATCTCAAGATGCCGGTCTTCAGTCAGAAGCAGATGATGAACCTGATCGAGAAGAGGAACATCAAGTTTACATCGGCGGTCAACGTGTTTCTCAACCAGTGCGCTGAGGAGGGCGTTGACGCGATCGAGAAGGTTATGGAGGTGTCGAAAGTCTTTATACCTATACCAACAGAGATCAGGGACTCAACGCCCGGTCCTGACAGATCACGCATACCAGCCTCGATACCGGCAGAGAGAGAGTCCATCCCTGATATCTTGAACGAGATCAAGACACTAGAATGGTACACTGGTCAGATTGTACCGGATGGACACCGCGTCTTCGACCCTCAGGAACCCATCTACGGGGACTTGAACTTCGCAATGTCGCAGAATCTCGTCAACGCTTTGTATAATACGAGGAACATCACAAAGCTATACTCACACCAGGCGGAGGCTATCAACAATCTGTACGACGGCCACAATGTCATTGTGTCGACTTCGACCAGCTCTGGCAAGTCGTTGATCTACCAGATACCGGTGCTGCACCAGCTAGAGCAGGAGCCGAACACACGAGCCATGTATATCTTCCCGACGAAAGCGCTGGCGCAAGATCAAAGGAAGAGCATGAAAGAGCTTCTACGGTTCATGCCTGGCTTTGAGGAAGTGCTTGTCGAGACCTTTGACGGTGACACGCCGATGAGCGATCGCAATTACATTCGGGACGAAGCACGTATCATATTTACGAACCCTGATATGCTGCACATCACGATATTGCCCCAAGAGGACGCGTGGCGCTCGTTTTTGCAGAACCTTCGCTTCGTGGTGGTCGACGAGTTACATGTCTATAATGGACTGTTTGGTGCACATATGGCATTCATCATGCGCCGTCTGCGAAGGGTATGTGCGGCGGTGGGAAACCGCCATGTCAAGTTTATCTCCTGCTCGGCTACTGTTGTGAATCCGGAGGAGCATATGAAGACCGTCTTTGGCGTTGAGGAAGTCAAGTTGACGGACTTTGATGGCTCGCCCTCTGGGCGCAAAGAGTTCTTGTGCTGGAACACACCGTTCAAAGACCCTGGTGATCCTACGTCGGGACGCGGAGATTGCATGGCCGAAACTGCGAAACTGTTTTGTCAACTGATGCTGAGGGGTGTGAGGGCTATTGCTTTTTGTCGCGTCCGAAAACAGTGTGAAGCCTTACTTGCTGCTGTTAAAACGGAGTTGACAAACCTTGAGCGAACGGAGGTGATTCCTCGGGTCATGTCGTATCGAGGCGGTTACACTCCCCAGGATAGACGAGAGATTGAGCGAGAGATGTTCGATGGGAAGCTCTGCGGTATCGTCGCTACGAGTGCCCTAGAACTCGGTGTCGATATTGGTTCCCTGGATGCAGTCGTTACAGTGGGCTTCCCTTATACTATCGCCAACCTTCGTCAACAGAGCGGACGAGCCGGTCGACGGAACAAGGACTCACTGTCAGTTTTGGTCGGCGACTGTTTCCCTACGGACCAGCACTACATGTCGAACCCAGACGAGATCTTCACCAAGCCAAACTGCGCACTGCAAGTCGACCTCGAAAACATGCTCGTCCTGGAAGGCCATGTTCAATGCGCAGCCCACGAGATGCCAATCAACGTCGAGGTGGATACCGCCTATTTTGGTTCCTTGCTCCCTAAGATTGCAAGAGAGCGAATGCGACAAGACAAAGAAGGTTTCTACCACGTCAACGAACGCTTTCTCCCGCAACCCTCGCGCTCCGTCGCTATCCGCGACACGGAAGATGAGCACTTCGCCATCATCGACATCACCAACGGCAAAAACACTGTGCTGGAAGAACTAGAAGCCAGTCGTGCTTTCTTCACGCTCTACGACGGCGGCATATTTTTACATCAAGGCAACACGTATCTCGTTAAAGAATTCTCCCAAGAGCGCATGCTGGCAAAAGTCGAGCTCGTAAAGGTCGACTGGACGACTCAGCAGCGCGATTACACAGACATCGATCCCGTGGAGACGGAAGCTATACGCCGTATACCTGGAAGCAAGAGTAAGGCTTTCTACGGCCCTATCAAGATTCAACAAGTCGTCTACGGTTTCTTCAAAATCGACAAAAAAAGGAGGATCCTCGACGCTGTACAAGTCGACAATCCGCCTATCATCCTTTTTAGCAAGGGCATGTGGCTCGACGTGCCGAAAGCCGCCATGGATATCCTGAAAGGAAGACGCTTGAACATTGCGGCGGGAATACACGCAGCCGAACATGCGGTTCTAAGCTTGATGCCAAACTTTGTCATCAGCATGCCCGGCGACGTGCGCACAGAGTGCAAAGTGCCCGAAAAAGAATTCCTGGCAAAAGAATCCTCGCGCAAACGCCCTGCACGCTTGACCTTTTACGACGCAAAAGGCGGAGCGAGCGGCTCTGGTATCAGCACCAAGGCGTTTGAGTTTATAGACACGTTACTGATGCAAGCTTGCACTCGATTGCAGACTTGTCACTGTTTGGAGGGCTGTAACGAGTGCTGCAATGACGATGCGTGCAAGCAGGCGAATCAGGTCATGTCTAAAGCTGGCGCTATGGTGGTTATCATGTGTCTCTTAGGCAAAGAAAAGCAGATCGATATCGATGCCCTGCCGTGGGGCGAGGAAGACGTGCAAGCGGGATTTGACACGGTGGTTGAAGCTGTGGGTGTGCGGATGGCGGAGGGCAAGACGAGGGATGGAGGGAGGTTGCCGGGTGGAGTTGAGGATGAGAAGATGGTGAGAGCGAAGTTGGTAGGTGGGGTGTGGATCAAGGAGGAGGAAGAACAAGAGGATCACTTCTCCCGCTCTATCCATATGTATGGCGGTGAGAGGACGTTTATCGGTGTGCATAAGTAGCCGCCTACTCTACGACGGGCGATGGCTATGCAATCAAGGGATTTTGGGAGGGGCATGTATTGTGTACGACTTACTCGGTCTTGTACAAATAGGATGAATCTTTGGCGAATAAACAAGAGTTGGAGCTCCACACATCCGACTCGGCGTTGTTATAGCGATCCTATTTAACGAACAAGCGTGGTGTGGGGAGGAGGAGGAGATGACGCCGATAGGGCATGCTAGAAGAAGAGAAGAGATTGCTGCCATTCCATTCAAACTCCCCCCCTACCCCCCTGTCGCTAACTCAGGCCCATAAAACCCAACCATTGCCAAGTTTTTAACAACAAACATGCTCAAAACACACACATCTCCCTCTATACCGTTCACCACCAAACTAAACAAGCATGACCGTCCTCCTTGCAGACAAATCCCCAATCCCAAAAAAGCATCCGCAGGGACCGGAGCCCGATCCACAGTCTCCACAAACGGCGCTTGCCGGGTACAGTCAATCTCCAGTAGTCCCAGCCTCTGATACACGATATCCGTCTGGTGTTCCTTCCCCTTCGCCGATGGCAATGAGCCGGGTGACAGGACCAGTGCCGTCATAGCGGCATCGGTGCGCGTGAGGAGTAGAAGCCACACGGGACTGATGTAGGCACTTTCCGTGTCTGCAATCGATGTTGCGTAGCCGGCGGGAGCGCGCTGGAGGTAAGTAACTCTACGTGGGTCGGAGGTGATACTTGTAGTTTGGTGGTTGTGTGTCACGGGGCAGATGGGCATATCCAGGACGAAGAAGATGCGTGTTTGTTTTCCTTGTTGTCCGTCAGCTTTCTTTTTTGCGACGATTGCGTCAGTTGTTGTGGTCATGGCGGCGTTTGCATCTCTCCAGAAGGAGAGGTGGGGACGGCCGTTGTGATCTGAATGCGCATCATCTATCCGCAGAAACAGCGAGGTAATGAAACCTTTGACTTTGAGGGATGCTTGCGTCTCTTTCGGGCGTGCGTATCCTGTGCAGTTGGCTTCGACTAGTTCGATATATGTGGACGATGGCCGGCCGTAGATGTAATCACTTTCTGTTGTCATGGATGCCCAGCTCCAGGTCGGCAAGCCCCCGATCGTTTCCGTCGCGGCGTCAAACTCAAGACTAGTCCAGCTGAAATCTTCCGATATGCGCGTGCTCCAGAGCCCTGCCAAATACTTGTGATCTTTGACACCGATCAATGTTTTCTCTAGCATTTGGGCGAGACCAGCCATTGCTGGAAGCTTGTCCGAGTCTCTCGTGATGTGATTGATCGCCGAAAAAGATCTCCCCGGATGTTTTCCCACAGCGTGCGGAAGAAGTCTTCTTTTTCCACGCCGAAAGCTCGAGCAATAGTCCTCATCCAGGTGTGCTCATCATTTGTTCGCCCAAAGCGAGTCTCGACACTGCGTAGGCACAACAATCGTATGTTGTTTAGGCCAAACTCGACGAGTCGCTTCGGCAGATACCATTCTTGCAAACACCAAGCGCGCTTGTCCAGTGGCTTCGAGTCGCTTTTGTGGTTGATCTTGAAAGTAGCAGGGAGCGTGCGGTGTTCAGATAGGTCATTGGCCCACGGTGCTTCAACTTTGATTCTATAGTGGACAGTATCATCTGGAAAGTCGAACAGGAAGCCGTCCTGCGAGTTTTGCGCCCTTGACGTTGCCACGGTCAGGTACGACTTAGAATATATGTCAGCCATTTTTTCTGCTTCTGCAAGCCATTCAGCACTAGATTGAAGTCAGCGGTGTAGTGTTTGATAGTCCAATCAACATACCCGTCGTCCTGAACTATGCATAAGCAATCGATCCATATGTACTGCACATCTAGGCGGCGGCACACGATGATAGCATCGCGGAAAGAGCGTGGGAGGCTAGAGAGCGCGATGCCGGACATGCGATCCTTCAAAGTCGCGTGCGTAGTCATCAAAGGATGTGTCTTTGGGTGGCCCCAACAGTGGCTCAAAGCCACGTATTGACCTTCCCTGTCCGTCGTCTCAATAATGCGCACAACGTCTGTTGCAGCACCCGCCAGATCGAGGACTCTCTTCACAGGAATGACAAGATCGGTATCCTTTTGACATTGCTCGTGGATGTCTTTTTTTATCAGTCACAGTGTTGTTGTTGCAGATCTCGAGCCAGCCTTTTAATGCTTCAAGTTGCTGATCAATGGTCATAGCCTGGAAGTTTTTACTTTCGGATTCCGCATCTGAGAACGGCTTCTCTTTTTTGTCAACTCATGTGCGAGTTCCAAATCGGTGAGGTACTATTTCTGTAGGTCTATCCAGGTGGTCGACATTACAGTCAATAGGTTGTTGTATTCGTGGAAAATGAGTCTGATCTCCCCGCTCAGGTGGGATTTCTCCGTGTCCAAAGATACTTTGCGCCCAGGGAAGAAATCTTGCGCTATGCGATCGAGAAGTAGATGGAGTGTGCAGTGCGCTGGTAGCCATGTCGGAACGGCAACGCCATCATCCTTCCTTTTGAAGGAACTCCAGGAGTGCTCGTTCATATCCGTACCGCAAAACGAGCACAACCATGTTCGAAACTCATCTGGACTGAGATCTGTGAGACAGTATTCTGAGAGTTCCGATTACTACGCATCTGTAACTCAGCTCGAGACGGTTACCAAGGTTGCTCTCATTGTCTCGCTCCACCTGGACAATCGACAGTGGTGGTCGGAACGCCTGCTCAACAGGCTCTTTAGATCTGTTAGCGTCTCTTTGACGAGCTTCTTGGTCAAGTTCCAGGAGGCTATTCCAAACTCTTTTTCATGAAGCACGCTCAGAAGTATAGAGGGGGTCCATATCGAGAGGTTGCTCTACAGTTCATGTTGGAAGACGGGATATCTATTGCATATCATATTCAGTTGCCCCGCTGTCAACCCGAGACATCCCATTACGCTCGTGCAGCTACAAGGCTACAGCCAGATCAATGTGGTGATGTTAGGCGACTTGCAGGATATTGCAAATCCATGAACAGACATTCGGGGTAGGTATTGAGCAGCATGTCACATTAGATAAAGTGATGATCCTCTATGAAGCATTTCGTAGACCCAACGGTGACGACGTAGCGGTGAGAGCGTACTATGTGAGGGTGGCGAGGCAGAGGACATGTAGGCGTCTCTCCCCACGTCATTGTCTGATGCAAGAAGCGACAGGCGTTTGATAGCAATACTATGTCACTTCGCGGGTGTCCTTGCCGATGGATCGTACTGCCCGTCTCCATAACAACGCGATATCCCTTGGCAGGCGATTTTGCGCTCGACGCACTGTGTGGCCCACGCTCAACCCACATCAAACAGCCCGCTCTACACCAGACCAGACCCTCACACCGCCTACACTACCCTTTTGGACATCCAGAAGACTCTCTTTGCTGTCAGTAACCACAAACATATACACAACACAATGGTATGTAGAAACCCCCTATCGCGCAGTCACATGGCTCCGCTCTCCACATTGGTTGGCTGGCTGGGTCGAGGTTGCCTCTTCAGCCGAGGGGGCAGCGACGAATGGGCAACAAACAACGGCGCTTGCTTCCCCTTGTGTGACATGGCAGTCCCGTCCTCCGCTCACTACACACGCTCGAATCCATCAACTGCGCAGCCCCTCTACACCGAACGAGACAGATTGTCGCAACAGACGGACAGCAATGGATAACATCAACCAGGCCTCCACAAACTACCGCGAAGCCTTCCAGCTCTTCGACAAGCGCGGAAACGGTCGTGTCGACCGCAGCGCACTCGGCGACCTGCTACGCGCGTGCGGACAGAACCCTACGCTTGCAGAGATTACCGATCTGGAGCGGGGCGTTGGTACAGACTGTACGTCTCTACACTCCCACCGAAGCATCTTGGAAGATAGCGCACCGCTAACACCACGGCTAGTCGATTTCGAGACCTTTTCCAAGATCCTCAACCGCCCCGGCGGCTTCCGCGAACCCTTTGACATCGAAGAATATATCCGCGGCTTCCAGGTCTTCGACAAGGACCGGTCAGGTTTTGTCGGCAAGGGTCAGATCAAGTACATCTTGACGAACCTGGGCGAGAAGATGAGCGAGGAGGAGGTGGACGAGCTGTTCAAGAGCACCATCGATGCGAGCAACAACGAGGTGGATTACAGGGGTGAGTCTACATTTTTATCCAAGCATGGATGAGTGGGAATGAGAATATGTGCTAACTACATCAACAGAGTTCGTCAAGACAATTGCAGAGAATTAGATTCCCGTCGAGTGTGCGCTTTATCTATCCATCTTCATCATCATTTTACGCGGCATGTACGAAACGGGTCACGGCTCCTGCATGTGGGATATCGGCGTTATCAGTTGTTCAACGGGTCTATACATTTCTTGGTATTTGCGATAGGGTGGCATGGAGTCACATAGCAAGTCAAGTCTGGTGAACAGGGAATTGAAACACTGTTAGTCTGCGTATCTTGACCTCTATGTAGCTGTGCTTCGAGTGCAGAGGCTTGAGGGTGTTTGTTAAAGTGGGTAGAAGCTAACATGTACAGTCATAACATGGTATTTTACAGGCGCAAGACATACACGGTGAATATGAAGACTGCTTCATTGGGCGCGATACAGCACTATAAACATAAAAGCTCGCTGAGCATATACAAGAATCAAAACCACCATGTCTTCCTCATTCAGAACCGGTGAGGGAGACGAACCCCAAAACTTCCACGATAAATCCCACTCGGAACCTGGCTTAGTTCTTGCTGATGTCACGAGCGTGACGACGAGTCTTCTTTCCACCCTTGCAGTTCTCAGCGTTGTGAGCCTCGCCGTTGCCGTTGCCGCTGCCGCTGCCGGTCTGGGGCGCAGGAGAAGAGACGGGAGAAGACACAGGAGCAGTGCCAGAAACAGGCGTAGCAACCGGCGCATCTACCGGCTCAGAACCACCCACAGACGCAGTGCCAAAGGTAGCGAGCTTAGGGCCGGGGCCGTTGACAGGGTAAGTCTTAGGACCAGACCACACGCTGAAGTTGACCTCCGGGTCGGCTTTCTTGTACACACCAGGAATCTTGACCAGATCCGCAGTAGGCAGCGAACCGTTTCCACCACTGACGCTCACCTGGGCGCATCCGTAGTAGAACTCGGCTTGTCCGCCATGCGCACCATGCAGACCAATATGCTCGGCGCGAACAAGGTACTCGCCATCCGGCACTCCCGCAGGAATTGTGAAAGTAACACGGTCCTTGCTCCACGTCGACCAAGCCACCGTCTTGGGGTCCGCTCCAGGGTTCACCATAGTCTCCTGGTGAATCTTGAACCAATCTCCAGAGCCATCATACGCACCAGCGGTAGTGGGTGCTTTGGACATGTACACCTGCGCGGGTCCCGGGTGCTCCATTTTCGCGCCCACACCGAGCGTCATAGCGAGCTCGTCGCCGGCGTTTACTTTGGCCGTGTTTTTGGCGCCAACGTTGGTCGCGCCGACGTTGCAGCGGAAGTCTGTGCTGTCGGGCGTGGTGTTGTCGAAGGTGTTGATCCATTTTGTGGGCATGTAGGCTATGGGACGCGTGTTGGCGCGGATGAAGTCTGGCGAGGCTTTGCCGTTTACAACGAGTTTGTCGAAGAAGTAGTGCGCAGATGCCATGGGCATCATGCTTGCGAGGAGTGCGAGCGCAGCGGATTGGTACATCATCTTGACTTGTTGAGGATGTCGAGAGGTTGTGTTGGAGGTTGCGCGGGGGGTTTTTTTGGAGCTGAAGGAGCGAAAGACTGGAGGTGAATGTAAAAACGAATGAACAGGCCAAGCTGTGTGATAGAAAGGCAAAAAAGCAAAGGTAAGTAGCGAAAGTGAACTGAAGCAGTGGTGGATGATAAAGAGAGGCAATACTCGTCAACTTTATACAAACTGCGCTGTCTCCACCTGCGTTCACTGCCAGGTCGAGCCCGCTATCGGAATTTTTCGAAATGCCATGGTCTGATTAACTAGGGGTTTGTTGAAACAGATTCTCCTCAAATGACCCAGTTTCTTGTGGTTTGTCTTGGCAGTCTCATCTACAGAGGTACTCGGGGGCGCTCGCACCTACCTTCTCTTGGCACTTTTCGATTCCTTCGCTAAATAGCGCGCGGGTGTGAAGGGTGTTGTGATACCATGATTGTTGGATCAAATCAATACTGCGCTGCATGGTCGGAAGTTCGATGGTAATTGTTCCTGTTGATAGTCCGTCTACTCACTGTAAGATCTGAGCTCTTCGGTTGCATTCATGGTCGTATTCATGGTCGTGGAAGCTTAGTGTGTTCCTGCGTCTTGGCGAACCTCGGGAAGGCGCTTATGGAATGAATGTTTGCATAAAGTCGTTTCACGCAACAACCCCGACTTATTACGAACCCAATCTACCTCTCGCAACACCTGTCTTCTCTCCTACCCATTTGCCTCTTAGCCCACTTTGCCGTATCCCACAACCCAGAAAAAAAGAGTAGAGATACGAACTGGAACGTACGGGAACGTTCACTTCTGCTCCTTTTCGCGTTCCCAAAAGTAGTTAGTTCCCGCTATCCTAACCGAAGGCTTGGGTTCCGCTTCCCAAGCCCTTGCCAATAGCAAGCGTCTCCACATAATAGATGAACGAGCGACAATGCGTTGCGAGAGACGTGGATCCAGGTCTACACCTGCATGGTCAGTGGTGGAGAAAACAGCATTCAAGATACGGAAAGCCAAGAGTTTCACGAAAACGGGCAAAGGAGCGGGAAAACGTTGTTTCACGTACCGCCCGGTGGCGCTGTACAAAGGGAACGGGGCATGTGGCGAGGTAGTAGTAGCTGGTGAACTTGCACCTATCAGTCGAGAAACGTGTCTCTGATATTTTCGAGTGCGAGGTACCTAGTCCTTCTGTGGGAGATTAACTTTATTTCGTCCGTCAGGCGTGAAGGACGCGGTATCTGTGGGTCGAGTGCTATGCTTACGTGCACGATTGAATGAGTGATCCTGGCCAGCGCTGGTAGTATGAACAGGTTTGAAGAATTTGACGAGAGTTGATATGTCGGTACAGTGCTTGCTTCTTGTTGGTACAATTGGCGTGTCTACAATTCCACATGCTCGCAGCACAGGGATGCCCTCTGCTCGCTTGCCGTGCCCGGTCATCATGCCCTCACTCCACCTTCATCACCTCTCTTCCCACGTCGTGTTTATTGCTTTCCCTGGACCTTGTCGGCGGCCTTCCTGACGTAGTCCCTGTATAGACGTTAGCCTCATCTCTCTCGATACCTCCATGGCTAGCCTCCACAGCCATATACACGGCTTGTAGTATGCCAATCCAGGTGGGTGGATGCGCACTTGACATAGCTCTCCTCCTCCTTGCTCTTGGCGTTGATCGGAGGCGAGGTCGGGTCCTCGACCTTCTTGCCGCCCATGGCGAGGAACGCGCCGGCGAATGTGGTAGTGAGGGTTGCGATCGCGAGCTATGAAGTCTCTCCGTCAGCTCAGTTGATCCTCTTCTAATGCTTGCGAAACACGCAAAAATCTTAAGTATCTTTCTAGAAAGCCATCACCATGCGCAATAGTATCTATAGTGCGCCGAAAGCTTCACCCAATCCCAATCGAACTTTTCCTCCAGATGTGTATTGGGGGCAACGTACGACGTGCGATCCGACCTGACGGCCAGCAATAGTGTACATGGCAACCATTTTTGCGGTTTATTTGTGATAATTCGCGGCCGGTAGAGGGTAGATGGGGCGTCAATGGATGGGTAGCGTGGAGTCGTGCGTCAGTGAAGTCGTTGCGCGGAGCTATGTCGGAAGAGTGGACGAGTCTTGGCAGGTGTGGCTGGTGCATGCTTCAGCCACAGCAATTTAGCGGAAGTGACGTGACGCCTGGGCCGAGGCCTTCCTTCTAGGCAGAGCACGACTCTACCTTATCAAACTCTAATATACTATCTTTTCTTTTCTTTTGTTCTAGCGGGAGCAAGAAGAGAAGCCGACTTAGCTGTTTAACATGACGAAAGACGATAAGAGCACGGAAGAAGTCGACGGTGTTCCGGTAGAGAGGAATGGCACAAGACCAGATTTCAGTGTCCTGCCAGCTAGGAAAAAGTTGCCAAAAGAGATTCAGGATACATTAAATGACGAGGAGAAGTTGTGGGAAGTTCTCTATGATGGCGAGTGAGTACTCCTCCCATCCCACCACCTCTCAACCACAATCACAAGAACCACAGCTAAGATGATTGCAGAGGCTCAGACACAACCGATACCTCCCTCCGCTATGCCGCCTACGCCTCGCGCATCCGCACCATCATGCTCTCCGCCCACCGCTACGTAGCCTACACCTCCGATATAGGCGAGTCTTTCCGCCCCATCGCCCACCCATACCTCATCAAGGGCGCATACGGCATATCATGGCTCTACCTAGCCGGCGACGTCTCCCATGAAGGCTACAAAGCATATTGTCGAAACCAACACACCCTTCACCCGGAGAAATACTTGGATGAGAACGGCAACGACACGGCTGCCACGGGAAAGAGCAGTGCGGTAGGTATACTTGGCAAGGTTAAAGAATTGGCAAAGGGTGCGACGAGTACGGAGGGTGTCAAGTACAGTAACGAGGGCAGTGTACTCACAGGCGGACAAATCGTTGCAGGGCACATACCGGCTATCGAGGACTACCGCGCTGTTATGGCACAGAGAGCTGTGTTCCAGGCTGTTGCTTCCATGGGTCTGCCCGCTTTTACTGTACACAGTATCGTCCGCTACTCTGGACGCGCGTTGAAGGATGCGAAGAATAAGACGCTGAGGACGTGGGGTCCGATTGGCGTAAGTACCTACAGTGCCTAAGTGGCTTCGGAATGGTATTTTGCTGACACTACATAGCTCGGTCTCGCAGCTGTTCCCTTCCTCCCATACATCTTCGATGAACCGGTCGAGCATGCGACGGAATGGATCTTCTACAATGCGTTCAAAGCTATTGGTGGGGAGAAAGCGGTCGAGGGTAGGCCGGTTACTGGGGCGAAGGAGTTGAGGCAGGAAGAGAGTCAGTCGAATAAGCTGAAGAAGGAGTTGTGATGTAGGATCTGAGATGATGCGACGAAAATGGTGGTGTTACGGCGTTTGAGTCAACTTTCTGTGATTGCTTGTTACGGAGCACGCGATCCGCTCAGTATGAATGTATATACCCTCTTCACTTCATGAAGACGTTTTCTTCTTTCATAGGTGAACGTACGCCAGACTTCCCATTTCAGTCGAATGTAGATATGCGTGCGCTCTTAAATGACGCTGCTCCATTGAATTATACAGTGGTATCTTAAGAGATGAGGACAACAAAAGACTTCTTGCCAGATGAATCGCCACATGCGACGCAAAGGCCAAATTTTCGTCGTTGGCCTCACTGTCGTAGTCGTGTACTGATCCGTGTGCACGCAACCTACATACCACAAGCCTTCGTGAAGACCCTCAAAAGCTCCTGGAAGTTACATACATTCATGCTCTCAAACACGTCTTTCTGCGCCAACTTCATATCCGTGATGCGCGGGCTCTTGATGCCGAATGCAATCTTGGCCAGCAATCTAGCATCATCGCGGACCGAAATTGTGTTCAGCAGTTTCTGGACCTTGACTGGGTCCGGAAGTTGAGGTGGTTCATTTGGAAGGATGACCTGTTTGCCGGTCTCGCACCAGGTGCAGTGTCCGCACACTTCTGAGACGTCGGAAGATTCGCCAAAATAATCCGCGATTGCGCGTGAGAAGCAGCGTTTGCTTGTGATGAGGTTGAGGAGGGATTCTGTGCGTGCGATGTTTTGCTTTTCGGTGGCTTCCATGGCCTCGTCGAGTTGTTTGATGATGGCGTCGATTTCCTTGGGGGTAGAAGGTAGAGGGCGCTCGAGGCGGAACGTGTTTTCAACGCCTTGCTTCTCGAGCTGAATAGTGCCGCGGTCGTTCCACTCATCTAGTTTGCGTACGAGATCTGCTCGGGGGATGCGGGTAGACTTTGCAAGTTCCTCAAGCGCGATTTGGGTCCATTTTGGTCCCTTCTTCCCCGGAGCTTTCTTGATCGCGGAAGCCGCCGGTGACGCATCCCTGGACAGAGCGTTTGCGTCCTTCACAGAATATTTGTAGTTATTGTAGATGGCTCCAGCGGCGCGGAACAGCTTAAATTTCAACTCCATTTGAGCGTACAGAATGCCGAGAATCGTAGCTTTGATGTCCGTCTCCTTGCTTTGAGTATACAGTGACAGCGTGAATGTATCTCCAGCCTTGAGATTTGCATGGGCGGGCGAACATATATCTTCCAGTAACAATCTGAGCGAGCGCAGCGATGGTCGATCACCGTACGTGAAGATGTTCCTGAGGTAGAAGTCTTTTGTCGCAAGATAGAACATGCAGACACTGGGTTTTCCGTCTCGACCTGCTCTGCCTATCTGCTGGCTGTAGGACTCGATGCTGTCCGGTATGTCGAAGTGGACGATGCTGCGAATATCCGGCTTATCGATGCCCATGCCGAATGCGATCGTAGCGACGACAATCATGTCGCTGCTGACTAGGAAGTCATCCTGAGTTTTGCCCCGTATGTCCGGCTTCATGCCCGCGTGATAAGGTCTGGCCCTGAAGCCTTTGGCCGTCAGTTCCACAGCTAGTGTCTCCGTCGTTTTTTGGAGCGTCACGTAGACGATAGTGGGACCCGGGTACTTCCTGAGATGTGTGAATAGTTTCGCTTTGTAATCGGTATCTTTTGTGTTCGCCTCAGCAAGAAGGCGTAGGTTAGGTCGATACATGGTCGTTCTGAACAGGCCTTCCTGTGGTATCGAGAAGGCATCGCGAATGTCATCAGCAACCTTGGGTGTTGCGGTAGCTGTTAAACATACGACTCTTTCAACTTTTGCTTCTTCGGCAAATCGTGCGATCTTGAGGTAGTCGGGGCGGAAAGAATGACCCCATTCGGAGATGCAATGAGCCTCATCGACGGCAAGCAATCGGATACCTCCGGGAAGATCTTTGAGTGAGGCGGTGAAACCTTCGTTATTCAGTCGCTCTGGGGCGCAGTATATCAGGTCTAGACGGCCATTCCTGAGATCGTCTTGGGTGACCAGATACTGATCTCGAGTGACTGAGGAGTTCAGGACTGCGGCTTTGATGCCACGGCGCAAAAGAGCATCGACTTGATCTTTCATCAAAGCAATGAGCGGCGAGATGACAAGGGTGAGTCCGCTCTGTCCCGGTTTCCGGTAGCCAAGCTCCTCATCCTGATATCGAAATGCCACAGCAGGAACCTAGAAACGTCAGAGAACTGTCATTACACGATAGGCTTACTTACCTGGTAGCATAGACTCTTGCCGCCCCCAGTAGGGAACACGACGACTGCGCTGCCGCCTTCGATCAGTCGTGTGATGGCTCCTTGCTGCTCTAGCCGGAAGCCATTGAGACCGAAACGTTCTCTGAGGATCCTGTTCGCGAGCACTATGCTAGGCGAAGGTGCTGTCTTGAGGTCGTTCCCAGTCTTCAATCGCTTGCTTGAAACGGTTGCCTCTTCGCTGTCGGCGTGATCGAGATCGCGCTTTCCACTAGGTACGACCGCCGTGGTGGCTGCTGCGAAGTCATCTTCGTCCTCGAAGGAGAACCCAAACTCGTCGTCGCTCATTGCTGCAAGGGCTGAAAAGGTGCCAATATGTCAATGGTGAGTCCAGGTAATCAGCGACAAGATGAGCGGTTGACTGAAGTGAGGGGAGAAGGGAGGGTGGAGCTAGGTCGCGACTGCCGCCGCGTAGTGCCAAGAGCGGGCGGGAATCGCGAGAACGCGAAAGTCACATGACGAACTTCCACCCCGCCCATTCACGCCTTCCAAGGCTGCTCTAGAATGTGAGATCGACCGCCACGCGTCCCGAAATGATAATGAACCATATCGATTTTGGCATGCGCTACCACAATACAAGCCATCGCTGTCGTACTTTTTTCTGTCCAGGGTCCCTAGGTACTTTTTCACCGTTCTTCATCAGCGTGAGGCTTGCACACTCGCATCCGTGAAGAGAGCGCATGTGCATGCAATCCATATATTCCGGGACGCAGAATGCCATCGACAATCTTTGCGCGAAGGAGTAAATTCAGACTTAGACTGTCATCGGAGTCGAGACCGAGTTAGTGGCATGAACGTGTCAGGACGCTCGCCTGCGCAACCAATCGCGAACAGCTTCGACCACTGCTCCTGCGCTCTAAGTCAATCAGGCGATGCGGCCATGGAGCACTAGAACGGTCCTTCTCAAACTCCATTCTAATACAGAATGGACCATGTCTCAGCCACCCGTACCTCTGCACGCCGCCGCGATTGGGTTATCAAGCAAGGTGCCCAACTTCCGCAGAGAACCTCCTGCTGCCCTACTGGCTTGGAGTACCAACCTGACGGCTTCACTACCCTGTCGATCTTGTAAAGTGAGCTGCCTCTTGACTTCTCCGTCGCCACCTAATGTCGACAACTTTTGAAGGGCTACCGCTGAGCACCGCCGCTTCTATCTCCACTTCGCAACCGCACCTATACCTCAGGTTGATCGCTCAACCAACAGCTCGTGCATATTTCACCATCTTCAACCGCTTACCCGAAACGAATGCGCCGATGCATTAAGACTTGGGAGCATTTGAAAGTATTCGGGATGCCGTCCACCGCCCCTTCTCACTTACGCCTGCTGGACTTGGAGGAACTGGAATCTGACACCGCACCACTTTTCGTCATCAGGACAAGAAAATTAGCCCTAGAATTTGACTTTCTATTTCGCAATGAGGCATTCCGGAGACTCCGTATCTACTATGCCATAACGGCGCAAGACAAGGCGGCACTCCTTTTCCAAACATGGGCGCAAGCCTTGAGCAATTTCGAGCCGCGGTATGAATTCGCCGGCAGGATATGGTCTGCGGAGATAGCTGGAAGAAAGGGGGATTGGAAGATAGTCAAGGTGATAACGGCTGCAGCAGAAGAGCAAGATTCACGTGCAACCACGGAGGACTCGGCAGACACTGGACGATGTCCTCATTTCAAACGTTCGAAAACGGAAGTTTCGGGATTACTCCAGCGCGGAAAGATGGCACGACTCATGGGTCTACCTCGATTGAACCTGACAGCGCGATGGGAAAGTATTCAAACGATGATGGAGATGAGCGACGTTGGTGTTTTCGAATACAATCCCAACGGAACACTAATGCATGCAAACGAGGCATGGTATAGGTTGAGGTACGTGCATTCGAGCGGTTGGGCGTATCAAGTTCGTATTGACAGCCCATAGTTCACATCCTAGAGACATTCCAGACCATGTCGAGTACTCTTTCATGGATCTTGTTGTGCTTGAGGATCAGGCCCTCGTTATGCAGATGTGGAACACACTGTCGCAAGGTAACGCGGTCACCTTTGAGATGCGTTGGAAACCGTATGCAGGCACCAGCGACGCCGCACAGTGGGTATTGTCGGCTTGTGTGCCCGTGTTCGATGATGACGGGAAGTTGATCAGTATTGCTGGCAACACAATAGATATTAACGCACAGAAGAAGTCGCAAGCAGCTGCACAGGCCCAAGTTGAGGCACTCGAACAAGCCAGATTGGCGGAGATGAAGTTTGCGAGGTTCGCTCAGCTTTCGCCTACCGCAATCTACATATATGTCCCAGAATCCGGTAAGCGAACCTGACGATGTTTTTAACGTTTACTAACAAATAGCTCAGGCATGAACTTCGCCAACGATCAGTTCTTTGAGCTTACAGGCCATGCACATGCTCCAGTGAACCAATTCGAATGGTTCAATCTCATATTAGAGGAAGACGTGGAGAGAGTCAAACACACGCTCGAGGGCGATAAGTCCAACGGCGTGCAGTTCCGTCTGAAGAAGACGTGGATCAACCAAGACGGTATAAGCTCGAATATCTGGGTGCAGAGCTCCAGTTATCCTGAACTTGATGAGAATGGGAAGCTTATTAGTATGACCGCTATTCAAAGTCTCATTGACAACCGCTAACAAGCACAGGCATTATGGGAACATTGTTCGATATATCGCAGTTCAAGTGGGCAGAAAGCGTGCAACGTCGGCGAATTAAAGAGGCCTTGGAAGCAAAGCGACAGCAGGAGAAGTACGTACCATGATGCTGGTACACTCACCGCCGGTAGCTGACTCAAATAGCTTCATCGACATGACTTCCCACGAGTTGCGCAACCCGCTATCTGCGGTAGTACAATGCGCCGATTCGGTCATCGCTTCGCTCCAACAACTGCCGTTACGGCAACTCGCTGCATCATCCCTTGAGTCCGACGTCTCCAAGATAGAGGCTGAAGTTTGGAGCTGTCTCGATTCGCTACAGATCATCGTCTCCTGTTCAATCCACCAGAAACGTGTTATTGATGATGTACTCACCTTATCTAAGCTCGACTCCAACCTGATCCTGATAACACCTATGCGCGTACAGCCCAACATCGTGGTATCGGACGCAGTAAAGATGTTTGATGTCGAATGTAACCAGGCGGGCATCAAACTCAGCTTCCGATTAGACGAGACTTTCCAGGGTATGGAGTGGATGATGCTCGATCCGTCGCGTTTGCTACAAGTCCTTATCAACCTACTGTAAGTTTTGATCTTCTCCTTGCTTCTTTTTTTGTCAAGCTGACATTGGTAGCACCAATGCTATCAAGTTCACCAAGGACCGACCGAAGAAGGCTATTACCGTAACTCTTGGAGGATCCTGGACCCGGCCACCAAAGTGTTGGCAAGCCGTCACCTTTACTGACGAAGACCGGCCCAGAATCGACGTCACCAAAAGGAAAGAATGGGGCGACGGCCCGGAAGCGTTTCTCTGGCTGAAGGTCTCAGACACGGGATGTGGTATGACCTTGAATGAGCAGAAGAAATTGTTCTCGAGATTCTCTCAAGCGACACCTCGGACACACGTAAAGTACGGCGGATCCGGTCTCGGTCTGTTCATCTCCAAATCTCTCACAGCCCTTCAGGGTGGTGCGATTGGTGTAAAATCCGATCGAGACATAGGCTCAGTTTTCGCCTTCTTCATCAACACGCGCCTCGCGCATCCACCAGCTAACCAGGCCACCGCTCCCACAGTAAAAGCCCGGCCTGCGGTCCCGCGCAAGTTGACGGGCGAAGAAGCCATGCAAAAGCTCAATCTCAACGTTTTGATCGTGGAAGACAACCTCGTCAACCAAAAGGTGCTCAAGAAGCAGCTGCAGAAGTTTGGTTGGAACGTTAGCGTTGCAGGAAACGGCCAGGAGGCGTTGGACTGGCTGAAAGACAGTGTGTACTGGCAAGGCCCAGAGGGGGAAAAATCTGATACAAAAGCAACAACGGACGATATCACGGACACGAAGAGCAAACACGAACTCGACATCGTGTTAATGGATATTGAGATGCCCATCATGGACGGTCTGACGTGCACCCGCCGCATCCGCGATTACGAACACCAGGGTCTTCTCGCAGCTCCTCTACCTCCGTCTGGACTGCATAGAAGAATGTCGTCGTTTTCAGTATCGCCCATTTTGTCAGAAAAGGAGTTTGACTTCTCCGTCGAACAAGCGCAGGAGCAGATTCTTCGGCTTCCGATACTGGCTGTGAGCGCTAACGCGCGCATGGAGCAGGTTGCGCAGGCCCTTACCGCGGGGATGGACGATGCTATTTCGAAACCTTTCAGGATACCAGAGTTGTGGCCGAAGATACTGGAGTTGGTTAAGAGGGCCTCGGATAATGCAGGTGCGCAATGATGGTAGTTAATCTGGGCGTATTTTTCTGGACTCTGGTTCTTTAAGCGCCGTCTTTGGATAGGAGTTGCATTTCTACACAACATGGGCAAGGGGCGTGAGCGCAGATGTATCTCAGCGTTTAAGAGAAGTCGATCTGTTCAACAACATGCGACGAGAGGTGCGTATGTGTTCGCGAGGCTGTTTGGTAACGCTGGTTTCAAAATGTGTGCTTCCTTTGACTGTGACTGGGTGATGTTGAGGTAGTCGATGCGAACCGCTGCGGCACGGATCGGCGGCGCGTATGGCTTCAAGGAATGCTTCATGGCTTGCTGGTCGCCTTGCTTTAAAGGCAGGACCAAAGCCAGGAAAGGTATGCAAATCCAAACCTCCTCCTACCGATATTCTCAAACAACGACCTTCAACGTATTCGCTTGTGCATACACTCCTCCAAGACCTTCCTCCTCAAAATAGCTTTCTCGGCTAGTCATTCCGCTTTCTACATCTCACACCGCTCGAGCCGCAAACATGACACCCACCAATAGTTTCACTAGTGCAAAGACGCACTGCGAGATGGAGAAGTGCCACGTTAAATTCGTTGCTGAGACGAATACTTTCCCCTTCCGGTGCAACAGCTGCCGAAAGTACGTTCAGGGCTGAACCTCCGACCACTCCCGCCTGCAAGTGGAGCACTGACAATACCAGAACCTACTGTCAGAATCATCGACTTGAAACCCTACATAGATGCGCAAAGGCCGGGGTAGAGGCAACAAGACGCCCGTTCGGGTGCCCTAGGTGAAAGATGGGGCGGGGTGTGGATTTGGACTATGTTTGTTGCGGACACATACAAACACAGTGGTTGCTTAGCCTGTTTGGGTTCCTCGTACTCGGATAGATGGTATGCTCGTAATATACATCTGTGAAAGGATCAGGGGCGTCGTTATTGCACCTTAGTTAAACCTTGGGCTTGGGAACGCCAGGACCCATTATCCAAGCAGGCGGCTTTTCATGACGCGAGGCAATATGCACAAGAAACGTGTGTTTACATCTTCACATGCGCTGCTAGCATGCATGCATCGCGTTATTTTTCGTGATGATTCCTCGAAATGTGCAGCTTTGATGCCCGTGCGAATATAACGACGAGGCGGCAGTGCAGGTGCCAATCCACCAACAAAGCGCCGGCCCGGGCGGCGGCGTCATGCACATGTCCTACCAACCTCACCACACCACACCCCATACCTCGGCCTACACCCGCAACGTCTCTTCATGCCGGCGATATGATACGCACCCTCCCCTCCACAGCCCTACTCTTAGCATGGACGCAGCTTACACTAGCCGGCGACACGATAACCCAAGGTCGGATCAAAATCCAACTCTTCGCCGCGCCGTCGTTTCTGTCGGAAGTCAGCGTCGACGCGTATAATAACATTTGCTTGTCGCTGGATAATAACCTGTTAGTCCCCCTTTCACCACGACCAGGGAAAAGGAAAAGGCAAGTCGGCAAGAGTACGCTAACTAACAAACGGTGATTTAGGATCGACGGACGCGTTCAATCTATCCTCGTAGGCGGGCACGATGTCGGAACAGTGCTGCAGAGGGATGATTTCTGGAATTGCCGCTTCTACGAGTAGGTTGTGTGTGAGGGTGGTTGACTGATGGGGATTCGCTGACAAAAGATAGTAACTACGACTGCAAAGGCGACGACAACCTACAAGCCTTCCTCGCGGTAGCCGACGGCGTGAACAACCTCGCGAGTGTTGGGTGGGGCACTAGGATACACGGCTTGCGGTGTCGGAACTCTGCGCCGGGGGATGACTGAGTGTGAAGTGATTGCGGGAGAGGACATCGGAGAAGCGACACCATCGGATGACATCCGGGCAGCGACTACAAAGGCAGTGGAGACACCAGCCGTCCCACGTACGACTGCGAACAAAGAGGCGAGGCAGTTTGTTGACGAATTTGATGTATACCCAGGGCATGCAGATTGCTGCATATTGGTAGGGAATGAAATTCAGGCTGGGGTTTGGGTACTATGCTAGGCCAACACTGAGCCTGAAGCATGATATGGCGTTCGAAGTGCTCGACATCGCCTCACTTTTATGAAGAGCAGGAAGTTCTATGCATATAACATGATACATAGCTCACCACTGTCACTGTAAGGTGGCTCGCATGTATCGAGGAAGTCACGATGCCACCGTGTGTATGCGGAGTTGCTATGTCAAGCCGCGCACCAAGTCGTGTTGTAGTAGACAGCCACTTAAGCATTTGAACGTTAAATGGGTTCCATCCGTATCATCATAACTCTTGGGTATCTCCAGCGCGAAAACCGGTTCGCATACGGCATGTTAAACAATTCTCCGTGCAATGCCTCTCTCCTACCACCCCTCACAGATCAATCATGTCCGGCGCCTCCCCCGACCCTACACCCCGCAACAGCACGATCATATTCCCACTTCTACATGGCTCCCCAATTTTCTCGCTGAACTTGAGTAGCCGTCCACCCTCCACATGGAAAACACGCAGCTTCTCTTCCTCGCCGCCGCCCCGGTTGTTCACGTTCTGGACTTGCAGCGCCTTGGCCGCCATGTCCAACACGCGTCCCACCGTCCACTCCGTATTATAGTAGAATTTGCCCGTCGGGAACTTCGCTTTCGTAGTATCGGCCGACGCTTCGACGTGGAGATATATCCGCTTCTCCTGCGGTACGCTGGCCTCGCCCTTGGCCGTCCGCTTTAGCGCGTTGAGCTCGACTTGTGCTGTTGCCGCCGCTGATGAAGAAGAGCTCTTGACCATGCCTAGGAAGCCGGACTTCTTAGGCGCGCTTCTGCGTTTCTCATCTTCTTGCCGCTTATTCTCGGCCCAGAGCTTCAGCTTTGTGAGCGCCGACTGGCTGCGCGCTTGGAGGGTGTTTTGCGGACGCGCACCAATCGGGGTGAGGTTCTTGCAGCTGTGCTCTTCTTCCATGCGGTGCTTCAGGCAGTAGTGCCGGTTGCATCGTGCGCAGTGGACGCTCGTAGTGTAGATGAGTGTCTTGCAGGCGGGGTCTGAGCATTGCTGATCACGGTTGTGCAGCGACGGTTTCGGGAATGAGGAAGTGTCGGTATGCGGGGCCTGGTTTGCGCTTAGCCGTGCCCATTTGCCTTCTTTGGGGCATTTGTGTGCGTATTCGGTTCGGTGGTCTAGACAGTAGGTTCTGAGGCTGGTTAGTATGCTTGCAAATACAGCGTCATGGTAGATTTGGCGCACCCTCTACAGCTTCCGCATATGAAAGGTAGGAGGTCTAGTACATGGCAGTATTCCATCTGGCAGTGCGCCCCAATCGCTTCTACGTCGCCCTTCGTGTCCGTGAAGCTCGAACCAGCTGAACCTTGGGTGGATGCCATGTTTCCGGCGCAATTTGAAAACGTTATAAGATAATAGTGAATATGGGCTTAGAAAACAACTTGGTTAGTGAAAGCGCGCAAAGGCCAGGCTTAACAAGCACAAGAGGCGTGCAGAAGGCGGCCGTCTGGGGCAACTTGAGCTGACGACTGCTAGTCGGAATGGGTATGATTAGTTCCAAGTGGCACTAGCGTCAGGGTCCAACGCTAGATGAGCTCACCTGCATGGCTTGCTTCACCCACCATTCATCCCACATGTCAGTGGATGTGCAATTTACTTTTTCTTCATGTAGATAAACTACGTCTTCCTTTCAGCGAACCATGAAGCGCTGTATAGCTGCCCGAGACGGTACGCGCCGCCGGGGCGTCTGTTCCCCTCAAGGCTATGCGCTGCGGCGCAGGCGACAGTGTTTCGAACGAATCGCCTGTGCCTTTTAAGCTAACAGGGCAGCATGGCTGTGGTTTCATAAGAGTTAAGGTTATAAAGCCCATCGTTTTCGTCTTCTATTACCCGCGGCAGTTACCGAATAGAGCTCGGCGATGATCCGACTCTTGCGGAAAGCTTCTGTGAAGTTCTCGCGTCAGCTAGGGGCTTGCAGTGCTCAAATCCGAAGGATATAGTGTACGCATTTCTGGGGCACCCGGCGGCTTTCAAGCAACGTCGGTTGGATTTTTTACCCTACTACTGGTACCCCCGTAACTTTTACAGCGGAAGGCCGGCTATCATTCAACCCGACTACAGCACAGATACTTCCATCCAGGATGTATGCTTTCAGCTAGCTTTCACTATGATCGAAGAGCTTCATCTGGGGACGGAACTACTACGTCATTTCGGACACAATGAGCAAACGATCGAGGACTATTTGCCGTCCTGGGTGCCCAGATGGGATATCCAAGAAGCTTGCACGTTTCCACCTGCAGTAAGAGCCTCTTTTTTAGCATCATCACGGTTTCAATCTACTCCTTTTGAGGTGATGTTGGACACCGAAGACGCATCACTGGGCCTCAAAATCAAAGCGGTCTTACTCGACACAGTACTCTTCTGGTGCCGATTGCCAACACCACGGTACTTCGCTATCATACCAAGTAGCGACGTAGAGCTTGCTTGGTCTCTCGAACCGGGATTCTCGAACCCAGTGGAAGAGATGTGCGACTCACTGGATGAGATACGACCATCACTTCCCAACCCGCACTACCACGACGCACAAAGTCTTGCTGCTACCTTCACTGCTGGTGTGACTCTTAACCGTGGTATCGCTCCGGACGGCGCAGAAACGGCGATGACTCGAAACCAGAACCTCCAAGACTTCTGCGCCTACCGTCGTGCAAAAGCCATGAATATCCCTAAATCCAAGGTCGTCGCAGACGATATGACCCGAAAAAGCGCTCCTCAAGGCGACCCCAATCGATACTTGCGCAACCTCTAGTGCGCCGCCCCGTGTAGAACTTTCTTCGTCACACATGATGGACGATTAGGGCTAGGGCCAAGGATCACCAGAGGCAGAGACCAAATCTGGCTTCCTATGGGCTCGGAGATGCCTTTCAAGCTTCGGCCTGTTGGCGACGGAACTTTCAAGATCCTCGGTCAAGTTTATTTAGATGGTGTGCTGTGCGGGGATGATGTGGCGGGCTTGACGGAAGACAGTTTTTAGGATGTCACGCTGGTGTGAACATATGGGCTTGTTGGTGAAGTCGACCCTTGCACCGAAATGCAGGCGGTTAGATGTTTGCTCGAGCAAAGCCAGATTATCCATGCGCACCCAAAAGAGGCGCATACTTCTTCTAATTTTGTTTCCAGGCAAAGGTTCTGCAGGAAGCATGGGAACTGGGGCGGTAGGCCCATTAGTGCCATAGACACGCTTTCACCAACAAGCCCGCAAGCTATTTGTAACTCTGGCTACCACGAACCATGCAAAAGCAAACGCTAGCTACCCGGAGGCGCCATATGAACAATGCTAGTAATCTGGGGAATAGTGGGTCCAAACATCTCGCTCCGACGACCGCCGCTCCCAGGCTCCGGGTAGGGTCGAAAACTCCTCTTTCACTCCTATGTCAATGGGGCAATTGGGATGGAGACAGAGTACGGGCGTTGGATGGGCTTGCTGCCGAAGCTCTATATAATCTTGCACTCGGTCTCTCTCCAGTCTCACCCACGCAGCACCTTGACACGACCGCGCCCTAAATCAACTCTGGACTACATCCTCAAGCTTAACCCACACACATTACATATTCCACTCAACTCTTAACCAAAACCATGGCGTAAGTTCGATCGCAAAACATGAGGGGAAAGTACTGACGATACTTAGTCGCGACATAAAGCGGAAGCGCGCCTTCAGTCCTTCAGACAAATTCGAGCCTCAGTTACAGAAATCTCCGTGCCCCAATCGTTCCTCGAAGTGAATCAAGGGCCGAACAACCAACGCGGATGCTCAGCCAATGAAGCGTTCGGCCCGAGTTGCGAAGCTGTCTCAGAACAAGGAAGCTGCTCGGCAGAAGGCAGGCGATGAGAGCCTGAATTTACGGCTGCTTAGGCTTACAGGTGGTACGTACTGATCATGGTTCACTTTTAAGTTCAGTTTGCTAACCCAACTGCCAGAAATCCGTAACCTCATCTACGAGCTGTGTCTTGAGACCAGGAAAGTCCAGATGTGCCACGACAATCTCATTCCCGAAAAGCCATTCGAGAGCCATGCTCCTAGTCGAGCTCTTACACAAACCCCCCAGCAAGTTTAAGCCGAGTTCCTGAAAATCTACACGCGGACCAAAACTATTCGCATTCATATTCTCGATCTGCAAGCCTATATGGACACTTGGCTTAAAGTCGCCCTAAGCGGTACGCTCATCATCGATGTGAAAAAGCTCGACAGTAAGCGGGTCGGAGCCTATTTCTCTGCTAGCGGCTACTAGTCGGATGACCTCACACGTCTCGTCGGTATGCGGAAGGCAGATCCCGACTTCAAGTTCGTTCATCGACCGCCTCCGCAAGCAGGGTCCTTTTACTGCACTGGATCCTCCTCATCCTCCGAAGAAAAACCTATGTGGTATCGAGGACGCTATCAGCAAGATCTTTTTCCAGGTGTGGAGTTGAGCCACCGTTCGAATTAAATTTCAGCCGAAGGACGGATTCGAAGCTTTCTGGGTGGCTACTACTGCTGAAGTTGGGCGAGAATATCATACGGGAGAGAAACGCGAGTCTCTGTGCCAATGGGTGGCAGAGATTATCAACGAGAGTGGGGCTTTGTTAAAAGATTTGAATGCGGTAATCTACTCAGTCCTATTCAAGGCCTTCGTTACCAAGCTGCTCTCCAGTAAAGGTGGCTACTCAACTTTGAGTACAAATCAGAGATGCGGGGACTTTAGGAAGAAAGAACACTCATGTTCGGTTTACACTGAACAAAAGTTATTCGCAGCTGCTAATGGGCAGTGGTCCGTAGATGAATGGGCTCATGACACCTGTACTTCTAGAAGGGGTGACGATGAAGTAACGGGAGATAAAAATTTAACAAAGCAAACGCACATGTATCAATTACGTGACCTTATAGCCTGCTGATGTCTTTTAATACAAAAATATGGGTTTATGGGCATACCCTCGGTTGTCTGCATCGAACTCCCAAATCGTACGTGGTAGAGGATGAGCTGCGCAGCCAGCTGGACTCTACGCGTCGGAATTCTGAGTTACACAACTGAGCCTATCTCCCATGTAGTTTGATCCCAATTTGCAAGCACAGGCATCTTTACTTCTCAGCCACCATTCAACCTATCCCACACCTTTTTTCCAGATTTGTCGTAGAAGACGCATATCCAACCATACTGGCGCAGCATCCAGCGAACATCCACCCAGGCATGCAGGTTCGAACATGTGCATGTCTCAGCAACCAAAGGCGTCAGCCAACTACTTTCACTGTCGTCAAGGACAGTCGCGTTACCGACAAACAAAGCCCACAAGAAAACCGCGTTGTTCCGCTCTAGTGTCGCAGCATAGTTCTGAATTGCGCGTCGTAGGAGGCTGGATAGGAGGTCGTATTTTGTTTGGTTGTGCCCATACTCTGGCATGAGGGTCGTCATGATTGCAACGAGACTCAGGTGTACTAAGTTATTGAGTGGGTCAAGAGTGCGCTGGTGTCCGAGCGGAGCGAAGTGAAGCAAACGATGGAGACGTACGGCCACGGCATCTGCGTAGTCCATTGGATCTAGCTTGGTGTCCTCGCGTGTGTCGTTGAGAGATTTGGTAAAGCTCGCGATATCCAGAAGTAAATCCAGGATTAGCGGGCTGATTCCAGAGTACAAAGCAGCGCTGCCGTGCCTCAACTGGAGTGCTTGTCTGTTGCTGGACTGAATCAAAGCAGCACTTCCTGGGGCATCCTTCAGACCAAAGATAGGCAGCGAACCATTCTGGAGCGCAAACTCAATGGCCAGCCTAAACACCTGTAAGCTTCACTCACCCACATCTAACATGAGACGCAAAAAACATACCTCCAAGGTTTCTGCGCCAACCCCCGATTATCCCTGCTCAACCTCCGCAACCCCCCTCTTAATTTAATCATCTGCCTCAAGCCCTCAAAATGCACCAACCCAACACCCTGCTGATGATGTATAAGATGGTAAATAGCAAGAACAGTAACAACAGCTATAACCTTATCCGAACAAGCTTCTAGGCCCGAGAGCCGCTCATTGACTAGTCTGTAAGCATTGGAGATGTGTGTCAGGGCTTCAGAGGAGGGTTTGAGCGTACTACCCAGGCTATGTGAGAAGGAGCTCGATACTGCCAGGACGCAGTATAGATCTTTGGTTGGCGTTAGTTTGGGAGAGGGGGATAAGCTAGGGAACTTAAGAGAGGATCTTACATGCTTTGTCTTCGAGCACGTATTGGAACCATATGTACGTCGAAAGATCGACTTCGATGCAGAATTCGGATGGATAGAGCACTTTACCAATTTCCCACAGTCCTTTTGAAGTAATGAGCTTGGACATTAATATGTGATTGCATCGGTTACGTACCTTGGTATATGGATCTTCTTGAATTTGGACCGATGTTGTGCGGAAAAGAGGTCAGGGTTAGATCGTTCCAGAGTAGGTGTTTCAAATCCAGGGGGTTTCTTGAGTAGAGCGCGATGGCTTCTAGCTGAAGTCCTGCTGGTGATGCGGATTTTTGGGCGTCGCACTGTGTTATGCTGGACTCTTGTAGTCTCCTCCTTGGTGGGCGCGGCCTCCCTGCATTCCTGCCTTTCATTACGTGAGATCGGATCAGCCGCCGCTCTTGCGGGCCTATCGTCGTTTCGGTGATGAATTGGAGAAGCATTTCTGATAGCGCTCAGTTGCGCCTACTACCTAGTTGGTGTCTCTGTTGAAGTCTCTTTGTGATTGGAAGAGAACAGGGGCCGCTGGGTGATAATTCCGACGGTTTTTCCGGACTAAAGTTCTTAGAGAACGCCCCGGTTGGAGATCCGATTATCCTTTGTTTGAGGAGAAGACAAATGTTGTTCGTCTGCCGGAGCGTCACCTGTATGTCAGCTGCACTATTCCTAAATAGGATGCCAATCTCTGATTGGCCTTTAGGTGCTTCAGCGAATTGGAGTGGGCGAGATCGAAGCACGTCCTTTTCATGCTCTCAGGAGCTCACCCATTCTTAAGTTTCCATGGAAATCGAGGACTTAGACAAGCTGGATACAGCTCAAATTGCTGTTATCTCCATTGTAACCCCACTCAAGGCGCTCGAAGTATTTGTCCGCATTCCGTGTCCCTCATATATAGCAGGCTACCTTCCAGTGTATGATATCGTCCATCACAAAGGTTTCTTATTTGCACTTTCCATCAGGAATACCCTCCAAATTAGCTTTCCCAATATCCTTCACGTCCTGATAGTCGATTCAGTTGTTTTACGTCTTTACCTTTCACTACGAAACCCGGGCGGACACAGACAAACGACATGTCTATGCTGCAGGTCTTCGCCGAACAGTACACCAAGCTACCGCTTCTAGTAGACTCATCAACGTGCTCCGGAAAGACCTACGTTGTCACTGGCGCCAACATTGGTCTCGGTCTCGAGACCGCTAGGCATCTCGTCCGCTGCTCAGCCTCGCGCGTCATCCTCGCCGTACGTAACATCGCCGCAGGGGAGGCTGCCAAAGCCGATATCGAACGCACGACAGGCCACAAAAACGTCGTAGAAGTGTGGCATCTTGACCTTTCCTCTTTCGCATCGGTTAAGGCGTTTGCCAGCAAGGCCAAGAAAGAGATCGAGAGGATCGACGGACTCATTGAGAATGCCGGTATATGGATGGACAGCTGGACGGTCGCGGAGGGCATGGAAACAACCATGACTGTCAATGCTGTCAACACAATGTTCCTCGGGGTATTGTTGATGCCCATTTTGATCGAGAGCGCGAAGAATTTTGGTATCAAGCCTCGTGTGGTGTTCCTCGTCAGTGCCCTGGGTTTCCAGACTGGAGCTCAGAAAGAGTTGGCCAAGGGCGGCAAGACCAGGATCCTACAAGGATTGAACAACCCGAAGCAACAGAATATGAGTCAGCGGTACGCGCCGAGCCACCACGATTTAGATAAAGAAGAGCTAATGAGCCGCCTCAGATACGCCCTCACTAAGCTCGTAGAGATGTACGCCGTGCGCGCCTTCGCAGCTGCGTATCAGCTCGAACAGACCAACGTCATCATCAATATGGTTGCACCAGGCATATGCTCTACCGGCCTCGCCCGTGACACTCGCGCCGGTTTTCGAGCAGCTCAGGGTGTGATACGCGCAGTTTTTGCGAGAACCGCGGAGGAGGGGAGCCGCACTATCATGCACGCGGTAGTTGCGGATGAGTCCAGCCACGGCAAATACCTGTCGGGCTGTAAAATTAAAGAGTCAGTATTCGGTGTTGCCCCCAAACACATGACGGGTATGTGCTAACGCGAATGCTACAGGTCCTGGGTCCAACCGTGGATGACCAATGCGGAGGGTCAACGTACACAGATGCAAATTTGGAAGGAACTCGTCGCACTGATGGAACGCGAGAAATCGGGTGGTGCGTCACCAAGCTTTTAAAGACCTGTCATGTCGTTATCAAAGTGTAATGTGCGTAGCTGTGGTCTTCGCGATGGAGTCAGCACCACATCCTAGGCCTAGAACGCCTCTCTCGTAACCGTTATATTTGTCAATACCATCACAGAATATTTTCCATCTTGTGCTCTTGAATCGAAGGTGGTCTCAGTGGGCGCTGAGCTAGATTTTCGGTCCAGAAAAGTTAGTTGAATCTGAACATCCACAGAGCCACCTTGACTATGCGATGTCGCGGTGCCAATTCTCTTGGTTACGGATTTACCGGAGCTATTTTGCAGGTATACATTAGTGTGCGGTTGGACATGTTGATTCCGAAGAATTGGTATAAGGGAAGGGCCGAATCGGTCCCATGATTTACATGTTCCCAAGAGGCTGGTAGCGTCGATGATAAGCCGCATCCGTGTAATTTCCCCACCAGGGACACGTCCTAGCTAGCATCGTCGGATACTGTACCATGTTCGCATTTGTGGTCTCTCCTCGCAATATTCAGGTCATTCTATCTGCTGCAAGTCATCAATAAATCTTTCGAAATGTCGAGACACATTTCAGTGCTAACAACGGGGCACATCTACTCCAAGGCGAGCCAGTTCGGCAATTGAATGAGGAACTCGTTCCCGTCTTTTGACCGCTAGACTCGCGCTGATAGCCACCTCTGGTTGGATTAGCAGGGAAGAAGACTGGAAAGCGAGGGAACAATCTGTGAAAGCAGTTTACATGTGATCTTCCAGCAATCCGGGGGACGCAGGTGTATGACAGGAAACCTTGCGAGGCGCTCATAGTGTTCTTCAAATGCCCCTTCATAGGTCCCAAGGCGAACATGTATCTTCTGGTGACCTTGATGATACTTCTGTGCCGTTCCCTAGGCGTCGACGATGCATGCTTCATGCTAGGAAGGCAAGTCTAAACCTCGGTAGCAAAGATATATCGGAGTGCGTACAGGGACTCGGGTTGTTTACTGTGAACATGGTTAGAAAAATAGGACTGAAAGTTCACGGGAGCATGCAAATACGGTACCTTCGTGAGCTACCAGAGGTTGACCACAACAAGCCACGCGGCGAGCGACACGTTATAGTTCCTTGCCCTTTAAAAACATGTAGAATATCTAAGTTTCGAGATTGATAAAAATGGAACACGGGATGGGGATCGGAACAGCCAGACATATCTGCCGGGGCAACTGGTGGGTGGCAATCGAGGCACGTGAGGAGCTGAGTAATAATCATCCAGGGACTTACCGCTTCATGACTTTCCGCACCTTCGTTGCCGAACCTAACAACACCCTACATATCCCAAGTGAGCTTCTAAGCCGGCTATCTACGCCCGGCAGTTGCGGACTAACCATCTACACACTTCCAAGGTCGGAGGAACACCACGACACGCGTTCGCAGGAAAAAATATGCACTGTTCTGTATCTGATCCTTGCAGCAACAGAAGTAATCCTTGTCGCCTCATGAGACGCACGGCGGAGGAACCCCGTTCTAGAAATAGGCCATGCTGCGCCCGCGCGGACGGCTCGATACAATGTTTTCCGGTGTATGCGAGTCGTGGCGTTCATATGGCTGCCTGGCATGTCGCCTACCACGTGGTGGGCTTCACAACCCTCATTCGCCGATTGTTCAACGATCGCCGCGAACCCAGCTACCCTGATGATCCTCCATGAAGCGCTCTCGGTACATGATACCCAGTAGCTGGGGTAGGAAGTCCCGGAAGCGCGTCCGTGGCACTTCACACTGACCGGCTATAGACATTCCTTCCACATCTTGACGTAATGCTACGCTTCGGTTTGGTGAGCTTTGCTCCGGTTTTACATGGGATGATTCTGTTAACGTTTCCTCGTTTCCACCTGATGTTCTAGGTCCTGGCTAATATACGCCTGGCATGTCTGTCGTTCTCAGCCGCAGAATGCATGCATGGCAGGCTGAAGGACAATTGGTCATGGATTTGAAAGACGGCTGCCTACCCCGCGCCGATGTTTGGATCAGCCTCAGCCTCACGACATAACTTCACATCAGACTCACGTTAGTACTCTCCAGCGTGCAGCCCCGCGCGTCCGCAAACATGCAACAAGAATCGAGCGCAGGGGAGCGATATACGGATGGGTTCGCCGAGTACGGGAGCTTCTATGGAGGACCATCTTTCAGCTACCTTGCGCCAGCCAAACCAGCCTCCCCAACAATACAAGAGTTGCCTGCCAAAGACGTCCATTACAGCGCAGCCAGACCCCCGCGCTTCGACTCCTACAATCCTGCCCCAAATGCGCCGCGATTCAAACACGATATGGAGGGGCTCCAGCTTGCGTCTTCTCATTCCAAACATTATTCTCCTACAATGTATGCGCAAGGCCTAATGGTCGATTCGCGATATCAGAATCTTGGTCAGGCCTACTCGACGTCTCCACAAGCACCGGCACCGCTGAACTACGCGCGCAAAGATGCAGGTGCCGATTCTCTCACCTATCAACCCCCTCAAGCGCCCAAAATTCCAGGCTCGCAACAGAGCTTCGGGCACCAGTCGGCTCAGCCTTTGCAACCACAACCTCTACAGTTTCTCCGCCGAACGTCAACCATGCCCCCGACACCACCGATGTCGTTCGGAAGTAGCGCCAGCAATGAAGATGGTCTTTCGGAGAGAATGCAGTCTATGCACGTTTTTGCTCAATACCCAGAAGCACTCAAATACCGATTTGAGCCACCAAAACTTGCCCTTGGGACTCTGGCGCGCATGAACACTTCGAGCAGCAGAAGCAGTGATCACAGTTCCAGCTATGTTTGCACGCCCATGCAGGATCTCCCAGGTAGCCCTTTCAACCAACGGCAGAGGTTTTCGCTTTCTACTCTGAGCAGTCGGGACGGTGAATTGCCCGAGATGAGTCCGAGCGAAGCCCAAGCTGAAATCCTGCGCCGTTTGAGTAGTAAGGAGGGCGCAGCAAGTCAGAAAGGAACCGCGAAGAAGGGTTTCTCGCTCAGAAGAACCAACACGGTAGCGAAAACAGCCAGTGGTCCTACGCAGGATGCGCTGACTGATATGCTGGAAGAAGTATCTTTAGAAGGCAGTTTGGCGCTTGTCAAGGCCGTTGTGACACTCGGAGCTGATCCAATGTATCGATCAACCGGTAAGATGAAGAAAGTGAAGCACGAGGCACTCACAAAGGCTACTTTAAACGGAAGTGCTAAAGTGGTGAACTTTCTGCTCAAGGAGGGTGCTACTTACGGCGAACCTGCAAAAAAAGGCAGCTACAGCCCCATGGACAGGGTACTTTTGGCGGCAGCATATAAGGGCCATGTGAACCTTGTCGGCTGCCTTATAGTCTCTCATGGAGCGAACCCAATGACCGAACAGTGGCCAAGAGAAATGTACGACACACAACACTACTGGGCAGAAAGCCAAGTACGACTCGCAAAGACCAGTGTTCTTGATGGAATCTCAAAGTGGAGGGACGTTGATCAAGGCATGGCCGTTTTGAAAGTCATCGTGCAGCACCCGATGTTCGATCCCGCGGCACTTGTCTCCGGCGTCTTCGATACCAAGAGCGAATTGCAACCTGCTGAATTCAGACACCGCCCATGGCAGACTACATACGAATACTCGGTTCTGTCTTGCTTTGTCAGGGCTGGGTGGGCGGATGCAGTGGAAGAGATGTTGAGTATCAAAAGTGCACCTAAAGACTTTGAGAAGGAGGAAGAGGTTCTGCAGTATCAAGATAAAGTCACCCGCTACATCTCGCCCATCAACGCGTTGACTAAGGAGACATGGGAGAAACGGCCAGAAGACGCGCTTCGCATCCTCAGGCTTCTCATTGATAGAGGCTTCGATCTAGGCCTTGTACAGCGTACAGCCACCGACATGGGACGAAGAACCGCACTCGGTAGAGCGCTCTCTGCGGACGCTGCACAAGGCGTCGAGCTCATACTACAGAACAAGCCCGGTTTGGTCAGAGAGGAAATGTTTTTCCGAAGAAATAGGAAAGAGACGAAAGCTTTACCACTCGCCGTAGCATTATCTCTTGATACGCTAGAAACTGCTCGCGTCCTCCTTCGTGCAGGCGCGCATCCTAGGGATCCAGCTTTCGAAGATATGAACGTCCTACAGCTTGCCTCATCCCAAGGAAGCGAAACTGGCACGGCTATACTTGCAGAAATGATCGGCCTAGCTCCAGAACTAACATACGAAGCCCTCAACTTCGCAATCAAGGGTATCAACAAAGATGCAGTCCGCATTCTGCTCGATACCATCTCAGCAGCCGCCCTACGCGAAGAAGTTGCCGCACTACCACCCGTATACGACATGATCCTGCACTGCCCAGATACAAATAAAGACGCGGGAACCATGACAAAGTACCAAGAACTCATCGACATGGTAGCTCAGTGGGATGCCGGCTGTGCGCTGCAGCGCCCTCAGCTTCCAGCAATTTTATCGGCTATCCGGAAAGATAACTATGTCGGCATGGAAAAGCTTCTCAAGCTTGGAGTCGTGGATGGGAAGTCCTTGGTCCTGAACAGCAAGGCGCAACCAATCGGAGAGCAGGGGCTTTGGACGATGTTGGAGTGCTGTGAGTTAACTAACAGGAGTTCGGAATGGCTGGGTCTTCTGCGGTATTATGGCGCGCCGCTGTATCATTGATTGTACGTTACAATAGAGAATCTCCTTCGTGTATCGGCGTTTGAAAGTTCCCGGATATCCTCGGATTCTATGCAGTAATGGCATCATGTTGCTCGTCCAATGACACCGGATTCGCCGCTGGCTTTCGGCCCCATTTGCCTTTGTATTTTCCACCCTGTTGCTTTATCCTCTCCTGTTTGGTCTCTGCGACCCACTCGCCTCGAAACCTCTGCCTAGGTTTGAATTCTCGTTCTACGGCAAGTTTGCGCCTCGTATTCTCGTCTCTACCATTGACGTGACCTTGGATCAACGGGTTCGCCCCAATCCATCCCTCGAGCTGTGGTCTGAGCTTTGCTCCCCAAACGTCCTCACCCGCATCGAGATCCGCGTAAGTGATAGCAGTGACAAGGTCCAGTGACTCAGGCGGATCGCTGACTGTGAACGTCGCTTGTCGGGTGCGAAGCAATGATGTCATGTGCGAGCGCGACTGGCAGGCGATACCCAGATCATGCGCGAAGCTGCGGACGTAGAATCCAGAGCACACTGTAAGCTTTATGCGTACAGCGGGAGCTGGAGCTGGAGAGTCCCCGCCAGGCCATGCAAACTCGTGATGCCCGGCGTCGTACCATTCTATCAGCGTACACTCGTCGACGTGCATCTCTCTGCTTTCTAGTTGCCGCGGCAGCTCCTTGCCCTGGCGCACATACTCGCAGGCCTTGATGCCGTCGATCTTCAGCGCAGAATAGACGGGCGGAGCTTGCTGTATCGTTCCTCTGAATTGCGCTAATTTCTCTTCAACCAGTTCTCGAGTGATGTGCTCGCTATTTGCCCGGGCTGTGATGACACCAGTACAGTCGTAACTATCAGTACTCGTGCCAAATATCACTACTGTCTCATACGTCTTGCTACAGGCTAGATACTGCTGAAGCTGCTTCGTGCCTCGTCCGATTCCGACGATGAGAACACCAGCGGCCAGCGGATCCAGCGTTCCGCCGTGGCCCATTCGAAAGACCTGATCATCGCTTTTGCTGGTGCGTTTGGGCTGGTGCTGGAGGAGTGGCGCGAATGTTCCAGAAGATGCAAAGGTAGATTGCAGCTTCTGGAGTACATCTGCGGAGGAGACAAAGGCGGGCTTCGCGACACCTTGGGAAAATTAGTGGTGTGGCTTTTTTTACACAGAGCAATGGCTTACCAAAAACCCCTTCGAGGACTCTCTCGCTGTGATCTTCCATTAGCTAAGGTATCACGCGTTACCGTGTGGTCGCCTGCAGTGCAAGGATGAAGGTCGGTTGTGCGGTAGAAGAAAAGATTCGCTATATCAGGACTGGTCGCACGCCCTACACCCTACGCCTCGGCAATCCGCGTCATTACCACCACACAACTGTAAGCATAGATACCGGAGCATTAAACGACAAAAAGATAGCCTTTACCGTATCTGAGCATCGCGTTGCTTGCTAATCATTATATATTTCCAGGCGGTGCACGCATGACCGGCTTAGTAGGAGCGCCGACTTCAGGCTGCAGCCTTTATCCTCCGTCAACATCTTCTGCTTCAGGTCAAACACCATCACTTGCAAACTACTCTTACCATGGACAGAATATATACGGACGATTGGCAGTTGCCACCCTGGGCTGAGGACACTATCGATCCCCAATGGCTTTCCGACTTCGTTGCAGCTGATCCTACCCAGGACTTGGCACCAACCGCTGCAGCCATATCTGGCATCGACAACATAAATATCAATTCCAGTTCCAGCTTTCAAGACTTTACCGTTGGAGAGACCTCGCCAGGAGCGATGAGTGCTCTGCTATCGCCGGGGTGTACATTAGATACGGTCTCATGTCAAGCACTGGGACGCTACGAGCGATCGTTGGAGCAGAGGCAGCATACCCTCCCTCGTCGTCGGAGCAAGTATTTGCTGCGAAGATCAGCAAGCAGGTCCAGCCCGATTGTGATTCCCAATGGTAGCCCAAGTCACGCACAGAGCCAGTCGCTCGCAATGCAGCGATGGCAGAATTCGCCACCGGAGGACGAGGCAGCCTCACTGTCAGCCATTTACAATGCTCTGGATGATCGTCCCTTTGGTGCCTCACCGCGAAGCAGTCAGCCATCCAGCCGCGACGCCTTCCGTAAATACCGAAATCCTTCATCAACGACAAGTCTCGACAGCGCTGCGAGCGAATCGTCTCTACGATCATGGAATTCAGGTCATTCTGCTGCTTCCCAGAGTAATCGCCGCACTCAAGCCCCGAGAGTACGCGCCAAGGGGCAAGGCAAGAACATGCACGATCCAGATCGCATATTCAAATGCACCTTTTGCTGCGACACATTCAAGCACAAGTATGACTGGACGCGACACGAAAAGAGCCTCCATCTAAACATGGAAGAGTGGATATGTACACCACATGGGGCCTCCGTAATGCTGCCCTTGACTGGGAGAGTTCATTGTGCGTACTGCAGCGCTCTCGACCCCACGCCGGAACACCTCCAACAGCACAATCACTCAGATTGCATCGATGGTCGCTCTACTCCTCGCGTATTCCGGCGTAAGGATCATCTCGTTCAGCATCTTCGCCTCGTCCATGGACTCGACACATTACCATTGATCGATGACTGGAAGCTAGAGCCTACGCCGGTAGCCTCTCGTTGCGGTTTCTGTTACGCAACGCTGAATAGCTGGGACGAGCGGGCAGACCATATCTCTGCGCATTTCCACAACGGAAAGACAATGGCAGACTGGCAGGGCAACCATGGCTTTGATGCCACGGTGGCTGCTCGCGTCACAGATGCCTTTCCACCCTACCTGATTGCTTCCCAGTCCACGACAGTAGTGCCCTTCTCGGCCACAGACCCAGCGTCCCTCGAACTCATCAAACAGCTGATAACACGCATCGAGCTCGAAGAAGTAGTGAGACCAGCTTTTGCCGGCTCGACAATGCAAGATAACGGCCCTGGACCTTTGTTGGACGCACAAATCATACCAACAAAGCACGATGTCAACTTTGCTGCTGTTCTGACACGCCATCTTAGTCGCTTTGCTAGACAGCAGATGCTGCTGGGCGTCATACCTACGGATGAAATGTTTCAACGTGAGTCGCGGCGATTGCTATATAATGATGGCGACGATGATTGGAACCAGACGGTAGCCGACCATCCGAATTGGCTGCAAGAATTCCGGAAGCGGAGTGGTCTCGGCGACGAGCCTAGTATGTAAAGCATAGCTCTAACCGCGAACATATCTTTAGGACGGCGCAGTCACAGCGCAGAAACATGCTTCTAAATTATTCTTTGTTTTCGGTCAACACACATACACACACACATTCTCTCTCTCTCTCTCTTTTCTTACCTAACACTTTTCAAGTGCTTTTAACCCCTAAATCTTATTCGCGCGCAACTGTTGGGACGTTTTAGCGAAGTGTAGAGAAGAGACGAAAGTTCAAGTCCTTCTATCCCAGAGAGAGGGAGCCGAGAAATGTAAACAGGACAAGACATGCAGCGTGAAAGTTTAGATTTTTTTTGTTTTAGTCTCCAACACCGACAACTTCCAGGACCATGAACCAAGAAGTCTAGGCATAGTGAGTGACTAAAAAGACTTGCAAATCAACTTTAGGTTTTCCAGATACCCGGTTTAAGGACACTCCAGCATACCTTGTTCCTTACAACGGCGGGTTTCTTATTCGTTTTTTCTTCTCTTTTCGGGAGAGACGCTTGCACAATGTACATACACACATCAATCTCCCTTTTTCCTCAACAAAACGACCACATGCGCACAGAAATGGGTGTAGTTTTTGCAACATTCGACGTGTTGGGTGGTTGCTGCCAGAGAACAGAAAAGGCTGGCACCCCCATGATGATGATGACGAGGGGTTGTTTTTAAGGAGGAAGGAAGAGGGGGCCAAAGCAGCACCAGAAACATGTAGCGAGGGTAGTTTTTTCTTGGTTTTTAGTAGAGTTGTTTTTCGCGGCAACCAACTGACACACCCCACATGCCAATTGCGAACTCTCTTTTTGAATTCTTGAGAAAGAGAAGATAAGAGGTATAGAAAGTGAGAGAGAAAAAGGATCGATCATAGGATATATACACCGCACAGGGAGGGGAGGGGGGGAAGGAAATGACAAATGTTCAAAATTTCGCTTTCTGATCTGTGTCCCGCGAATGATGCTTATGATCATCTTCACCTGCAACACCGCTCATCCATAGACCATCACACATTCCGGGAATATTGCAATATAAGATGTGACCATGTATTTACATCCATATTCCCTATCATCCTAATGCTATCAATAACCCCCCAGTTTGGCGTAACTTCTCTTACACGCTCTCCAGTATGCCATTCCATGCTAACCCTCCTGACCAAATGCCCGTGCTATCGTACTTACTATCCCATAAACCAAATCATCACATCATGACATCTAACCAAGCCTATCTCCATCCACTCAACCCCGCAAACGGGTCATTCCCCCCACCCTGACCTTGCTGCTGTCCCTGCTGACTGCCCTGCCTATTCGCACCCGCATAACCCGCCGGTCCGTTCGGATACCCACCCTGACCAAAGTGACTGTAATCCTGGTGTTGACCTGGCGGCGGTCCTGGAGGTGGTGGAGGTGGAACATAGCCCTGCGGTAAATTCGGCTGTGGCGCGCCACCCCACTGCTGCTGTTGCTGAGTCGGCGGAGACTGGCCCCACGGCTGATGCTGTTGGTGTTGTGGGGGCAGCGGGGAGAAGAATTGTTGGTGTGCGGGTGGTGAGGTGGGGTTGTATTGGTTGTGGACTGCGGGGTTGTAAGTTGAGGATTGGGAAGATTGTTGCTGGTGTTGAGACTGAGGGTACTGCTGATAGCTTTCTCGTCGGGGTTGTTGGGGCTGGTTGTAGCCGTTTGACGGTTGTCCGTAGGATTGCTGTGGTGACATGTAGTTTTGCTGACCCGGTCCGGTTGTGATGGGGTACCGCGGTGTCACTGGTGGTGAGGCCGCGGGATTGTATGCAGGATGACCAGCACCAGATGTTGATGGGTAACCCGGTGTTGAGGATAGTGGTGGCGGTACACTCTTCTTACGAGCTCCGCCTTGTGAGACCGGCGAATTTGAGGGTTCCATCGACATGCGGTCCATGAGATTCTTCAAGCGTTGCTGTTCTTGGTCTGCACCCTGTGACTTGGTCTGTTGCTCGATCTTCGAGAGGAGCTGTGCTCCTTCTCCGCGCCTGTTGTTAACAAAAGTCTCCACGTTCTTTTGCAGACTTGACACGGTGTCCTTCATCTCAGAGTAGAAGCTCTGAGCACGCATCAGACCCGCTACCAGGTCATTAAAGCTCTGGAACACCCTCCGATACTTGGTCATAACTGTGTTCCGTTGTCTCGAGAAGGCATCATACTTGCTCTGTTCAGACCTTACCCGCTTGTCCTTGAGCAAATCAGAGTAAGTGCGCGTGAGCTCTTTGAGGAGCGATGCCTGTTTGTGGTTGGCTTGTAGTATCCGGGTCTGGTGCGGTCGAAACTTCTCAAGCTCAGCTTTGAACAGCTGTGACTCCTGGTTCGCAATGGCTTTCTTGTTGAGTATGAGTACGCTGGAGATATCGTCGGAGTGAACCTATGCCAGTCAGTTATCGCACGTATCAACTGTAGGAGTCACACGCACCTTGTCTTTGAAATCCTTCATTATCTGCGTCCTCTCCTTCTTGACAAGGTTCAGCTTCCGCAAGATATCCTCAACTGCTCCGATCTGATCCGTAACAGTTGGCCCCTCATCAATATCATCATCGATAAGATTGCCCTCGATTGGCCTTGGGCTTTTGCCTTTGCTTGCGCCTGCCTTGACCATGGCTCTCGAGTACAACACATCAGCTTCATCTGTCTCGCCCGCTGATCGCATCTCGTCAAAGTCTGCTTCGCATTGTCGAAAGGTATTGTATAGTTGTGCGTCGCTCGTACTCGCTTCTTCGACCGCTCCCCGGTAGTTCCTGATATCGCTTCGTAATGTCGAGGTCAAACGTGAACTAGGTTGCTGCGTCCAATCTGGGCCATACTTGGACCTCATCTTCTCGCAAACACTCTCTTCCGTGTCCAGCAGCTTGACGCTTGCCTCAAGAGAAGTTATGACGTCAGACTTGTCACGGTCGAGTTGCTCGAAAGCCGGGCCAAAGGATTGATGGCCGGCTAGATCCTCACACCACTTCCGGAAATCGTTGTCGACCATCATGTCTTGGTCCATGCCTCCTCGTAGCACGTTTAGACTGTCTGGTAGTTTCAGATAATCTAGACTTGCTGCCATCTCATCGTTGGCTACCTCGACCCGCTCACTCTCAGCTCGTATCAGCTTCGCCTTCTCTTCATCGTAGAGACTTGCGGACTCGGTCACGGCCAGGGGTACTATCTTCTGGAAGATGTCTGGACCAATAATCCTCTGGATATCTTGTCCTTGGTACAGCTCGCTGACGGGTATCGCCTTCGCTGCAGGCAGCTTTGGTACCTGGGGCAGGCCCGCTTCGTTCGGGATGCCTTGATGGTAGATGAAGTCGTTGTCTTTCGAGAACTCGGCTAGCTTCTCCTGTACGTTGGTTAGGTGCTTCTTCGTCGTATCTGCTAATATGCCCCCAGTCTCCGAGGTCAAGTTCGAATTCGCGGGCGCATTGTTGGGGAAGCTGCTCGCTGCTCGGTTCGCGTCTTTGGCGCTAATTTCAGCGACTTGAAGCCTGCAGATGGCTACTCCGTGTGAATTTGCGTCGTCGTCTGCTAACGCCTGGTAGTACTGTGCTAGTGAAGCCATGTGGTGTGATTTGATCTGCAGACCATCAGCCTTCATTCGAATAGTATGGGTTCGAGGTGCTCACCTGGCAAACCAACAGCCAAACCTTCTCAAACACTGCATTTGTAACGTTTTCCTGTGCGCCCTCCGTAGCCTGCGTATACAGGAACGCCGCCTGACTCGCCAACTTGGCCAGCAGGCCAACCTTCTTCCCATCCGCAATCTGCTTTTCCAGAAACACTTCCTGCGCCTGTGCCAGCATGATCGCTATCAACGTCTTGACCGTCTCTCTACTGAGGTCGGTCGACGGCGCATGCAGGAAGTTCTCGTTGATGTATGTGAACATGCCGGCAGAGGCCTGAAACGAGTGGTACGACGTCTTTAGGCCGACATCCTCGTGGCGATTCTGGTGCGCAGCGTGGCAAGATAGGACGGCGGAGATGTTGAAGATGATGGACGCCTTCTCGTATGCGAGTGAGTACTGCGAGGTCGGTTTGTGGGTAAAGGCATCGAACCTGTCTGCATTAGCCTGGTCGTCCTCCTCTGCAGTCGTGAATCTAGCAGCTACCATGTAAAGCTGATCTTGATGTGGTTCTCATCCACCGGGAATCTCAAGTCCAGCAACTCCAGCTGCCCGTAGTATCTGTACAGCAAGTCCCTCCCGGCCGCGCTGTCCTTCCCCGCGCCCCTCATGTCCTGCCGCAGGCGATTCAATGTCCCGCATTCTTCCGAGTAGCGCTCCGGGTCGTCCCCGTATGTGGTCCGTATGTAGTGCTTCAGCGGGCCTATCCAGTCGATCTCGCTCGTCTGCTTCAGCGGCACCGAGATCATGGGGATTTGCGTCGCCATAGCGGGCCGTATATGCGCAAAAAATACCACAACTGGGCGTGCTTTCTGGAGAGGGATGTTTGCGAGAAGTGATCAGCGATCGATGTCGCGTTGATCGTTGATATGCACGCCGGGACGATGCGGCACGTGCTTTCACTCCGAGGTCTGGTGACGACTATGAATTATCTGCCCAAGGCACAGTGGACGCTTATATGTCCGTGGTCGTGGTCGATAGTGGTAGCGATGGGCAAGCTTCCCACGGTTATCATGTCAACGACACGACACGACACGACGCCGAGTTGAAGTGGGGCCCGACGCCAACGCAGGCACCACGCATAAGCACCACCAGAGCCGCTCCTTCATCGCACTAGGCACCTGCACCTTCCAATCCCGCAGCGTGAACGCCACGAGGGCCAGGCCGCTATCGATATGTGATGGTCCGCGAACCTAGGGAAATATCGAGGGTCATCCCAGTTCGTGCCGCTCGCCGCTCGCCGCCGACCAATTGTAGCGGGAAGAGACCGCCGTCTAGCAAAGCTAAGCGCTCGATATATCCTGCACACAATGTCATGTATGTGATATGGTAATATACAGCCGAGTCGAGAAGCCAGATACAAATACTTCTATACATCTTGACCAACCCTCAAACGCCAACAAATGCTCCAAACGCTCTGCTCATACGCCAGTCTTGTTATACATTACACTCCTCTCCATCTATCCCGACCCCGACCCCTTCTTCCGCTCCTCATCCTCCTTCTCCTGCTGCCTCCTCTGCTCCTCATTCAAATATTTATGCTGCCCAGTAATATTATGCCACGCGCTCTTCAGGAAGCCCTCATTGGAGTGATCGTCCCCCACAGTAGTGCCGTGCTCGTCCTTTATCTTGCCTGGGTTGATCACCCTCTTCGCGTTCTTGTCACCCATCTCGTCGGCTAGCATCTCGAGGATCGTTCGCTGGTTAACAGAGAGGTACTTGGGCATGTTGACCTTGAATTCGACTTGAAGATCGCCCTTGCCGCCGCGTCGGCCGGAGAGCACTTTCATGCCCATGCCGGAGAGCGTGACGCGGTCGCCTGTGCCTGAGCCAGTAGGCACCTTGACCTTGACTTCCCCGTCTAGTGTTGGGACCTTGATCTCGCCTCCTAATACGGCAGTCGTGAGCGGAATTGTCGCTGTGTGGAGGATGTCGGAGCCGTTGCGCTTGAACTTCGAGTCGGTCGCGACTCGGATGAGCACGTAGAGGTCTCCCTTCTGGCCTCGTATTTTTCCAGATGACATGGCGTGTCCTGTGAGTGGCGCATCTCCCTCGCCGTTGACGCGTAACCGCATGCCATCCTCGACACCACCTGGGATATCGATCGTGATTGTCTTCCGCTCTTTAACCGCACCGTCGCCGCCGCAAGTGTTGCAAGAGGAGCCTCTCGGTATCGCAAACCCAGATCCACCGCAGGACGAACATGTCGCGCTCATGTGGAAGCCGCCCATGCTCGTCACTCTCTGCCCAGTACCTCCACAACTCTTACACTCCGCCTTCTTTGCACCGCCCTTCAAACCGCTACCGCTACATGTACCGCACTCGGTCATGGGCGTGACGTGTATGTCCTTCTTGACGCCCCTCGCCGCATCCAGGAACGAGATGTTTGTCTGCAATTCGATATTGTCGCCGACCATGACCTCCTCCTCAAATGGATTCCTCCTGCCACTGCCACCTCCGCCTCCACCTCTTCCTCTCCGTCCTCCGGTGAATGCGCCGAACAGGTCCTCGAAGTTGATATCCTGGAACCCTCCCGCACCTTGTGCACCTCCGCCAAACCCGCCAAACCCGCCAAATCCTCCTCCTCCTCCGAACGGGTTTCCCCCGGGCCCTCCAGCGGCACCAGCCCCGGGGTTAAAACCACCATTAGCGTCGAAAGCGCCGGCGCCGTAGGAGTCGAATGCCTTCTTCTTCTCGGCGTCGGATAGGACTTCGTAGGCGGACTGTGCGGCGGCGAACCTTTCCTTCGCGCCAGCGTCCTTGTTGGTATCCGGGTGGTACTTTTTAGCCATTCCATAGTAGGCTTTCTTTATGTCGGCAGCGGAGGCGTTTTTGTTGACGCCGAGGGTCTGGTACGGGTCGGCCATGGCGAAGGAAGGCGGGGAAGCGTGGAAGAACTGCGCATACAGTATTAGCATTCTGGTCAGTTGTGAAATATAAATAAAGATCAACATACTCGTATTGAGGCCGCATTCTGCTGTTGTTTCCTGGGTGCGATTGATGCTCTCCGTGGTTGTGGTCTCGACGGCTGCGTCGCTATACATCGTCGTTGGCATTTTACAAAGCATCTCGAGCCGGCGATGCGTACGGGAGCGACAGCCTTGAGCGGCAGCGGGCCAGCGAAGCTCATCTTGAAGGCGTTGAAATGACGGGGAGTGAATGTGGTGCCCTATGCTGTACAGGTCTTGTCGTCGGTTGGTTTGTGGAGACTTTTTCTGCCGAGCGGTGTGACGCACCATTCGTTGGCCTCGGCACGTCGCGTATTCTCTCGAAGATTCGAGAGTATAACGTTACGCGACTTCGGCGAACGGATTGAATAAAACAAAGGTGAAGAATGGTTTATTGATATTATGACTACCAAATAATCATTATGAACAATTCTCGTATAGGACGTCTTTTGTCGCGACTCGTATGTATGGTAAACCGCAGCCGAACACCCTTTGCGCTGCCAGCCTAGCCCTAATGCATGACTGTCCCCTATTCAATGCATAGACTCCAATACAATGCTCATGCCCATGCTCATGCCCATGCTCATGCCCATGCCCATGCTCATGCCCATGCTCAAGCTCAAGCTCCATAATGTATAATATATAATCATCGTTGGCTATCGTGCCACGATGGGGTATCGTTGAAAAACGCCGAAAGTGCAGCGAAGTGTATGCGTGAAGCGGATGGGCGTCATCTTCTTTGGGGTGCAAATCGAATTCTGAACTCCTTGTCTGTAGTAAAAGTGAGCACACATATCACGCAAATCGTCTTCTTCGCAAGCCGTACCGTTTTGTTTCGAAGCGTACAGCCAGTTGACAATCACGTCATTCTCCACCACCAGGCTCGCGTTGAAGTGCTTCCGCACAGCAAGGCTCAGCTGCGACTTTTCTACTCGCCTCTTGGATTTTCTTGCCATGGTGGGCGAGTGGAGTCCCACGCCCTGGGAGAGCACCACGTGCGCCAGCGGATTCTTGAATGCGGAGGGACAGTCGAGGCGATGGGCTCGTCGGTAAGCTTGCAGGACCGAGGTATCTTGGGTGGACCACGTTATCTATGGCAGAAGACATGTTAGCGACTGCAGCTATGAGTGGTGTTGAGTGCTCGGCAGGTGCACTCACATTACTCGATGAGCTTGGGTCGCTGGCAGTCTGACCAGTGCTGCTGGAGGCATTGTCCACATCCTTCAAGCTACTGCCATTCATCGCATTGTTTCCGCCATTGCGACGACCCCGGGCACTTGCGCCCTGGAGGTGCTGCTCCTTTAGATTATCCTTGAGCGACGAGGTCATGTGCGCCTCGTCGTGTATTATTCGCTTGGGAGGCATCGTGGCAGGGGCAGGAAAGATATTGAGGTTTTTTATGAGGTCTGCATAAAATTCGTAGCGTGTGGGTGAGGTTTGAGCATGCAACGTGCTCGAGTATCGTCGCCAGCTGTGTGAGAGGAGCGCAAAATGCACGCGCCGGCAAATGACGTCAAAGTCCTACCACTTTACACGGGCCCGATCCTAAGCCCTTACCCGCGGGCATATACCTTTCCTTTTCATTGCGTTAAACCTCTGCGCAACACTCAACAACGACCACTTGGAACCTCCATCCTCCCTGGACTGCATCGAGCGATATGCCTCTGCTGTATCGTTGGTTCCTCGGCTTCAACCTAGTCGCCTCGCGTACCGGTACGCGTGAGACACGCGCATAGCGCGCTCGAAGAAGATTTGCCCAATGCACGTCAACGCAGGTGTATGCCTTTGCAAGAAGCCACTACTCAATGCTAATGCCTAGACGACTTTGAAGATATCCAGGCTCCTTAAAAGCGGACGTTTCGATCTTCCCAGCTGCGTGCTTGGAAGTTCTGTATCGTCTCGCTGCATGTGAGCATTTGCGATTGCCACGTCTTTGGTAGGCCTGTGCCGATTGAAGGCCGCGAAGACTGGTAGGAGCCATCTCCAAGTATCATCACAGACTCGTAGAGCAGGTATCAAGCTTGATATGAAAGAGATCATGGGCTAGTCGGGATGAACCAAACCTGTCGAGAACCCATCGTATCGGCAGAAAAAGCGTTCGAACTGCGAGGAAGATGCTGCGAATAGTCGACCTTGAGTACGTGTGATGTTAGGTGCTTACCTCCTCAACGTCCACAGCACAAACACCAGAAGAAGAGAACGCATATAGTGCTTGACATACCTATGCCAAGGGCCCGTCTCGACTCGAGCCAAAGTTTACTGTATAGAGCAAGTACGGCACGGGAGGACTGATTGGATTACCTGTCCTGCGGGTGAAAAATGTCTCGAGTCTGATTGCAGAATCAGCAAGCTCAATCCAGAAGCAAACCTCAAACCCTCCAAGCTCACCATTCCCGTCGATCCGCCACTTGATTGTGCATACACAGATCACCCAGGCTGCACTCACCACAAACGTGCCTGGCTACACTACGTACTTTTGTCGAGCTTTACCTCAGCCGTGTCGTCCAGCCTCACCACTTACGGGATCCCACTGCATCACCATTTCTCTCACCTTCAGTAGCACGCAGGGCTGATCTACCACCGCTCCTTCCCCGCAGTGGCAGAGCCCATCCTCTAGGCATACATAAGCACGCCTTCTTAGCCTTTCCTTCATATCTCCTACCACCTTCTACACCAACCATATTCCTCTACTACACTACTCCAACCACTTCTTCCCTAGTCAACGCCTCGATCAACAACAACCACTACTACATCGGCTCTGTTATCACTTCCGGCAAGTGCATCTCTCACCTGAAACTCGCTCCAAGCTAATCGTTTCAATACAGCCTAGTTACCTTCGGTGTGAATGTCCAACCGCGATCCAAACATCTACTGGCGCATCTATACACCATCTTTCGACATGGACTACCCGTTCAACCCTGTAGCCAACCACTTCGCCCCGAACGGCACTCGGGAAAACGGCACAGCCAACCAGGTGAACACTCCTTCCTCCCCATACCTTGAGGCTCGCGTCTTGAACCTAGAGGAGGAGCGTGCAACCCTGCTAGGCGAGGTCGATACTCTGAAGGAGTTATACCACGGCCTCTCTTTCTCCGTCGACAAGTTGAAAAAAGACGGCTGGCCAGTACACGTTAGCCCGTTTCAAGATGTGGACGTCAAGAAATCACACCAGAACGCTGTGCAATTCAGCGTGGAGCTGGAAAGACTCAAGGACGAGGTCTACATGTCAGTTGAGAGTGATGCTGACGTAAAGAAGGTGAACAGTATGGCCCCCTCCAAGACAAACGGCAGTGTGCTTCCACATCTGAGGGCTTCAATTGTAACAAGCAGTGAAACAGTCAAGAAGTCTATCCCGCCGCATCTGCGAGGCAAGAAGCCGGTGCTCACCAACGGTAACGGGTAAATTATATGGCAGCCTGACAATGGTACGGCGCTCGAAGCTAACAGTCTTGCAGTACGCAGGAGCGCTTCGTCAAAATCACCCCGGACGATCCACTCGCGACCGACGGCCAGGTCGATTTTGGCTACAAGCAGGTCCTTGGTGCCAACCCGACCCCACCCAAGTCCCCAAAGACTGTCGTCCATGATGACCTGCTATCCGTCGAAGCACTCTCTTTGGACCAGAAGGCATGGAAGCCCCACTATCTCACCACCCTACCAGCTTTCACTGGCGAGATCCCGGTCGGCAACAGTATGACGACTTTTCACCCAGCCTTCCTTGACCAACACTTTGGTGGCGATCCCTGGTCTCCTGGCCTACAGTTTGTCCACACACCGGGTCCGTGCATGTTGAAGAATCGCACCTACTACCGGATTGACCCAGACAACGAACCCTTCTTGCCCGAAGCACCCGGCAACCACGGCGCCAAACTTACGGCGTTCTTCAACACGGCTCCTGAAGAGGCCTGCGCCGACCTACTCGATCCGGACTCCAACTCCTATGAGAACGTACCCATGTTTGTTAGGGTAGGCAACCGGTACGTCTACTACGGCAACTATTCGCAGACACGCTGGTCCGATAAGCTCGACATCGATACGATGACTGCCAGAGTACCTCAGCACGTTAAGCAGTACTGGGCCGAAGATTTGACTGCCACAACCCGACAGAACTGGGTCACTGAGGGGCTCAAGAAGCACTTCTTTCCCAGGCCCGAATACAACGGACGTCTTTTTGCTTCACCAGAAAACGCGACGACTGTCGACACCGAGGAAGAGGTCAAACTCACGGAGAAGATGGTTAAGGATGTAGGAAATTACGTTGAATCTCTCCGCCAGTGGGAGCGTGAGGCCAAGATGAAGACTGCTCTGATCAAGAAGCAGTTCATCCTCGATGCCTTCAACACCGTAAGTAATATGAACAACGGGGGCCTGGAGCACTACGCGGGTTCATTGCTAACTCATCACAGGCCGATGCCGCTGATCCGCCCGCTCTTCGCTTGTGGTGGGAGTATCTCGAGTGTGTCGACTGGAGGAAGGACTTCTACGACATGATCTGCCAGCTACAATCCCGCGAGGAGCAGTACGCCTAGTACTCAAATGGCGCTTAATTGCAGCGGAACGGTATGAAACCACATCAAAGTTGGGGATCTGGGTTGCTTTTCTTTGGAGTCACTCCATCATCATCGGGCCCCGACCTTTCAATCGAGCTTCCTACCTTTTCACCAAAAGGGGTGGGCTGTATACGGTGCAATCATCGAGTCATTGCACAGGAAGATCTCAGTCGGTAGGTGTCAGGACGGCACATGGATTCAGGTTCTATCTTCTACACATTTTTTGCTTTTATCCCATTTATCACCACATGCCTTCTTTCCAGCACTTAAAGGCGGGATTCAGGACATCTACTGGTGATCTATTCGACATAGCGTGTTTTCCATAGCATTTCATCGAAAAGCTGGCGGGCTTAGGTAGCACATAAAAGTATTTTCACTACAACCTCAGCTTCTACCTTCAAGTAACATGTAGGGAGGGTGACATTAGTAAGCGTATGCTCAAAGTACGGCTCAGATAAATTACTTCCAATCGTTGGACATTATCAGACAGCCAGGTGAGTTAGGAGGAAGGAGGTTGTCGATGTGAATCGCGTAGACTTCTTAATTTGCGATAGCGAGGCGTTGGTCTCGGAGCTTTTAGATTGCATAGTAAGTGCGGGCTCTCTCCTTTCGAAATGAACCATGGAGCAGTTATTGACTGTATGGAGTGAGCAAGTAAAAGTAAGTAGACACTTGAATCTGTTTTCAGTTTGACGATCTACCTTGTTAGTACCGGAGACAGGCTCTGGCTATTGTCAGCCACGGTGCTCAATGGTACCCTATGATGCCCCATGACCTCCTGAGTCCTATCCCCAAGACACGTCGATCCCCGAGGTACGTCGATCCCCGAGGTATGTCGATCCCCGAGGTATGTATGTACCGGGGGTACGTCTGTGCCTTCAGATAGGTATGTACCCAAAGTACCCTAGTACCCTAAATTTATATAGAGCTCCCATACACGATAGTCAATAGATCACGCTTCTTCCACATGCTCTCGACTAGGTCCTATTGACAGCTATGTTGCCTTCATTTTCACTCCTTCGTCTTCCTTGACATTTAGATCTTCCATCATTGTCTGTGCGTCTACGACACCATCGTCTTCAACAGCGTTGTCTAGATTGAAGTCCTCTTCCTCCTCTTCCTCCTTCTCCAGCTCCTCTTCCTGTTCTTCCCTTAGTACTTGACCCAACTCGTTCAGCAACTCGCGTAGCTTAGCCATCATCTTGTCCACAACCTCATTTCCAGACTTAGGATGCCAGCGCCTAACTATCTGCTATAACGCCTCTGCTTCTTTAAGATACCCGCTCGTCTTGTACTAGTCGCTCACCGTTTATCTAAGCAGCACGAGCGTCTTCATTAAATGGTATCTTGAGATGGCAGGGTCTTCAAGGAGCTCGCGAGCTTTAGCGACGCATTCCTCTAAACGACCTTATTCATAGAGGGCGTTGGCTTCGTTAACACCATTGGTGAACTCCTTGTCGATAAGGCTCTCTCTAGCCATCGTGTAGGCAGGTGCGACAAGGGTTGTATGGTGTGGTGGTAATTGGAAGTGATGGCTTGTGACGTGGCGTGGGTGACTGCAGCGCCGGTATGCTTCTGGTTTCGATGCTTGGATGTAAGCTGCTGTAAACCATTTAGTCGATCTCGTTATAGACCCGGGTCTTCGGCCGCACCAGCCAAGCGCCATGACTACACACCGGCTTTCGAACAGGCTTAACGTACTTGCAGTTAGGTCTAGCACCGTATCTTCCACAGATAAACGAAACTTGAACACGGTGAACGACGACCTTAGACAGACCCCAAACTTTGTTCGACGCCTCCGTCGTACAAACCACCAGTCAAATACTGGGACAGACACGCGAAGCTATATTGTCAAGCTTCTTACCCGAGTTTTATTTCCTAATCATCATGATCATGAGGCGATTTAAGCAAGGCTCTCCGCAATCAAACGATGTGGCGATGTGATGAGTTGCGAAGACTTCGCGCATAAGCAAGCGCCTCCTCGCATTCTGGCCAGTGCCTGTCAGAATCGGCACTGGAGGTAGACTCTACTGTTTATACACTCTGTCAGACCTCTTTCTTGGCCGTACCGGTACCTCTTTGAGAATGCTCCACTTCGCTAATACCTTCTCACCGACAACCACAACTACGGAATCATCAAGCCTCAAGTTATTCGCTAGCAACACAATCAAGCACCAGCAAATCTTGCTCAAGACTTTTACAAAGTATAGAAGACCCACATCTCATATATCCAGTATCAGATTCATGGGGCACGCGCTACCAATTTCCTCACGGATCACGTCCGGCTATTAACATCCCTGCGGACTTCATCTATCCACGTCCACAGCGGCCACCTTCTCCGTCGGATTAATCAAAAGTCGGATTTAATTCATCGCCAGCTCGTCCTCTCATTTGCTGTTTCTGTTAACTCATATGGTCTCCCTGGTTCTGACCCGGCTACACAGGCCCTGTATACGGTCACCTCCACAATTCAGAGCACTGCATGGTTGCGTAAGCCCAGTATGTGAACTAGTCGAGCATATTTTGATGTCACTTCATGGTGGACTTATCAGGTCCAGGAGGCGGCACAATATCCGGAGTCGTCACGCGCGACGCGTAGGACCGTCTCAGGGGTGGACATACAGTATATTAATGAGTGCCCTCTTCGTAGCACATGCCTTTGTTCATTTCAAACTCCAGAATTCTTACTTTCGGCCCTTGAGTTTCGTATATCAAAATGAAGTTTTCTACAGCTTTCACTGCCGCAGCTTCGCTGCTTGCGACCGCCACGGCGCATGGAGGTGTATCCATCTACACGGTAGGAACAACAGTTTACAAAGGGTATGAATTAGACAAGTGTCACAGGACCGAAGTTCTGACGGTTTTTTCAGATGGTCACCATACAACTCACCATCCGGCCAAACGAGCATCCAACGACAGTACTCATCCTACGACCCCCTCTTGATCAAAGACCTCTCAGTATGGTTTCTGACCATTTTCAAACTTCAATTAATGACAAAAATGCAGACTGTCAACCTCCGTTGCAACAATAACGGCGCTCTTGGTACCGGCCTGACAGGCACCATCGCTGCAGGCGACAAGCTTTTATCCACATGGTCTCAATGGACGCATTTGTAGGTTTTCTTTCTGCTCTATACTCGCAAGAAACGCTATCGTGCAACACCATAGTTATTCTCAAGAGGTTTTGGGTTGATGCCGCTAGCATTATTGGCAATCACTCCCTAGTGTATGAACTTCATGTGAGACATATGCTGACTTCGTACACCCAAATCAAAGGCCTGCTTCTTTCCTCGTGTATATGGCCAAGTGCCCTGGCGCGTGTGATAGTTTTGACGGAGCTGGCAAGGTCTGGTGTATGTACATACCCCTTCCAAAAGAAATCGATACTAACACGATTGCTACACAGTCAAGATCTTCCAACAAGGACTCATCTCGGGTACTGAGAACTCTGGCGTATGGGCCGGCAACGCTATCGTCGCTACTCTCAAAGCTACCATCACCATTCCCGCTGCACTAGCACCAGGCAACTACCTCATCCGCCATGAACTTATCGCTGTGCACCAGGCGAACAACCCACAATGTATGTCTTACTACTCGAATTTGGAGCTTCAGCTAACATCTCGCAGTCTACCCGGAATGCTCTCAGTTCACCGTAACAGGCTCTGGCACTGCATCTCCCTCCTCCTCCTACCTCGTCTCATTCCCAGGAGCATACAGCGCCACAGACCCCGGTATCGCATTCAACATCGATTCTGATGCTGCCAAGACAGCAACCAGTTATCCCATTCCAGGTCCCGCTGTCTGGGACGGCACGGGTAGCTCGCCTGCACCAAGTGACCCAGAGCCTACAGATGCACCGGCACCCGAGCCGACGCCGACGACATTGGTAACCAGTGTGGCCCCTGCGCCGACAGTACCTGCGTGCACGCCTGTTACGAAGTTCGGTCAGTGTGGAGGCATGAATTACAGTGGATGCACGGTTTGCGAGAGTGGAAGCACGTGTAGTGCTAGTGGAGACTATTACAGCCAGTGCATGTAAACGGTTTCTTGTAAGCTACGGCTTAGCATTCCGATATAGACTTCCAATCAAACCTCATACTTGAGTTTTACTTCCTCCGGTTATTATAATCCGTTGATTTCGAGACTGTTACACATCCTCCCCATGCCTCTTTAATCAAAAATTACGAAGGGAGGAAGACATTGCATCTCCATCATTTCTCCTCGTTACAACCTCGACCACTCCCTCCCTGCAACCCTCAACCCCTCCTCCCCATCGACAAGCACACACCACCCCTCTCCCCCTCCGCCTCCCACACCCCCTATCGCTGCCCTAAAGTTCGCCCTCGCATACTCCAGCACCTCTCTATCGAAACTACCCGGCTGCAGCCAAACCGCCGGTATCCCGGCCTCTTTCGCCTCCCTGAGGAGCTGTTTCGTAACCGCGGGCGGGGTGATAACAGACAGTGAGTAAGAGGATGCTGGGGGCTCCTGGAGAGCGGTTGGTGAGGGCACAGTGGTATGCGAGCGGTTTAGGATGGTGACGGTGGGGCAGCGGGGGTTTAGGGGGGTGGCGGGGAGGGAGTGCTGGAGGTACCATGCGAATACTGATTGGGTTGTTAGGGGATGCATGGAGATATTTACAAGGGGATACAGGTAGTAGTAGGTGGGTTAGCGTACTTTTATGCCCATATTTGGATGGGTCGGAGGATGCGCCTGCTACGGCGAAGCGCGGGGAGGAGAAGAAGACTTTTAGTGCTGCTTCCATTTCTGCTGAGCGGTTTTGAGCTCGTGTTGTTGGCATCTGTTATATTTGACTTTGGTATATGGGTTTATAAAAAGAGAGAACTGTGGTGCTTGGATGGTGGTGATGAGGTAAGATGGTTGCTAGCGAGATGGATGTAAGCCGAGGCTCGCGTCACGTCATCGCTCCGGCTTTCGCGTGCTTTCCTCTTCACCTACACTACCTCACATTGACAACTCATTTCTAGCTATACGTCGAGAATAGACAGAGATCGACCACAATCAGCAGCATTCCCATTTCCTCGGCTTGTCGAAAGGCGAGATGAAATCAAATGGAAAGTCTATCAGCAGATTCAATAGCATTCTACGGTCGCAAAACATATGGAAAAATATTACACATATATACCAATAACCAATCCACCTCAACACACTACCTGGTCACCCCAGCCTGCATCAGCGCTTTTTCCACGAGCTCTCAGTGTCCAACCACGTTTCAAAGTTCTTCATACCCGGGTTGATCCTCTTACACTCCTCAATGTCAGCACCGTACCCAACATCGCGGAACCAGGTAAACATGTAACCCAACTCCTTGCTCATCCAGTTCAGAGCTTGAGCCATGAACCGATACGTAGTTGGCAGCGTCTCACCCGTTTTCTTCTCAAAGGTGCTCTTCAATTCATCGAACGTCAACGCATCGCCTGCCAGCGAAATACTCTTATTCTTCCACTGCGCTGACTCAGGGCTGAGGAATGATTGGGCGGCGAAGAACCCAATATCGCTCGTTGAAATGTGTTGCAGTTTCTGTTCTTTCCTCAGCCTCATCGCCCAGGTGGCCGTCAACACTTTTCCGAAGAAGTTAGGGGTCAGGTTCTCGAAGAATGCGACGGGGCGCAGGACGGTCCAGGTCATGTTGCCCTTTGAGGCGTTGGCGAAGAGGTGTTGTTCAATGTTGTACTTGGTGATAAAGTGCGGCACGTTCGTTGGATCGTGATCGGAGTTGGCACCACCGCGGTCGACAGAGGAGAAGATGAAATGGTTGACGCCGTTCTTGAGGGCTGCGTCAATGAGAGCTATTCCTTGGGTTTCCTCGCTTTTTCCTACAGTCTTCACGTCGTCGGTGTTAGCAGAAATGTCTGTGCATAGCGTCCGGGGTTGGAGGGTGAACATACTTGGACGCTGAAGACACCCCATATCGGAGTTTTGGTAGCCTCCTTTGCTTTCTTGAAGATCTCATCCGCTGCATCGAGATTCCCAGTCACGAGCTTGATCTTTGGCGACTCTTTGAGTAACCTCTTCGAAGATGGTGATTGCGCGTCTCGTGTCAGAACCAGGATCTCGTAAGGTGCGTTGGCCTTGAGCAATGCGTCCACCACTGAACCACCTTGTTTGCCGGTCGCACCAGTGATCAGGAGTGCTCTTGCTGTCATTGTATATGTGGCGATTTGGATGTGGCGAAGTTGGAGTTGACTTTGTGAGATAATTCCGTCCCGATTGTATCTGTTGGGTGATGCGAACTGCTTGGTGCAGTTCGACCAAACGTTCGACAGCTGAACTTATAGAAAGTTCGTTGGAATGCATCTCTGTGGGTATTCAATTGCTGTGGCTTAGAAATATTTTCACCGAAAGCGCGAAGTCGGCGGGTTGTTCGCCCGCTTGTGGGAGTGGCTGAGGAGGAATGCACTGATTGGCGTTCGGACGCCGACACAAAGAACGCGAGGCGGCTCAAATCTCTCCGACCCAGCACAAAAAAAATGTGAACTTTCATGAACGCAACACAAGAATGCAGGCCTAAATCGCGTTACGGTGAAGATCAACGACGCGAGTTCAATCTCAATACACAAGATCGTGGAGGCCTTCGCAGTGCTAAGCGCCTATGATGCCCCTTGCCTACGCTTAATTCGTCTTGTAGAGCAATTGTCCAAGTCAAGGTTTTACTCTAAGGACAGCCTGTCAGACATGGTGCTCTATGGTGCTCTATGACATTCTGTATGTTTGTGCCCGAGGTGTGTTTGCTATCTATGTCAGCCACAATGCTCTAAGTTTGACTACCTAGAGTTCGGCCATCCGGGGATGGATGTATGTATGTTTTCGATTAGACATAAGCTGGACCATATAGTTTTCGGCCAATATAGTTTTTGGCCACCCCACCAAATCTACTGCTCCACCTTTGACGCGTCGCAACCCAACCACCACACGCTCAATATGGATAGTCGCGAGCTCGCTATACAATCTGCTATCCGCAATCTCAATTCTGGTGTTTACAAAAGCCAGCGCCAAGCCAGCAAGGCCTACAGCATCCCGCGAACAACGCTACAGGCTCGCCTGGCCGGCCACCAACCCCACGCAATAGCTCATCACCACCAGCAACGATTGACTCCAGAGCAAGAGGAGTTTCTTGTTGAATGGATCCTGGATGAGGATCTTCGCGCACAGCCTCCCTCCCATAACCGTGTACGAGAGATGGCCACCCAAGTCCTTCGCATGAACGGTGACAACGCGCCGCTTGGGCAGCTCTGGGTCTCCCACTTCCTCAAACGCAACCAACGCGTCCACTCAGTTGTTGGCCGATCAATTGAAGCTGCTTGTACCGACAATACAAATCCAGAGACAATACGGGCGTGGCTTGAGCTTGTGGAGCAGACTCGAGTCCGGCTGGGGATAAGAGTTGAGGATACATGGAATATTGATGAGACTGGCGTTGGGCTTGGAGTATGTAATAACTCCCAAGTCCTAGCCTCATCTCATAAGCGCAAGGCTTACGTTAAGTCTCCAGAGAACCGCGAATGGGTATCAATTGTTGAGGTGGTATCAGCAAGCGGGCAGAAACTCCGCCCACTCGTGATATTCAAGGGACAAAACCTCCAAACAACGTGGTTTCCATCTGAATCAGTTCCAGATTGGTTTTATACGACGTCTGAAAACGGTTGGACTTCAAACAACGTTGGTATTGAGTGGCTACGTCGTATTTTTATACCAGAATCAGCTCAAACACCTGGTACCAATCGACTGCTGATACTAGATGGGCATGGCTCTCACGTCACTACTGAGTTCATGTGGACTTGTTATCAGAACAACATTTACTGCATATACTTACTGCCTCACTCCTCACACGTTTGCCAGCCATTAGACCTGGCTCCGTTCTCTGTTATCAAGTCATCCTATCGCCAACAGATACGCGACCTCTCAGCTCTTGATGACGCAGCTCCTATCAAGAAAGAGCGTTTTATCCAGTACTACTATAACGCTTGGTATCATGGCTTATCTGAGAGAGTTATTCGAGCTGGTTGGAGAGCAACAGGGCTTGTTCCATATAACCCAGAGCTGGTACTGCAATCAAGTCAAATCCAGACTTGGCCAGTGACTCCACCTCCTGTACAGTCAGCAGATCAGATCTTTGCAACACCTCAGCGGCCTCAAGATCTATATAGAGCTCGGCAGAAGCTCGAGCGCTCAGAAAATCTATCACGGGCGGCTCGAGTTCTGGTTGCCAAGGCAGGCAAGGCTATATCCACCGCAAATACTCGAGCAGCAGAGCTTCAAGCAAGTAATATCAGGTTGCAAGCGCAGCTTGATCTGTTACAGATCAAGCTGCCAAGAAAGCGGGTCCGTCCTAATCCAAATGAGCTGTTTGCAGATGTTGAAGCAATCAAGCGTGCTGTAGATGAGGCTGCAACAAAAGCTGCTGCAAAGGCTACCAAACGCAGTAAGAAAAAGGCAGCAGTTGTCCCAGATCAACAAGTTGTATCTACCCTTGATTCTATGTTGTGGTGGAGCAGGAGTGACATCACGTGTGCGGATG